>LR544799.1:47716-83777 GCA_900536305.3 Caenorhabditis sp. 40 LS-2015 | reverse complement strand
CCCGGAGCAACTTTGGATCGACGATGGGAGAAATCCAATTTGCAGAGGTTCATTGACAGTTTGCCAGTGCAAAAGGAAGAGGGAGAGGTGTTCAAAATGGTTGGTTCGAAAATGTGCTCCATTGATAATATTGCTTTTGGAATTTTGAATCCTCAAAGATTTTTCTGCAGAAATCCAGGTTTTTCTTCAGGACGAAATTTGTGAAGCTCAAATCCTGCAATCCTTCGATGCGTCGGCTCCAGATGACATCGGCGTCAAGGAAGGAGAATGCGTCACGATTCTGAACCTATCGGATCCCGAATGGACGTATATTCGGAATTCCGAGAATCAATCAGGATTCGTTCCTTCTTCTCATGTCAAGATTCCAGAAGGACACGGAGTCGTCGTGGATCGACAGCAGATCAAAGAGAAGTGGTACGTGGAGATTTTATCTATGACAACTTTTGGAACAGTTTTAGATCAACTCGGAGAAATTCTACATATTGGCTAATAGAGCAAAATCAGGGCTAACTTCTACAGAACCGAACAGAAAGGTATCACATTTAGTGATTTTTAGTTCGAAATGGCCAACTTTGAGCAGCTGAAAAAGTGTTCCCAGCGTTTCGATTTCTTAGAAATTTTGTGAGTTTGTTAAGCAATCCTAGATCTTTATTTTTGTAATTGACACCTTTTCTTGGTAATCACTGACAAATGAGATAGATCGCCGAGTTTGACGCGACCCCCGAAATTTGGTTGGAACATTTCGGCGCCTTTTAAATTCATGACAACCTAACTAATTTGTTTTCAGTTCTCGTGAAAAGTTGTCAACTGCAAAAATGAAGATCTTGAATTGCTTGACAAACTCACAAAATTTCAGAGACATCGGAATGCTGGAAGCCATTTTTCAACTGCTCAAAGTTGGCCATTTCGAACTAAAAATCACTAAATGTGATACTTTTTTGTCCGTTACTGAAGAAGTCGAAACATTTACGGGGGTTCACCATCTTTCGGAGCCTGTATCCCATTCGAAAGCCATGATTCTGCTCTATGTGATAATCCAATTTGTAGAAAATTCTCAAGGTTACTCTAAAACGCGTTTCCTGGCAAGTCACTTTGTCAGTTACATACTTTCTCAACTGATCAAAGTTGGTCAATTTGCACTGAAAATCAACAAATTCGCATTATTGTTTGGCCAGTACTGTACCTCGGAGTATCCAGGAATTAGTGTTTTGGAAAATACGGAAATCCAGATTTTTTTTGGAATTCTTAGTTTTCGGAATCCGGAATCTCCGAATATCCAATAATATCATTTTCGGAATGTCAAAGTTCAGGAATTCGCATAATCTGGATTTTGAAAGCTGCAATTTTTAAAACTTCCAAAGAATGTTTTCAAATCAGGTTCGAATTTCGTATTTTTTCATCCTCTGAAACACAATGGCCTAGTCGCCGGATCCTAGGCCAGGAGTAACTTTTTAAATCAAAAACGTCTCAAATTTTCCAGGGAAAACGAGAACCTCCTCGTGGTCGAGCCATTCGCCGGCCGATCTCCCCTCGATCTGACGGTCCGCCCGGGCGAATGGATCCGTTGTACGGGAAAACCAGTGGACGATTGGCTGTGGGCAGTTCGGATCGCCGACGAGAAGCAGGGATTCATCCCCAACAAAGTCGTCATCTTGGCTACGGATCTTTAACTCGTTTTCTATTTGTTCTGTCTAAAAAGGGGGCGTGGCCTAAACACAAAGTCTACCGTAATACCATTTATCTGTATTCGTTTTAAGCCCGGCTCAGTATGAGAGAAATAGTAGAAACGAAGAGGGGAAGGAGAACAATCGGATAATGATGGAATTTTGGAAAGGGGGAAATTTTTGATTAAGAAAATAAATATTAAGAAGGTAGGGGGGAGTAGATCATCGTGAATTCGAAAATTAATAAATTAAGACGATTCTTTTGATTTGAAAAACAATGAAAGGAGGATAGTACAGGTCAGACAGGAAGAAAGAGACAGAGATTCTTTGAGATTTTTTGTTGATTTGAGAATTGAGACAAATTGAACTGGGAGTGAAAAGCGGAATAGGGATATGAGGAGGGGAAAAGGACGCTATCAAAAAGTGGGCGGAGTCCTAGAATCCAGGCCGTTCCATGACGAGGCCACACGTGCTTTTGAGCAACTCGTCACGCAACTTCCACAGGGCTTTGGTAACGTCTTCTTCGCGCGCAACTGGGCGGCCGGCGTCGGTTCTCTGAAAAAATAACCAAGTTTTGGCGGGAATTCGAATTTCGAAGAGCTGAGCATTCAGAAAGGACCGAGAGAGAAGAGCCTGGGTTATCCGAGAATTTTCTCTGCTTTCTAAAGGTTCTGCGGGTGCCTTGGACACGTTTTTTTCTCTGATTCTCGATGAGAGCCAANTCTCTGCTTTCTAAAGGTTCTGCGGGTGCCTTGGACACGTTTTTTTCTCTGATTCTCGATGAGAGCCAATTCTGCCGAAAAATTGAGTCTCTGAGATGAGCTCCAGAGCTCCCAGTTGAGGTATGGAGCTTTTTTCTCATGAAAATCCATCTGGATCGATTCCAACGTCTTCTGGATCCACAGATGGTCTAGTTTTCCACTAACCCGGATCCAATTCGCTGGCGGTCGTGGTCCGTTTGGTGGGTTGGGTTGCGTGTTTCGGTGTACGGCTCCGAGACTTCGTTCCCATCGCGAGACGGATTTTTGGCGGTTTTGAGCCAGCGACTCGATGTATCTGGAAATTGGGGATGTTTGGGGTGAGCAATGGGAAGCAAGGATTCAAGTTAAATGTCTGATGACTGTTTCTGAATAGCTACAATGACCCTTGAAGCTCTAAGAAATATGGGGAACTGTGATGAGCAATAGACTTTCTTGGCCTTTGACCTCAATCAGAGCTGAGGGTAGAGCTCCAAGACTATGAGTCAGTTCCTATAGTGAAAATCTCCTTAGGAGCTTCCTGGTCTTGATAGAAAGCTCACGGGTTCAAACATTTCAAGTCTGTCAGATTCCATCGCTCCAATACTCACTTCAAGTACGCCTCCGAATGGAGCACCCTTTTCGTATGGATCTGATTGGGCGGCGCGACGAACGCCGGCACCGCCGCCCTCACGACAGTCCGTCCAACGTCGGGAATCTGTTGTTGAACGACATGCTGCGCTTGTTGCTGTTGTTGTTGTCCAGGTGGCCCCTGCTGCATCATCTGCTGAGGTCCGCCTCCTCCTGGTTGGGGTGCTCCTTGTGGATGGTATTGGGGTCCTCCCTGTTGTGGTGGTCCTTGTTGATGATGGGGTTGAGAGGAGGACGAAGGTCCCTGCGCGTACATTCCGTTCTGTTGATGGGGTAGTTGAGGTGGTCCCATTTGTTGGTGCGGTTGTTGCTGAAAAGTTGAGCGTTTAACATTGAGGAAATGAGCCCGAAATCTGCTCTGGGGAACTCGAAATCACATTAGAGTGACATTTGGGGGACGAAAATGCCGTTTTTTGATTTGAAATTTGAATTTGTTGGCAGACTGAAGGCGGGAAATTTGAAATTTCGCAGAGCTTCCCGGTTTTGAAACTGTTGACTGATTGAAACTGCCAACTTGAAAACCGTTACAAAAGAAAACTGCTCCATAGTAAAAACAGTTGGTCCCGCGGAGCGCGTTTGCATGATTTTTCGGCGCGTCGTTCAAAAATGGAATTCTAGGGCAAACTTCCAGCCAAAGTTCTAGCCCCAAACAGAACCTTTCTTTTCAATGTTCATTCAGTTTTCAACCTTACCTGATAATGTTGTTGCGGATGCTGCTGATGGTGTGGATCGTGATGATGTTGCTGCTGATGATGTCCTCCACCGCCATTCATCAACTGCGCATGCAGATGCTGCCCGACCGTTCCGTTCATCATTCCATTCCCGTTTCTCTGCGGTGTCGGTGGTGGTGGCGCCTCCGTCGGCGCTTGCCCGTAAGGTTGATGAACGACGCGTATGGGCTCTCCCGGCGCGCTGATCACCTTGTAGAAGTTCTTGCCGAGATTCGAGGTGTACACGTTCTTCGCCGTCGTCGGCATGTGCTTCTCCTTGATGTGACGATGAAGGCGTGGCAGCGAGGGGAACGGTTTGCCGTCCTTTCGATTGCGAAGACACGTGATCCACATGCACACGAACTGCTGATCGCTGTCCACTGAAGAAGAAGAGGGTGAGTCTGGAGAGAGGGATAATGGGGTTGCGAGGCTCCTAGGAGACTGTTTTGTGAGTACTTCTAGGCCATCTTGAACCTTCTCAGGACTCCTAAACCGTAAAGCTAAAGGGTAGAAACTCACTGATAATCTGACTGGTGTGATGCTGAATCACGTGCTCCAGCAGCGCCGTCTCCGTATCGTACTGCGTATCACACGCCGCCCATTTGCACGCGTAGATTCGAATCTGGCCGGGGAGGAGGGTGGCCGCCTGCGTCGCCTTGATCGCATCCTGTTTCGCCTTCTCCACTGCCACCACTTCCGCACGCAACTCGTAGTGCCGCTTCTGCTCCTCGGACAGCTTTTTCCACTGCAAAATGTGCATGTTTGGATTGCGGAGCTCAAAACTTGTACTCGAGAAGAAAAACACTGATCATTCAATTTGGACGAAACCTATACAGATCGATAAGAAAAATCTGGGAGATTATGGTAGTTTTTGAAATTTCCAAAAATGTCAAGATTTGAGCCCTTCTGGAGCTGGAAACATTGGAAAAGCTCTCAGTGCCTAATTTTGTTTGGAAAAATTTCCCTGAGAAAGGTTGAAAATCGATGTGAGCCAACATTTTCCACTTCTGACGGCAGACTATCAAAGTCTTGATTCTATATCATTTTTCAGGCTTACCTCTATTCCCACTATTCTCGACACATCACCAAACCCAGAGTCGGGATTCTCGTGCATAATTCTCTTTCGAACTTCCGCCGAGAACAGAATGTATCCACTCTTGCTCTTCACCGGCTTCGGAGTCATCATGCCGGCGGCCTGCGTTGCCACAGCGGCCACCGTCGCCGCCACATCAGCAGATGACGACGTCTCGGGTTGCTCCGAAGACGTCGCTGGCGTCGTCTCTTGTGATTCCGCCATCGAAGACGTCGCCGTCACCGGCGCCGGTGTCTCCTCCTTGAGGTGGCGTGGATGTATGGAGCTGGTGACGGACTCTGAGCCATCCGTATCGTCGTCCATCAGTTCGTCGAGATGATCTAGGGGCATGACGCCTTCGCCTTTGATCAGGGGGGAGAGCTCCTTTTCCATTTTTATTGGCTGCTTGTAGAACAACACCTCCTCATTCGGGATCGACGCGTGCAGGCGGTGGGGCTGAAAAAATTATGATAAGGGAGAGAAGAGTGGTCCGAGTTCAGCTTCAAGAATTTTCAGATTATGGAGGATTACGATTTGAAAGACTTCAGGACTGGAGTTTTCAGATTGAGGATTCAGAGGATTCAGAAGACGTCAGAAATTGCTCAAGCTACGACGTGGTTATTGATTTTTCGTATCTCGATCAGTTGAAGTTTAGAAAACGGGCCAAGAAAAGGATTCAGAATCCCTAGAGGACGTCAGAAGGCGATTCTCAACTCAGATGACGTAGATAATTGATTAAGCTATACATTTCAATCTAGCAAATGTCAAGTTGGCCTTTTTACGATGAGAAACTTCTGCCTTATATGAATTCTCGCGAATTTCTTTCCCATCGAAAAATCCATAAATTTTCGGAGGAGTCAGACATGCACAACGAACATGAGAAGGAGTGGGAGGCGGATTCTAAAAATAGCAAATTCTGGAATCTCCAAAGATGACGTCATATTTCGAGAAGGGGGTCCGGAACTTGGAGGTCTTCGTATTCTTCCGAACATTGAAATTTCTATTGGACATTTTGCTTTTTTTGTTGAGAATCGCGGTATCAGAATCTTCAGTTCTTCGACCTCAGAGATTCCAGACTGGGTGACGTCATCAGATGCTAATCCAATTCATGGACAGAGACAACAAGTGGAGGGGAACTTTGAATGGGTGGATGTTTTTCAAGTTCTTTTCGAAACAGAGGAATTAGAAGACGAGAGGAATCGATACTGGTTTTTGGTCGCTAATCCGGCAAGACTGTAAGATAGAATCTGGAGTCCAAGGGATTCAGATTCTCCTGAGCGTTGGATCATGTTATCGTGATGATGAACCTCAAGTAGTTCAGACCTTCCAGGACTCAGGATAACCAAAAATGTATACTTTGAGGTACTTCCAGTATTAGTCTGTGCTCCATGAACTTTCGAGAAATTCGCCACGGACTTGTCGTTTCTAGACTTTAACATTTCAGTAGTCAAAGCTCCTTGGCTAGCTTCTGGAGCACTTAGTTGAACTCCAGGAAGGACTCTATAATTCCTGAGCTCCATGGCGCCGGCACCTACAGACTGTAGACTACAGTACCACCATGGGGAGCGCCACCGTGCTCCTCTCCGTCTTCTGGCTCCAGCGCACCGCGCCACACACCGCGTAAGAAGAGAACGACGACGAAGAGTTACGACGTGGCGGCGACACAGGCCAACGGAGGGTCTAGGTGTAGGCATGGAGAAGAAGAAGAAGAAGAAGGAAACAGGCGAGATGATGAAGGAAAGGAAACAAGAGCAGGGGCGCTGCAAGCAGCGCCGTCTCCACTGCACGCAGCAGCGGAGACAGGCAGCCCCAGCCAGCTAGTCAGGGATGCCTCCGATGGTGGCGGTGGTGGTGGTGGCATCAGAAAAGAAACCTCTTTCTCACACACACACACACAGCCTGTACGCACACACACACACACACACACGGACGGACGGAGGCAGCGGAGAAGGGACACAGCCTAGCGGGGGCAACAAGGCCCCATAGGCTTGTCGTTTTCGGTGGAGGGGCGCCAGCCAGTGGAGAGACAAGAAGGAGAAGAATATAGATAGACTAGTGGTTGGGGAGCGTTTGCTGCTGACTGGACAGCCCGCGCGTCATACACAGCACATCGCACACACACCATCTGCCTCTTCTCCACGACCTTCTGACGTCTGGTGTACACTCCGTGCGCGGTGCGCTATCTCGTCGACCGTGCGTCGGGGGTCTCCGTGCAAGATGTAGTCTCTCGGCAGGGACTCTGCTCTTCTCGCCACGGCCAATCGATGCAGAATCGAAAAGAGGCCACCCCAAGGGGTCTCCTCTCTGTCTGCCTCTGCGGGTCGCTCGGAGAGAGAGAGGGAGAGAGAGAAACCTCTCATTAGACCGACGAGAGCAGCGACAACGATGAAGAGACGCAGACCCTCTTCTCCTCGTTTTTCCGAGAGGGAAAGAACTGACAGCCGCAGCAGCAGAAAAACGGAAAAGAGAAGTGAAGACAATTAGTGGTGGTGGTGGTGGACACTCCGGGGTGGGTCCTGATGCTGGCTGACTGGTGCCCTCTTGAACATCAGAACAGCTGCTTCTTCGTCTCTCTCTCTTCGTCGGGCGCCTCTGAATCTCTCTCCACGGCGCCACGCCGCCAGATTTTCGCTAATCTCGATGATGATGATGACGTCGCTTGTTGAATAGAGATGAAGGGGGCGGAGCTTCGGGCGAGGGAAATCCGAACAGATGAAGCCAAAAAAGAGGCGAGTGAGCTTTCCAGATGAGAGGGAAGAGATAAGAGGAGATGGAGCAAATGATGGGATGAAGAGAGAGAAAATATTGAAAAAGTGTTGTTGCTTTGAGAAGTAATGATTGCCAACTACTACTAGAAGGAGCAGCTGAAAATTCGTAGAGCTAAAGGGGTCACAAATCTGGAAGCCAACATCGAACGGAAACACGTATTCTGAATTTTAAGCTTTTTTTTTGGCTCGACAAATTTCCCAAATTATCCCCTACAGAAAGACAGACATTGCATGAAAGCAAAGGCTCGCCAAACTGTCGAAAAATCGAGATAGAACATCCCAGAAAGCTCTCAGAGCTCAAAAACGATTTCAAGTCACCCCAGACTGTAGATGAAGAAGCCTAGGAAGCTCAGGCTCCTTTCAACGATGAAAAAAAGTCGAGATAATGTCAGATTAGGCTCAGAATACGCCAGGAATTTTCTCGAAGTCTCTCAACCCTGAATTTTAGTTCAGAAACCAACAGGTTCGCAGTACAAACCTTCATCTTTCTCATCGCCTTGGCATAGTCCAAATTCATCGTCTGCACATCGCCGAACAACTCGTCCGACTGTCCTGGATACCCAACGAGCGAGCAATCGTCCGGAGCGTCGGCGCTTCCGTTGACCATCGTCTCGCACACGAAGACGTCGCACTCGGAGACCTCGGTTAAGCGTTCTGAAATAGACATTTGTGCAAAGAGTTTTCGGAACTGCTTGCAGCATTTGGAAGCTTGAAGCTCCGCCCACTTTGTGAGAACCGGATTCTACAAATTCTAATCAAACCATCTCTTGGGCCTGCTGGCTCAATTTGGGTCAATTTGACCATTTCGAAACCAAAAGCGATTCAAAAGATTCAAAGAAACTCACGTTTCACATACAACTTGGCCGGCATCACATCGCACGTCCTCTGTATCTCGCACACCTTCCTCGTCTCATCGTTCCGATACACGCCGATCACCTCGTTCTTGAAGAACAGACGGCCCTCGTCGTGAATAGTCTCCGACGGCCTCGCGAACCAGCATCCCGAGAACCACTCGGTGCCATCCGAGTCCTCTCTCCACAGCTTGTTGATGCGCATCACGTCGCACAACGCCTTCTGCGGATTGAACACGAGCACACACTGTCCCAGCCAGTAGCACTTGCCGGTGGCCGAGCGCATCTGTTGGAAGTGGACGCGTCCTTCCTCTTCGAGCGGAGCCTTGTCCTCGTAGCGATCAATGTCCAGGGAGACTTCGAGACGGGCACGATCCTCCTGATCCTCCTCCTCGTCGTCGTCCACGGCGACATAGTCTTCTCCAGAGTCCACAACGGTCAGCACTCGTTTCGGGGTGACTGGCTTTCCTCGTTTCGTGCATTCCAACTCCTCATCTTCAGATGTATATGGCCAACTTCTGAGCTTCGAAAAGTACTTTGGCTTCCCATGATACTTGTACTCGCAAAGGTAGACATCATCTTCCTCGTAATCCGCTAGAATCTTACTGGAATACGTGGCAAGCGAGACGACAACACACTTTCCACGAAGACGTTCAGCAAGAATTGTGTCTCGGAACGGCGTCAGGAAGACCTCTTGTTTGATGAACTTTCGGCTGGCCAGATGGAGAGTCTCGTACGGACGATAGACCCAATATCCTTGAAGAGCCTGGTCGCCGGTCTCGTTTCTGAACGTGCGCTCAACGCGGAAGATGTGCAGAGGAGACGTCTTCTTGTCGTCGGGACGAGAGATGTAGGCGTAGCACGGGGCGGCGTATTTGGTGCCGTCGATTTCGATTTCCTCCATTTCCACTTCGGACTCCTGAAAATGTGATAGTAGAGGATGTTTCGAGCCAATGAGCTGGTCATGTTTGGCTTCAAATTCATCAAGTTCAGGTTCTTATGAACTGATGAAATTGGATCGAGTCAGGACTCATCATGGAGCTTTCTTTTTCAGCCGAATCTGATGGTGCACGTTGCATCGATTTTGAATCAAAACTCAACAAATTATGATCGTTCTAGAATCACCTAAGCTAGATCAAAAAAGTGCTCATTCTGAAGCTCTATTTGAGCCGAATCTAATGGTGCAGGTTTGATGGGGTTCTGGGAATTTTGATTTCAGTAAAGATTGGGCTTGTTTTGGAGCTCTTTCCCAGCCAAATCTAATAGGCCTAGTTTGAACCGAAACTCACATTTCTCTTAACCATCGCCGGCCTTCCACTGCCGCCATCCTCCTCACTCTCCTCCTTGGTCTTCACGGCTCTCTCCTTCTCAATCGACTCGTCCACATCCTTCTCGATCACATTATAGGCATTGGAGTGAATCACGTCCTTGCACCTCTGGTCTCTCTCCTTGATGAAGGCCTTCTGAAGAGCGCACGCCGCCTCGTACATCGGCGAGTCCAACTTGGCGAGCTCGCGAACCCTCTCGAACAGGTCGAAAAAGTCCTTCTGAAGCTTGTCGAGTCGTCTGTAGCGACACTTGTCTATGTTGATCTTGATCTGATCCAGAGTGTACGGCCATTCCGCGGGCGGTACCCCGTTGGTCTTCAGAAGCTCCGGGAACTCCATCATATGATCCGTCCAACACTTGCCGTCCTCATCCTTCTGCGCGTACAACGATGCGAATATCGACGTGAAGATGGTACGCAGATCCACTTGAACCCTCGGAGCGTCCTCCCCCGTATCCAACGACCGTGTCATCTCTAGAAGATACTTCTGAAGACGGACGGCCTCCTTGTAGATATCCGAGTCGGTCTCGTTGAACTTGCAAGCATTGGACAGCATGAGCATGAAGTCGGAGACAACATCGAGAAGGGTCACATATTGTCGATTCTCCAGCTTCGCCTTGATTCTCATAAAGTCCATTGGCTTCTTGATAACATCGTAGTACGCCGGGAACTCTTCCTTCGTTGGGAGACGCATAAAGTTGACCGCCAGATGACGTTCGTCCTCCTTGACATCCTTCATAGCCTTGAAGAGTCTCCACATCTTCTGCTCCTCCATCGGAAGTTGGAGTATAGCTTCGTCCATCCGACGTTGCTGTTCGATGGCTTGCTGACGAGCGAACTCCTCGTCGTCCTCCTCCCCGTGCCTCTTCTTACGACCACGGGTCTCCGTTTTCGGAGTTTTCATCTTCATCGCTCCCTGACTCATATTCATCATCCGCAAGTTCGACGCGGATCCATGCGGAGTCGACGGCATCGATGGATGCTGTGACGCGATGACGTAGGGTTGAGAGGCGGGCGCCGGATACATTGGAACGTGCTGATTGCGCATTCCCTCGTAGGCTCGGAGCACAGCCTTCTCCAACTGAATCGCGTCCTGATGGATGTTCGATGAGGGCTCGTTGAAGTCGCGCGCGTTGGCGAACATCTGACGACAGTCGGCGATCATCGCGTCGACCATCGGATACTGGTGAGTGTCGATTCGGGAGCGGATGATTTTCATGTCGATCGGGTTGCGAATGATTTGATAGTACTCCGGGTACTGTTTGGCCGACGGCAGCTCTATGAACGCGCCAGCTGGCCAGTAGGCGGGGTTTCCGGGAATTCGATACTGATGAATGACGTTCCACAATCCCTGCATCATCGCCTTCTGCTTCATGAACGCCGCGTTCGGATCCACCGGCGGCATCGACTTCCGATTCTTGTATCCGGCCGTGGAAGCCGTCGCCATCATTCCATTCTCCATTGACATTCTCGGCTTCTTCGGCGATTTTCGACGGTAGGAGTGCGGTGGTGGCGTTCGACTATCATCCGAGTCCGTGTCGGGCATCTCGATCTTGACCTGACGGGCACGATGAGAAGATCCCTTCGGCTTCTGAGGCGTCGTTTGAGTCGGTGGTGGAGGATCGAACTGAGTCATGTCAAGCGTCGGAGCCAGCTTCTTGCACGTGGCGATGGTCAGATTCTTGAGCTTCTGAGCGGCAATACAGACGTCCGAGGACTCCAGATTGTACTCGAACGCGTTGGCATACATCGTTAGCAGATCGCCGACAAGGTTCTTGAAGTCGTATTTGCCGGCTTTGAGGCGTTTGTTGATCATGAAGATGGACACGGGCTGCTTTATCTCGTCGTAGTAGTCCGGGTAGGATCTGAAAAATGATGCAAGGTTTAGAGGGGTTTGAAGGGCCAAACTGCTCTCTGGAACGGTCTGGAAGAGCTAGAGTGGGCTAAACATCATTAACATCAGCTGGAGACACTCGAAGGTGCTCCGAATTCTGTCCAGAACCAAATCAATACTCAAAACCACTCACTCTTTGCTGGGCAGCTCCAAAAAGTTATCCGCCAGCATCAGATCCGCATCCTTATCATCCGTGGCATTTCGAATCGTCCAGTACAACTTCCACACCGGATCTTCATTGTTCTCGGTCTCCTCATCCTCTTCCGAGTCCTCCGAAAAGTTGTCTATGGGGACAGCGGTCAACAGAGCATCCACGAGTCTCGTCGCCTTGGCCCTTCTCATCGGATGCACTCCCTTCTCCTCCAGCTTCGCTATCTTCTCCCTCACCACCGTCTTCAGTTGCTCGGCGTCCTTGTAGATGTCACTGCCACGCCCACTGAACTGTTGCGCGTTTTTGAAGAGAAGAAAGAGGTCGTCTTTCAGGTGTTGCATCGTTCCGTACTTCTTATCCCTCCCGTTCTGAGCAATCGTCTTCAAGTCAATCGGGTTCGCGATCTTCTCATAGTACGCCGGGAAGTCCTCCTTGCTCTGAAGCACCCTGAACGGAGGACAAAGAAGACGTCCCTGGTTATCGGTGGCTTCTAGAACGGCACCCAGAAGATCGCACAGCATGTAGTCGTCCAGCTGCATTGGGGTGGCCTCTCTCGAAGACTCTCCCGACGCTTCTGGTGCCTCCTCGGAATCCTCGTCTTCTGGAGTCACGTCTTCTACGTCGTCGTCGGCGTCCTCGTCCTCATCGTCCTCCAGGTACTCGCCAGAGTCCACTTTTTCGCACGCCGACTTGTAGAGCTCCTGGATTTTCAGCATATCCTTGTACTCGTCGCTGTCTTTCTGGAAAATCATCAGCATTTTTGTTGAGCTTTTCGAATCGTCTAGAATCTCTCAGAATCCTCCATAATGGCTCTAGGAGTCTTCGGAAGCCTCCAGAATCTTTCAGTCTTCTTCAGAGTCCTTCTGAATCATTTAGAATCTTTCATAATCTCTCAGAAGTATCCAGAATCTTTCAGAGACCTTCGTAGGACTTTCGAATCTCTTAATATCATCTATGATAATTCAGAATCCTCCTGGATTCTCTAGAACTCTCTCAGAAGCTGTCAGAACCCTTCAGAATCCTTCAGAGACCTTCAAAATCCCTGCCTACCTGATAATACTCCAAATTATTGCTGATCAGCGCGTCGAAATCCGTCAGAAACTCATGGTACGTCGAGTATTCGGGAATTTTCAGCTTGTGTTGAATTTTGGTCACATCGATGGGGTCTTTGACGGTCTCATAGTACGCCGGCTCGAGACGTCGTGAGGGTACTCGGAGAAAACTCTCGAATACCGACTCGGTGCCGGCTATGTTGCGGTGGCGACGGATGCTCGACATGACGTATGTGCCTTTGGCGAGCTGAAAAGGAGGATATTTTGGGTGGAAATGGGTGGAAAATAGGTCAGAATTGCCAAAAAACCATTGAAAATGGTCCAGAAAAAGTAAAAATTGCTTTAAAAGTGGACTTTTGAGTCAAGGAAACTCTCCATGGGACCGTTCTACACTAATATTGACCCAAAATGTTCATTTTTCGTCATCAAAAACATCATTTTTCACCTCTGAATCGCGCTTCTCCTTCTCAGCCACAGTCATTCGTCCCTTCCGCTTCTTGGCCGTATTCGATGTCGACGGTGTGTCTTTTTCGGGCTCCGGCTCGGCAACACGCTTCCTTTTTGTGGTCATTTTTGGTCTGGAAAAATTGAAAAAAATAGGAGGGAGATTCAAATTTTCGAAAAATAATGAGACATTTTGAAGATAACAAAGCAACTTTTGTTAAAAATTAACGATTTTGAAAGTTCAGAAATCCGACTTTTCTGCTGGTTTTCACACTTTCCCCCTTGAGAAGTGTCATTTTCAGCTGATTTTTTACTCATTTCACCTCAAAAACTTCTTTGAAATTCTGAAATTCTTAGTTTTCCACCTTCAATTTCCAACTCCCTTCTACTGTCCAAACATTTCTCCGTTTCCCCTCATTTTTCGCCTTCTAATCTCGTCTCTTATCGCCAGTAATCCGGCTGCGGCGGCTCTGATCTCTCCACAAAAAGGGGGTGTCTGGGGGCGTGCGCGCGAAACTAGAAAATTTGAAAATCGGCGAGGAGAGGGTGCAATACAATGAATAGATTTTTGCTCCGCTTTTTTCGGGATTTTCAGCGAAAAGTCTGACTTTTCCGGGGTGAAAAGATGCGCTGAATCGAGAGAGAAAGGAAAAATCGACGAAAAATGAAAATAGATCGATTAAAATTCACACAAAGGCGGGAGATCAGAGAAATCAATTTTCGTGCAGCATTTCGGGGTCATTTTGAGCGTAAAAACACCGTTGGAACGCCAAAAATATCGCGGAAAAGCGTAGAACGCAGCGTCTTTCCCTTCAAAATAACGAAAACGCGCGCGAATTGTGTTGGCCGGGTGCCAGACACAGCCTTCGTTGTGGACTGGGGGCTGGGATGGGTGCGGAGAGAGTGTGCGGAACGGAGAGACGCAGAGTCGCTGTGCAGCGGGAGGGTGTGCGCGCGTGCACGAGAAACGCGCCAACGATTCGATTTTGTGTGTTTTCGACCGATTTCTTCACAATTTTCATCGATTTTAAGTGCACGAAGGCTTCGAAAAGAACGCGAAAGCAGAGCAAAGGTTAGTGGAGGACTAAAAATTGATGGAAAACTTTAAAATCCAAAGTCTGACCTCTTCTAGATGGAATGGGCAGGTTATCAATAATCGCCTGGCCCCTTGATTTCTTTAGATCGAAACTTGTTTTAGCATGTTGAAAATCTCTTATTTACTTTTGAACACCCCCAAAAATCATGAAAAAGTCGCAAAAAACGGTAAATTTTGAAATTTAAAAAAGTGCGCCAGCAAATCTGCTTGACGCACTTCTCGATCGTCAAAAAACGCGCGCGAGAGGGGAAAAGAAAGCAGGTCGGTCTCCACTGCGCGGGGTGGCTAAAGTGAATGTGAGAAGACGGGACACCACATATATACAGATGGGAGGGAGAGAGACAGTGACCGTATGCATGTGTGCGTTTACTTCCAAACGCAGATGGTACAGAACGGTGACGGGGGAGACAATAGTGCACTCTCTCCATGCAACATTGGAATTTCCTCTTCTTTCAGAAACGCAAGCAATGAGTGACCCTCCGAAGGGCGCGCCACCGCCGAAAAAACGGCGTACAGCTGAGCCGATCCATCGACAACGCTCGAAGAGTGCGGATTTGGCGACGAACGATTATGAGGAAGTGGTGACGAAGTTGAAGAGTGCTGACAAGGAGCTGGCTCTGAAATCTGTCAAAAAACTCAAAAGCATGCTAGCGAACGCCACGAAGATTGGATTCTTCGTTTCGCATCGCCGGAATCTCGAAGACTTGGTTTCAGTGTTTTCCAGGGAGACCGGACTGTTAGGCACTTCGATGTGAGTGGGAAAAGTGGTGAACGAGCCTTGGAAACTTGCTAGAAATCATTCAAAACTGTGAAAACCCCGAGGAAAGCCACCTAAAAAGAAGCAAAAAAGTTTTGGTTGTTGGTGAGATTCGAACCCGCGACTGTTTCCGTCGTGAGACAAGCGCTCTCCCGCCTGCGCCACAGAACCCCGAAGCGATAGAGGAGGGGAGAGTGCATATTTGAAAGTGGCGCTTGTCGCACTAAACTGAAATAAACTGCAAAAGACGATTTCCGTTGTTTTAAGGTCGAAATTTCAGATTTTTTTTCAGGTACCACGAAGAACTTCACAAGTACACCATCAGCATTCTTGCCAACTGCTGCTACATCGACAAAACCACCTCCACAGGGCTCCAAATTCGTCGTGCTTCGCGAAGCTTTCTAGATCAGACAGGTTCGAAAATTTTCGAAATTTGAATTTTTCCATCTTCCGCCAAGCGTAAACGCAATCGCGCTCCAATGAACAATAGCTTCAAAAGAACCCGCGAAATTCGAATTTTCAGTGAGAATCTTCGAGAGCACCACATCGAACATCGAGATTCGCGTATCGACGTGTCGTTTGATAGGGAATCTGTGCAACAACAAGGAACTGGTGACTAGTTGGCTATCAAGCAACACGATTCTCTTCGACCGCATCGCGCTGCTTCTGGAGTCCTCCAACGAGAGCATCGTCACACAATGTCTTCGCATTTTTCAGCACCTCTCGAATCTCTCGTTCACCAGAGTGAGTAACGGCGCTCCAGCGCACTCATTTTGCTTGTTTTCGATAGAGCGCGTTTGCAATTTTATTTACATTTATTAGCGGGGGGAATGTTAAATACAACCGGAGCGGCTACATACAAAAGTTACAGAGAGAGCGAAAAAAAAAATCAATATACAAGAAAATTAGTGTCAGGGTTGTTCATGTTAAAGGGGGTGTCCGGTGAGATTCAGAATTGTTCAGTGGGCGTGGCTTCCTCCATTTAGTGGGTCTGCTTGCGTGGCTGGAACTGATGCTGTCCAGACTTGTCGGCACGGAACACGTGGTTTGGCTGGATGGCCGGCACTGGCTTCTCGTGAACTCGCTTGACCGCCTCGGTCGGGTACGAGCGGTCCATCTGGAAGAATTTGAATGAGGTTTAGTTAGATGTGCAGGTTTTGCTTTCATAGCGTTCAGAAAACTGTCTAGCCTAGACGCATGGCGGCTCTTATCGATTCAAGTCTACTCTGGTCGTCTCGCCTACTAGAACCTTTTTTTAAAGGCGCACGTGGTCAAGAGGGTATAGGAATGATAATCAAGAGGCTTTGGTGCTCAGACCGTCCCGGGTCTTGCCACGAATGACCCAGTTGGGTTAAGCTAGTTCTAGAGTCTGCAAAGGCCCTTAGAACTGCTCCAAGGGCTCCGAGAATATGCTGACAGTCTTTGGACCCTCGGTCAAACTGCCCCCCACGCTGAAGGTCTTCTAGATCTTTCTGAGGCTTCCTGACTGTCTTAGGGCACTTCTAGCGGTTCCAAAACAACCCAGACCTCGGAAAGATGGGATCCTAAGGCAAGGTGCTCGTCTAGCATCCTAAAAAAGCCTTACCTTCGCCGGCAAGTCGCCGTCGATGATCTCGCGCACCACCTCGTCCGAGCTCTCCGATGTGCTGTGCTCGTTCGAGTCCGAAGCCTTGCGATCCTTGCGATTCACGATGCGACGTCCGCCGACCATGGTTGCCGGCGGGTGTCCGACCTTCATCTCGGTCGACTCGTTGTTCTCCATCATGCTCATTTTCGAAATCGTCTTGAGTTTCTGCAAGAGACTTTTTGAAAGGGTATGGTATGCTATCGAGAAGAAGTAGAAGAGGGGACGATAACAAAATGGTAACCACCTCGGATGGAAGGCCGAATGGCTGTTTGAGGGGAGGCGCCGCCGCGGCAGGAGGCGAACACACGAGGCAAGAAAAAGAGAGCGTGCGCGAGGGGAAGAAAGGGGCGGAGTCACATGACACTGGCGCCCCTCTGAGGGGAGGCGAGCCTTCAAAAACACATTCTCTCTCTCTCTCTCTCTCTCCACGAAAACAACACCAACACAGCATAAGAGAAAAAAGAGTATGTGTATGTGTGTGGTAAGAGACGATCTTTGGCTCTCACTTAAATAGAGAGAAAAGGGGCGGAGCTTGTTTACTGCTGCATTGCGAAATTGACAAGGTGGAGGAAGCACACAAACAGATGTGATCGACAGGGGCAGAGAGAGAGAGAGAGATGACAGTGGTCAGTTACCTCGAATGGCAGTTTGAAGGATAGTGGAGAGGACAGATGATAAGGGAAAGGTTGGATGATACTATGGGGGGGGAGTGTGACTAGTCACTGTGGATGAGAAGGTGAGTACTATTTTGTGGGGATCCAGGAGTCGAACAGCAACTAGTTAAGTCGACCTAACCACGGTCCTACGTTTGGGTACTCGATAGGCTCAGGATTGTAAGAAGACCTGCAGATCTAGAGGAGAAAGAACTGTGGGGTCCTTCCTGGCACATTTGAGAGCCCTGAGCCAGGGCGAGATGGTCCTACATCCTCGGAACTCGTGGTAGAGCAAACGGGCTTGTTTGGAAGACGAGGCTCTGAATAAGAGTCAGTTCATGGCCTAGGATCCGACACAACTCGGCCACAGTCAAGTCTCTGCGTTCACTTCCAACCAATGTTTTGTTTTTGTATTTAAACAGGCAACGAGGTGGAAAGAGGTGGAGGGTTTCAAAAATAGCCATAACTGGACTGTCCATCATCATCATCATGTTGTATTAGTTTACTTTACACCTCTCACATGTAGGTCCTACAGCAGGTGTTGTTTTGGAACGACAACTTGTTAATGATGACGATAGTTTTCCATTTGATTCAAAGTTTGAAATGGCCGCCCTTTCTGGTTACGGTGTTTTGACAAAATCCAGACACTAATTCTGAGTGTTTCGGTTTCGGAGGTTCCCATTCTAAGAGAGCATGAGCACTTGTTTCTACAGTAAACTGCCAGCAGCTCCGATATTCAAAAGTCAGAAGATCCAAGGAACTAAAAACTCTGAAATTGTCCAAAACTGGAGTTGGAGGTTATTCGAAAAGGGGGTAACAGAGAAGCCGGGAGATTTTACAGTAGAGTTGCAGCTAACGTGCCTTCCCGATTGCTCATCACAACTTGGCTGCTAGTGGATCAATCTCGATGAAAATTGTATAGATTTATAGAGAATTTCAAGGAGATCACATTTGCAGTTTCAAAATTTCAAAAACTCCATATTCGACGTCATCATTTTCTTCTTTTGCAGTCTGCATGAAGACGTCAATCCAATAATTCAAACTACGAAAATGATCTCTTTGAAATTTCGAATCCATCTGAACCATTTTCATTGAAATTCGTCCATTGAGAGTCTAGCAACCGGAAAAGGCATGTTTGCAAAAAACTTGGCGGGTTACTGTAAGAATCTCAAGGTTGTCATGTTGCCGCACTTTAAAAGAACCTCTAACTTGAATTTTGGACTCTTTGGCTTTTTAATTTTGAGCATGTTCCTTTGAAGTATACTGATCTGTACTGGTGATGGACGAACGAAGATTTATCTCCAGGACTAAAAATGTTACGGAAAAGGTATCCACAGACGAAATATAGATCACAATAAGCTCTATCAATTGCAGAAAACAGCCATCGAAAATATGGGATCTGAGCTGAGATATGATGTTCGTTCCGTTTTCCGACTGCCACAGGGAAGACGGAAGACGGAACAAGCATCATATCTCAATAGTCTGTGAATATTTTTGACAATGGTTTTTTGCAGTTTATAGAGCTCATTGTGATCAAACACTGTGTCTAACCTAATCTAGGCCACGTCCCACGTCATTTCAACACGTATCCACGTCTCTCATCACGTGCGCTCCATATGGCAAGGCTTACTTGCCGAAACGGTCGTTTCGTGCGCCCCCGTCGATTCTGATCGCCTCTCTGTTGTTTACGCCGATGTGATGATCGCTAGTTTCTCTGCGTCTCTCGCACCTTCTAGAAGGTCTATAGAGAACGGGAGAGAGCGAGGGAGTAGATGAGACGCCAGAGAAAATGGGCAAACAATCAAAACGCTTTTCAGGTCATCATGCTCTCCAACGGAGGCTTCTATCTGGGGAAACTGTTGGCGAAGGAGGAGCGACGAGAGGAGGTCGTCAAGATTCTGAAGGTGTTGCTCAAACGACACCGTAACGATTTGGATCGACAGCTGGCGAGGAGGTATTGATATGGACATCCTGGACACGAGGATCTACTACAGACAGACTGAACTTTTCCAGCGAATGCAGCGAACACGTGGTCGGGATGTTCTTCGAGGCGGAGAGGGCGAAGAAGAAGAATCGACGACAGTTTGTGATTGATTTGTTCTCGAATTCGATTTGCATCAGAGAACAGTGAGTAGTAGTGGTCTTGTTTTTGGTTTTTTTTTGAATCGAAACACTTTTGATTGATAATAGAGGACGACGGAGTGAATGGTGTTGACAAGGAGAGGAGAGGGGAAGGAAATTGGAAACACTTTTCCTTCGAGTGTTGAAGTTTTTGGAGTCCTCGGTAGCATTCCAGAGTTCTCCGATTTCTTTACAATGGTGCATGGGGGATTGTGAAGAACTGGTTCTGGAAGACGCTAGAAAGTTCCGAGGTTTCTGAAGACTCACAGAGAACACTGGAGGAGTCTGAAGGAGACTGAAGGCTCCTGAAGGCTCCTGAAGAAAACTAGACGATTCTGAAGGATCTCGAGCGATTCCGGATGATTCTGGAACAGGTTGGGAAATTTTGACGGTATCGCAGAATTCAGAAGGAATTTTCGGAACGATTCTGGAGGTTCCAGAATTCTAATGGTGTCTGGAAGGCTCTAGAAAGTTCCGAGGTTTCTAAAGATTCATAGAGCACGCTGAAGGATTCTGAAGAAATCTAGCCGATTCTGAGGGTCTCTGAGGATTTCGGGGTGATTCTGGAGGTTCCAGAATTCCAGCTGATTCCTCGAGATTCTAAAACTCAATTGAATTTTCCATGTTTAGAAAAAAGCAACGTAAATTTCAGCCATTTTTCTCAGCCAATCTCACAAAAAAAGAAATTCGAAAGTTCAAAATCTCAACTTCATTTATCGTCGTACGATTCGAGGAGTATTTTCTGCATTTTCGCGTCTCAGTGTTTGCACACATCTAGTTTTTTTTCCAGACTACGCAAAAATGCGGAAAAATCCTTCGAATCGTTTAAAGATAGACAGAGTTGAGGTTCTAAACTTCTGAATTCTTGTTTTTGAAATTTATCGAGAAAAAATTGAGACAAATGTAAGGTGATTGTTACAAATCATGGAAAGTTTCAGTTAATCTTTCAGAATCCTTGAAAACACCTTTTCCATTAAAACTTTTGAAAGTTCAAAAGTCCAAAAGTTCAAAAACCCCAACCAAATCCTCAACAACAACAACAACAACGTGTTTACTCTCCCCTCTAAGAGTCCAGACACCCCTCAGTCAGACAGGGGACTCCCCTCTCCTCTCAGACAGAGAACCCAGACAACAGGAAGAAAAACAGATGAATACACACTTGATCAAGACACACAGAGTAATAACAAAAACACATCAAATTTCTAGAATGGAAACGGAGCAGTTCATCGAGCGACTCCTCGCGTGCTCGCTGCCCGAGAAGCATCGAATGCTCGCCGCGTTCTCGCAGACTGCGTGGGGTCGGGCCAAGTTGAGGACTTCTGGAGCACTCGATGTAGTCGTCGACGTCTTCTCCACGTCGGAACAGATCGAAGAGAAACTCGCCTCCGTGCAAGCCTTCCGTCACTTTGTGCATGATAACGCAGGCATGCGACATCTCAGTGAGAACTCGGTCTTCGTCAACACCGTCGTCCGAGACGTCCAGAAGTATGTTGAGGAGAATCGGGCCGAGTGCGAGCCTACTGTAGACTTGGATTTCGTGCGGAGAATGAAGAGAGCCGATGACGTGGCAGCGGAGCCGGGAGATGCCCGGCAAAACGTCACAGAGCCTGTGGATAGACTGCACAAGGACTTCTACTCGATGTGGAGCTACGATACACCGCAGACGTCTCCGAGGAGAGGATCCTCGATGTCGCCACCGTACAACGCTCCATCGCCCAGCTACAGTTTCCCGTCGTCGGTGTCTTCGAGTGTCGCGTCGAGTGCAGCGTCGTCGCCAGCGGCAAGGAGGTACGGTTTTTTGTCCGACTAGGCTCAGGGTTGAAGTCCGTTAGGCTTAGGCTTAGAGAACGTTAGCTTTAGGATTAGAATACGTTAGCCTTAGGCTTAGAGTACGTTAGCCTTAGGCTTAGAATACGTTAGGCTTTTGGTAACAAATCGATAGAATTCGAAAGACACGACATGAAATTCGATCGTGTTCCTTTAAATCACTGCAAAAGTGTGTGGGTGGCCGAGTCGTCGAATCCTAGGCCACTATTGATCAAACGACGATAACAAATACGCTCTACTGACAACTAAGTTTCCAGACCCAGCGATGGGATTCTCGACGATCTGAGCGATGTGGAGTCGGACAACGGAGGCGATGAGCCGACGGTGGAGAAGGAGAACGATGGGGAGAAGAGGAAGCGACAGGAGAAGAGTGTAGGTTTTGAAAAGTCTTAGAAGACATCGCGACCACTTTCCAGATCATCGAAGGTGAGCTCTGGCTGCTCACGTGGCTCGCTCAGGACGATCACAACCTGCAATTTCTCATCCGTCCCGATGTGGTCGACTCGGTTGTTTCGTACCTCCGATCCACCTCGGACCCCGATTTTCGAACCTATCGAGTGCTCCGACGAATGGCCACCCATCGGACGCATGTCTATCGTCTGCTGGACCTCGAATTCCACGTACGGATACTGACCGGTTTGTGTGCATCGCCGTGTCGAATGTTGAAGTACGCGAAGGCTTGCAAGCACTGCGATAAGTGCTCGGAGCACGGACGGGAGATTCTGCGAGAGTTCGCGAGCCACGTGGACAACAGCTATGGAGACGCTCACATCAACTCGCAATTCACGCAGGAAGACTTTGCGCATCGGACGAAGGCGGCGATCGCCAAGATTGTGCTGGTGAAGGAGAGGAATCGGCTGGCGAAGGTGCCCGCGTTGACGGAACTGTTCAATGCGTTGGCGCACGTTATGCAGAACTTTGAGACGCTCGGAAAGATGGAAACTTATGAGAAGGGACCCAGTTTTGTGTCGCAAATCATTGGAGCGCTCTCGATATTGATTAGTGGGCAGAAGATAAAGTGGGTTTTCTGATTGGAGGGTTATGAAGAATGTGGAGGATTCTAGAAAATTCAGATAGCTCCAGAAGGCTGTTGGAGGACCTTGAAGGATTCTAGAAGGCTCTAGATGAATTTAGAGGATTCTGAAGGACTCTGAAAGGTTCTAAGATGGTCCAAAGAATGCTAAGAGATTCTGAAGGAATCTAAGGAATTTTGAAGGATCCTAGATGGCAGTAATGCCCTTTAAAAAACACTGAAAGATTTCGAAGGGTGGTGGAGGATTCTGGGGGATTCTGAAGGGTCCTAAGGGTTCTCAATTATTCAAAGAATTCAGAGAAATTTGGAGTGATTTGGAGGAGTTCTTGAAGATTCAGGAGAATTCTACAGAATTTCTGAAACTCCTAATTTTTGAAAGTCTCAAAGTTTCAAAGTCTCTGACTTTCCCAGAATCATGGAAAAGTATGGACTTGAAAAGTTCAGAATTTGACAAATCTCAGTTTCAGATTCTCAAACTTTTTCGAAATTCCGAAAAAAGAATCAAGAATTTCGAACTCTGAGAAATCTCAAAAATCGAAATTCAAATCCCCGCTTTTTCCAGAGAGCTCTGCGAGAACGACATGTGGTACTTCCCACCGGAACCCGGCCAAGGCACATGCCACCTTCTCCAGAATCCAGAAGACGTCGACAACCAGGAGCTCCTGCATTTCGTGGACGAGAAGAACGAGGAGATCGTCGTGGCGCCCATGTCCAGAGTCTGCGAGAACAGTCACTATTTCGAGGGAATGTACTCGTCGGATTTCGTCGAGAAAACCGAGGGAATTCGAACGTTTCAAGTTCAATCGGAAGAATCTTGTCCATCGGAAGACTTCAAACTTTTCATTCATCTATTATCCAATTGCACTGGCACATGTACAGCAGTCTCGTCGGCTGAGCAATGCGCGAATTTGTTAGCGGTAAGGTTTTCAAATATTGGCGTCGAATCTGGTGCCAGGTCCGCAGGCGCAGACACACTCACGCCAAAATGCAGAAAAAATCTATCAAAATTTTCAAAATTTTTTCCAGCTGTCCGATCAGTTCCTTTGCCCAACCATATCCGAGCAACTCTGCGCCGATGATGGACCATTAAGGACGTATCTAAATGGGCGGAGCCTATTCACCCTGCTGCCAGTGGCACTGGCCACAAACGCGCACCCGACGTGAGTTTCAGAATCCTGGAATCCACTAGAATTCGAAATTCCAGACTTCTCGATACAGTATACCTCACGCTCGTCCGCTTCTCCTCGTCTGAAGATGTCACGCGAGCCCTCGAAGCGATCTGCTCCAATTCTACAGTATCCAATACATTTGTCACTAGTTTGAGAACGTTTTTGACCACCAAGTGTTAACATTGTTTTTTGTGATTTTTCGGGTTAAATTATATTGTCGGTGCTCGATATCTACTCAATAATAAATAATATCAACATTGGAAGTTCTTCATTTTTTCGAAACAATTCTCCCTCCGAACCGAAAATCGTCACTTTTCCTTCTTCTCTTCGGACTTCTTCGGTGACGCTGGAGCATCGTCCCCATCACTTTCGTCCATTTCAGCATGCCGTTTGTCCATATGATCGAGCTCGTTTTTGACGTCTTCAACGTCCTGAAAATTGAAAAAAAAATTTCAAAGCTTTTTTGAAATTTTGTCGAAAAATCGCACAAAATCTGCATATTGTCGTCAAATCTGATGCGAGGTCCGCAGTAGAAAAGTTATTGACACCATCACGCAAAAATGCAGAAGTTTTCGAAATTTTCAGAAATTCGTTTTCAATTTCGAAAAATCCGAGCGAAACCTTCAGTTTTTTTTTTTGAAAACTTTCTCAGAAAAATCGACAAAGTTTTTGAAAAAATTTGAGAAAAAATTTGAATTTTCGCCATTTATGCAGTAAACTTAGTAAACTTCTTAAAATGCATTAAAATGCATTAAACAATACAGTAAACATAATACATTTAAATGTATTATGTTTACTGTATTATCCTATGACGGGAAGTTCGCGAAATTCCTAATTTCGAAATTTTCTGCATTTTTGCGTCAATGAAACAGTGATTGCGGATCTGGCACCAGACTTGACGCCAATTCAAGTATTCTTCAAAAATTTGACCTACCTTGATTCTATGGTCGTTTGCAATATCGTCATCATCTGGAGCGATTTTGATGGCTCCACCAGAGACACAGAATGCTCCCATGACCAAAAGCAACCCGGTCATCTGCAATGAAAAAAGTATCTATAGAGCACATTTGCATTGCTCACCTCAACACAAGAGATCACGGAGAGTCCCAGCCAGAGTCCCGCCTGTCCTCCCAAATCGTTTATCACGTTGCTCACCTGAAACAGTTTCAAATAATGGCTTTGAGCAAACGTGCTCTATTGTTAATAGAGCGCACTCGCCCCATATGCAGATGTCTCTGTGTACAACTCAAAGGAAAGCGTCTCCAGGAAGACTTGTAGAATCAATCCGTTATTATTGTACCAGGTTTGGCAAGCAGCCTTGCTGCCGAAATTTGTGTTCGAGCTCGAGCAACTTCCGACCTGAAGGTTTGAAAATTTTGAAAAAAACAATTTTTTTTCAAAATTTCGTCGAAGAATCATCTGACAAAAACCGACCCCTGCAGTAGATGACGTTGCGACAAAGTAGCTGAGCGACGGAAATTGGGCGAGGGATACTGTAGGTGTGTAGGTGGACTCGTCACATGGCGGATTGCAAGAGCACTCGACGAGCAGGTCGATGTTCGGATTCGAGTTGGTTTGGTTTCCTTTCAGATTCTGGAGACAGTCCACTGGAAATCGAGAAAATTGTGGTGGCCTAAGATTTGCAGATGGCCGAACTCTGGCGTTGTAAAGTTACAGCAGTCTCGCTAGAACATTTTTGATTTGATTTATCTTTATTCGTCGGGAAAACAGTTCAATTGGAGTTCAATAACATTGTCTCAAAAACTTTGATTTTAAAATTTTGCAAATTAATTTGGAATTTGAAAAAGTGTTAACTCTCTTTTTTTCAGAAAACTTTTTCATACTTCTCCGCATTTTTGCGTAACTGTGTCAGTGATGGTGATTGCGGACCTGGCATCAGATTTGACGCGATAAACTATTCGTGCGCCTTTAAACCGCGCAATTCGAATCTTTGTCAAATAGAGCGCATTTGCACCCCCTTTTCGCTCTACTTACAATCGGCTTTCACCGGCTGACACGCGGTGTCCCCGGTACCCAACGGCAATCTTGGATTCGCACAATTACACTTGCCCACCGTATCCCTCTGCTTGCACCCATTGAAGCACGTCTCCAGCGTGTAGGTGTAGTTCTAAAAAATGGTCATGGACATCTGGAAAAAAAAGAGATAGACAGACCTTGTAGTAGTCGGTGGCATCCGGTTCGCGGCTGACGCATTTTCCATAGGGGCGTTTGGCGCGAACGTGTTGGGTCTGAAAGATGGTAGACAGGTCCGGAACTGGCATCAAACTTGACGCAAAAATGCAGACTTACCAGTGTCACCGAGACGGCACTCTCATAGCCAACACCTGCATCGATTCCGTTCGAGTCTAGTCCAGGTTCGTTTCCACGAGAGTTCACGGCCACTCGAGCACCGGCTAGACGAGTAGTTGGGAGGAAGTCCGTGGTACCAGACGTCTTGGTTTGCTGGAAGGAAAATGGGTTTGGAGTTCTCTGTAGAAATTATCATGATTTGAAATGTCTTGATTTCGAGGTTTCGCAGTTTTTGAATGTTCCGTTTTCAAAATGTAAGACTGTTCTAGTTTTGAATCATCGCGGTGGAGAAGTGACATTGTTTTGAAATTTCGAGAACACTCCATTCTAAAACCAAGCCATTTGGAAACAAAGGCAACCCGTAACCCAAAATTTCAAAGCCAGGACGTTTTGAACTGCTCAAATTTCCAAATCGGGAAGTTATACATCCATAACACTTAGGCTTCGGGTCATTTCGAAACCAAACGCTTTCAAAATATGAAATTTGGA
Organism: Caenorhabditis sp. 40 LS-2015; assembly: GCA_900536305.3. NCBI lineage: Eukaryota > Metazoa > Nematoda > Chromadorea > Rhabditida > Rhabditidae > Caenorhabditis > Caenorhabditis tribulationis. The sequence continues at coordinate 57,374 of LR544799.1, read as the reverse complement.
AACCAAAACGTTTTATAGGAAAACAACGAAACTTCGAAACTAGGACGTTTTGAAACCAAGTTCTGAAAGTTGTAAATTGGGACTACTTCAAAACCATCAAATATCTACAAAATCGCCATTTCGCAACCATGACTTTTAAAACATTCGACATCTCGAAATCATTCCATTTCAAAATCAGGAACCAATTCCAAATCATGAAATTTGGAAATCAAAACATTTTATAGTCATCCCGATTTGGAAACTTGAGCAGTTCAAAATGTCCTGGTTTTGAAATTTTGGGTTACGGGTTGCCTTTGTTTCCAAATGTCTTGGTTTTACAATTGAGTGGTCTCGAAATTTCGAAACTTTGAAATTTCAAAACCATGTCACTTCACAACCGCGGTAATTCAACAGCGACAGTTGGAAGCCAGGACGTTTTGCAACCGCCACTTCAATACCATGAAAATTGAAAACCGAGGGTTTCAAAACCAAGACTTTTCGAAACTTTGACATCTCGGAACCATTTCATTTCAAAACCAGGAAAATTCCAATTCATACCGTAACCGTGAGCATCAACTTCAACCCGAACTGAATTCCCTCCCTTGAAACCGAGAAATTCGACGACGAATTCTCATTGAACGAATAGCAAGCCCCATACACCGGATCAATGAACTTTTTGAAATCGGTTCTGAAAGTGGAACTGAAAAGACAATAACCTAAACGAAATGCTCACTCAGCACAAGGGATTCCAGCAAAACTACAGTCTTGTACAAGATCCGAATACGTGTACAGAGCGGGCGCCTTGTTGGCGTCACTTATCAAATTGGCCTCCAAAACGAGAGCATCCGCGGCACGGGCGTCCAAATCGTACGCCTCCGATTGTTCTTCCTGGAAATGGGAAACTTTGCTCCATTGAGAATTTCCTGTTTTGACCTACCGAAAGTCCCCACTTATCACTGGAAAACGTGCCATCCACCGCATTCGAATAGGCCGTCATCAGATTGTTCACTCCTTGGAAGTTCGTGTTCGACTTGACTACCGTATACTTGTACGGATTCATATTGCACACAGTGACCACTGGGAACATCTGAAAACTTTCGGGTTACTGTAGCAGGACTAGCCTACTGTACCTACCTGCTTCTCGAACAGGATCTCGGTGTTCACAGTGGCCGGGTAGGAGAAGAATTTGGCGATCAAAATGTACAGCTCGTAGCCGAACATGCCGAGCACGAAGACGAAGATAGCGATCCAGAAGATTCGAGAGATCTGGAAGAGGTTTTTTATGTGGCCTAACTTTCCCCCTTTTGATTTCCTAGGCCACCAAGATCCCCCTTCAGCTTCTCGCCAACATCGCGAACAACTATGATGTCAACTATTTCTCACCTTTGTTTATCTCCATCGGAATGATGTCATTCCGAACATATTACTATCCTATCTTGTTCTCTACTTCTCTGCGTCTCTCTTTTTGGTTTACAGTAAAGCCAGTAGTGGACTTTGAACAAGATTTATCTCAAAAACCGAAAGATCTACAAGAAAGTTGTCAACTGCAAAAATGTAGCTCTCAAGTTTTTACACATTTTTGCAATTGACAACTTTTTTCGAACTTTACTGGTTCTCGAGATATACGAGTTTTAAGAGGAGGGGCATACTTGACTGTAACTAGAGAAGGAGAGGAGATGTCAAAAAGTTTCAAAAACGAAAATATGCAAAATTCTATTTCAAACATTGTTTCACTTGAAACTTTTGTTCACTGAGCTACCGTAACATTCCCAAAACCAACCTTATTATTGGCATTTGCGACATGTGGTACAACGGCTACAGTACTCCAATTGGAAAAGTCCTTGAAAATTTGCACAAAACCGCCTCCTCTCATCGTGGAAGGTGGAAAGTGTAGAGATAGTTTTGGTTTTTTTGGGGGGAAGGCAAAAAATGGGAAACCATGGAGACTGGAATTTCAAATGTGAAACTTCTTTTTGTTCTTGGTTGAGAGCATAGTTTGGAATTGCCTTTTTTCAACGGGTGTAAATTATTGAAGAAGGGGGGACTAAGTTTCCGAAAGTTTCGAATCCTAGACCATGTTCTTAAGAAATTAGGCCAACCGGTCGATTTCTATGTTGAATGTTTTGAAAATCTTAATTTTCTGGAACTCCTAACATCTCTATTATATAATTGCGTTCTGTTGGCACACTTTAAAAGTCGCACAGACAAAGTTCGCTTGAGGGTATCTCGCCGCGAATTAGATCTTTTCCCAGTTCAATTTCGCCGTGCGAACAAAGCGAGAACTTTGTCTGTGCGCCTTTAAAAGTGTCCCAGCAAATTTATAATAACAGCGAAGTTATTCGGACGATCGGGTAGAACTTTTCCTCATACTTTGAGTCAAGGTATAATCAACCCTGCAGATTCAGATTCTGGGAAAAAATCAGCTAAATGCTCACGTAATTCGAGTTATGACCTCCCAAAGTGGTCGCTTCAGAGAAGAACATTTAACTTCACGGGAACTGTTCGTATTGTTAGCCACTGGAAGAACTTTGAGAGGTCATAACTCGAATGACGTTAGCATTGAACAAGTTTCTATATCAATTTCTAACTCTGCAGGGTCGATTATACCATGACCCAAACTATGAGAAAAAGTTTATCCCGACCCTCCGAATAATCTTCCTGAAAGGTTTTTGATGCAGAGAAAAATCTAAAAGAATCTTCAGATTCTCACATTATTTTCCTTGATTCCAATTTTCCAGTCAACCTTCCTCTTGAGGCTCTCTCATATTCCTCAAAGTTTGTTCATCTTCGGATAAGTTCGTTCAGATTTCCTGCTTCCGTACTCTGGTTTGTCCCTCTTTTCCTCATCATATCACATCCCCCCAAAAATAGCAGATACCCGCCAAATCTATCACATCACAGAAAAATAATAAACCCTCTTTTTTCCCCCAAAATCTCCATCCGAAAACAAAGTAAGGGATTTTGTCTCTCTGACGTCTTCTGGATTTCCGATGTCGACGACAGCTGAAAAAAAGGGGAGAAGCCGATGGATATATCAGGTGCCTCGTCTCGCGAGGGAGATTAGTGATAAGCGATACTACTTTTTTTGGCATGGGGAAAGAAAGAGAGACGCAGAGAAGTGATAAGGCTTTGCATGTAGACAGATGTGCACAGCTTGAAATCGTATAGTTGGAACAAAAAGAGAAGCCTGAGAAAAATAAAGCTCATCAAAAAGGTTTGATTATGCAAATCTGGAAATATACACTAATAAATCCGGCTAATAATAAATATCCAGTTTTGAGTGCTTCTTGGTGACCTAGCAACATGCCAGGTGGATCAATTCTTGACTTCAGTCTAAACTGATCAAAACATGGTTCAGGTTTTTTCAGATTTTTTTAAATCGGTCCGTGTGATAAGCAACTCTAGATTGTCATTTTTTGAATTCACCAATTTTTTTTGAACGACGCTTTACAGCAAAAATCTCCTACACTGACTTTCGAGCGAAATTTTTTTTTACCGAATTGGTTTCGACTTTCAGAATAAGTAAAGCCACTTTCAGTCATCATGGGTTAATGAAATTTGACAGTTTTATTCTGGTAGACTTTATCGTGCTCTATACACAATTCGAGAAAAATCCGACCAATTTTGAGGAAGCTATGATCGCTCCAAACCTTCAGGTATTTCCGGTTTCTGGAGACAGTTTGAACAGTATAGATTTAGTGGACTATCAGAAAATTGATATCTTTTGTGAGTTACTTTAGGGAGGTTCAGAAGACGTCGAGGACTTCAGGAAATCCAGAATTCGAGAGGAACTGAAAATGTCGAACTCCTCAGATCCATAAGCGGCTCAAGGTATCCAGTGAAATTTTTCTGACCCCTTCGAAAAGTTAGTATAGGATTGAAACAGAAAAATTTCAAACCCACTCAACCATCCCTCCGTTCTGGAAATGTTTTCTTGTTCAGTGCTGTTTCCGACGCTTATCCAGCAAAGTTTACTGGATGAATCTAGGTTTTTGGTTTTCAGCCACAACGTTCTCTAGAGAAGAGCTAGAGACTTGAGGTGCATTGTGAAAATGTTGGAAAATGCACTATTCAAACTTTGATCATCTGCGGATACATACCGGAATGTTACGGTTCTCAAGGATCTTTGTCGCTTTCATGAAGGCTTAAGAACTTTTAAACTTGTTGATGAAGGTCTGCTTTCAAAGTTAATACGAATATCTCTACCTCATCTTACCCTGTTAACTTTTCGATATGACTTCTAGATTCTCATCCTGCATCCTTCCCTGCTTTTAACCACTCCTATCTAACCTCAAAATTCCCCATGATACCCTGCTATAAACAGTTTCCAGATTCCCACACCTCTTCTTCCATCAAGATCCATCTCTTATCTACCTTCCACCTTCTGTTCCCTCTACACACAAAGAGAAGGACCCCCAGTCCTTTTTCCCCTCTTCTCTCCAGATGACGTCACTATGCCTGTACCCCCTCTCTCTCCCTCTCCCAAACCTGACCATCTGCATGTGTCAATCCTCCCCCCGGCCGGTCCGTCCCTTTCCCTCCCCACAACAGCTGCACATTTATTGTCCTTTCCTCTTCTCTTCTGATGACCACTATCCCCCCTCCACATCGGGCCGAGGGCCGCGTCCATTTGACCGGCGGGGGTCTCTCTTCTATCCAACCAAACCAACAGAGAGAAAGAGGTCACATGGAATATAAGAGAGAAACACTCTCTCTCTCGGAGAAGATGATGATGATGGTGGGGAGAGTGGTGGGCAGAGAGGGGAGAAGAGGACATACTGTAGAGTAGGATTCGTTAATGGACATCGTCGATGGATTTGGGGTTCCAAGGTTTCGGATTATCAGTGGAGCGAAGATGAATTATTTCTTGGAGGATTGATTTGAAATCCAAAATTTTCTTCATCTCCTCCACTCTTTCCAATGTTGTCAGGAGCTTCAACAAAATCGGATCTTCGTCAAAATTTGTACCCCGGTACTTTAGATATTCGTGATCACGAAAATCTAAGTTTTCAATCCTCAAAATCAAATGCTTTCGAGTTATTCCCCCTTGAAATCAGTCCGTGTTTCGCTTTTGGTTCTAGGACGCCTCACACTTTCTGGCAAATTACTCGAGTACTATTTGGAATTACAAAATGTGTTATATATCATTGGAACGCTTATAACATTTGTAAACGTATGATATAACATGCATAAAAAACGGTCCACGTAATCTGGAGATAATAGGTTGGAAACTTAAGTACTGATATCTACAGGATTCAAATGGAATCCGAAATATCTCAAAAACCGCTAATCTTAGAGACTCCGAATTTAAATTTTCATGATTCAGAGATTTTAAACTACCCGGCAGGCCAAATTTCTTATTGTTTCAGCAGAAGATTCCAGGATTCTTTAGGTTTTCAGAATCTGGAAAGTTTGGTTTCAAAAAAATTCGAAAAAAATCTGGAAGTTTTCTCAAATTCGAACTTTCAAAGTCTCTTTTTATTATTTTCTCTAGTTTCATTTTTTTTTCATGATCAGAGATTTAGCGTTCTTCAGATTTTGAGGATATTAGAACCCTGAAAAAAGGTGAACCTACTTGGTCTAAGATTATAGGGATTTTGAGGATTTTTTGTACTTTTAATGATTTTTAGGATCAGATTTAGTTATTTTTCCTCAAAATGGTCTTAGACTGCTTTCAGAATGAAGAAGAGAAAAACACAGAAAATTTGAAAACTGAAGATCTCCCATAAAATTTGCTTCCACTGTTCCTTACCTCGTCAGCAAAGCCTTGAAAAACGCGCGCTTATCACTTTACTCCACCCAACTTACAGAAGTTCGCGTGTGGCCTAGTGGTTAGCGCTGCCGTTTTTGGTAGGGAAGGTCGTAGGTTCGATTCCATCTGTGTCCAATTTCTTTTTGCCTTCGTTTTTTACCAATTCCCAGATGTCCTGTGTCAGTATTCAACGCGAACTCAAAGGTTTTCAAGATTTTTATTTAATAAATTAAGTGATAGGGCAAAAACTGAAAGATTTCTGGATGAAAACATGTACTGTATTTACAAATAATTGCTTGGATTTCTTTTGATTAAACAAACAACAAAACTGGGATTTCGATGGATACAGGGACTGAGTGAGTGAGACAAAGAAGAAAAAAGTTTTCAGCAAAAAAAAAATGAAGAGATAATAGAAGGGGGGTTGGTGAAAATGAGAATGAATTTTGTGTTGGAATTCCCGTATTTTTGTGGAAGAAAATTAAAGTATTTGTTGGGGGTTGAGTGGGTGGGGCTTAAAAACTAACTAAAAGGGGGGACTTTTTTTGAGAGACTTTTTGAAATTGGACCAGTTTTTTCAGTGGGGGAACGAAGGAGAGAAATACAAAACGAAAGATTTCTGGAATGAAAAAGGGTAATATATATGAATCGATAGGGGAGAGAAAAATTGGGGCCTAGTTTTAATAGAAAAATATGCCTAAAAAGACAAAAAAATAGCATGAAAATCATAGGTGGGTTTAGATCTTGATACGCTTCTGGAATGCCACATTGAAGTCGTCGAAGAGTTCGGTGGAGCGACGTTTCTTCTTGTTCGCATGCGATTCGCCGGTGGCCACATCGAGGTCCGTGAGCTCATGGGTGTCTAGGACAGGTTCCGGGGAGGTGGAGGAGGACGACTGGAATTTGAGTTTTGAAACTTTTGTTGTCAATGGCTAGAGGCGGCAAAGTCTCGAAAAGCGCGCGTTTATGGCTGCCCCCCGCCACCAGCTCTCATTGTTCGCGCATGGCGTAGTGGTTAGCGCGTTGGGTTTTGGTGCGGAAGGTGGTGGGTTCGAAACTCAAGCGCCCCAAAATTTTTTTGCTTTCTTTTTCCCTTCACTTACAAAGACTGGCTCGACTCCTCTGCTAGCGTTGGCCAGGAAGTAGTCATCTCCCGGGAAATATGAAGCCGGTCCTCCAGAGTGCTCCGAGGTGTATGGATCGTATCTCGATGGCTCCATGGACATGCTGGACATGCTGGCCATCGGATCCGACGCCATCGGCAAGTCTCCCTCGTTGGCTCCCTCCGACATTGAGCTTCCGTAGATTTCGTAGGCTCCGTAGCCAGAGTTGTAGGACGGCGACAACTCGAATCCGGGGTACTGCGGCTGATTCATGGAACCGAATCCACTTCCGCCGCTCGTACTCATCTCACTCGGTGGCGGGTACGGTTGATGGAGCCACATGTCGTGCTGCATCATCGAGTGTTGCTGGTGATGCGGGCTGTGGTGAGCCGAATGAGGTTGATGGTGTTGGTGGAGGTCCTCGAGCCGGAACTCGTCAACCTCCTCCTCGTAGAACGAGATTTCCGACATGTCGTAGTCGTCGTACTCCTCGTCCGACGAAGCCATGTCTTGTTCGCGCGACGTCGTCGGCTTCTTGGGCATTTTGAAGAGGTCCGAGACGAAGTTTTTGATCAGCACTCTGGAAGATGATAGGGGGGTTCGAGAAGGTTCTCATGGGGATGAGTCGAAAGCCATTAGCCTAGGCTTAAATAACGTAATGACAGTCTGAAGCCAGGTAGACTCAGCAAAGACTGAGCAATGTCAAGAAAGTGCTCAAAGTTGCTCAGGACTGTTGTTAGACAAAATGAGCTCAATGAGGCCCGGAGAAAAAAGTCAGACCACAGAGAAAGTTTATAGGCTTATACTAGGCGAAGGATTGTAAAACTGGACTCTGATCAGGACCCTATCTAGACCCCAAGCAGTTGAAGCTGATCAAGGTGTAGTGGAGACCCACCAAGCTACCGTAATCCTATCCAAGACTTCTAGACTACAGTAACCCCAATGGCCAACCTTCCTTACCCCCTAGAGGCTACCGTAACCCCATCCCAAACCCCCCAAACTAACCTCTTCCTCATGGCCCTGCCTCCGCACCCGGCTCGCTTCTTCTCGGACTTGTCGCTGCACTTGTGCAGTGCCACGTTGCACAGATGCCCGAAAATCTCCTCTGTCAGATCATTGAGCTTGTAGGTCATATTCATTCTGAAAGACTGGCGGACGTTGAGAATTGAGATATCAAGACTTGAAATCGAGAAGTTAAAAGAGAGAGGGGAAGTGTACTTTTTCTACTTCTTCTAGAGCAGCAGCGGGCATATGCATGTGCATTTTCAGACGCCGACTGCCAAGGACATGAACATGATTCAGAAGGAGAGAAAGTTATGACGTGGCAGCTTGAGCTTCTGAGCCTCTACAGTAGTCCTCCCAAAAAATGATATAATGTCAACTATATAGATGAAAATCATATGAAGGATAATTAGGGGCTTAGGACAGAGATCTCGAGATTCTGCTCAAACCTTCAAAAAGTATAGCTAGTTGTGGGTTTTTCGAAAAGCTAGCTAGGCCTAAAAGGGCTAGAAGGATAAAGGGGCATGGCGAAAGGTGTAGACTTGTCTAGGCTAGGTGTTTCATGCTCAGAGCAGCGATGCCTTTGATCCTAGGACTGAGACAATGGGTCTTCATTATTCTAGGCTAGGCCAAGGTCTAGGAAAACCTGGGTCATGAGAACCGAGTTTGAAAATCCTAGACCTTAGACCCTGCTTTAGGAGCAGTAGGACCTTAAAGCAGAAAGTTCCAGCTTACATTTATAGACTACCTTTTATTGTCTAAGACTGTCCTATGCTGCCCTCTACGGCCTAGAACTTTTCGGCGCCATATGAAGACTTCCTGGACCCTAGGCTGGACCTCTACGGTCTAAAACTTTTGGGAGCCATATGTAGACTACTGGGCCAACGCTGAGTCTTAGGACCACGCTGAGCCCTAGGCCAACACTGAGCGTCTCGAACAACCCTCAGCCTAAGGAGGTCTTTTGCCTTAAGTCTAAACCCCAAGACCCTGGTCTTAAGGCATAGACTCCTTCTATTGTTCAAGACCCTAGTGTCTTCTCCTAGCGTTTCTAGATCCTATAGACTTCAGCTAGACACTGGGTCTCAGGTCTGAATCCCAAGACATTTGCCTACGGTACGTGACCCTATGGACTCTGGCAATTTCTAGGCTCCTAGTCCCTTCCTACGCTCTACTGTATTCTTTCCAATATATATTCCAATATGTTCCTCTTTTTTTGCACCCGGGGGCCCAAATTCTCACGCCAATCTGTCTGGGTGGTCGATTTCTCTCGCGGTGTCAAAATAGAACGCACACATAGTTTGTATCACATCACACACTACACACACACTCTCAGGGGTGGGGAGTCTGATCATTTCCTAACCAATTGGTCTGGTCACTTTGATGTTTGCATGTGTGTCTCGCTCGTTCGTCGCCTTTTTTTTCTTCAACAAAAAAATAACTAGGAGGGAGAGATAAATGAATGCACTTTGCTCTCCAAATGCCGTGTGTCGCTCTCTCTCTCTTTTCTCAACAATGAGATGATGATGATGTGTTTTTTTTTTCAACGCGTTTGCCTGTGTGTGTGTGTGTGTGCCCCCTAGGCCCTAGGAGAAGAAGAAGAAGAGAAGAGGAAAATTTGTGAAGGCTGGTTGGCTGGTTGGCTGACTGCCCGCAGTGGCGGCGGCGCGCACAACCAACCCAACTGCGCCCCACTGGAAGAGGAGAGGAGAAGAAAGAAGAGAAGAAGGAGAAAAAGGGGTCCTCCCCCCCTCCCTATGTATACGCTGTGTGGCTGCTGCTGCTATAGCGAGCGCGCGCAGCGCACAAGGCCACCCCCCCCCCCCCC
>LR544799.1:0-47679 GCA_900536305.3 Caenorhabditis sp. 40 LS-2015 | reverse complement strand
CAAGGCCCCCCCCCCCCCCCCCTTTCCATCACATACACCATGTCTGTCTGGGTCTCCACTAGAGTTATGTGTCTCTCGTGCGCCTCGTTTCCCTCCACGGCCATCTCTCAACCGTCTGCCGTGTCTGCCGTCTCCACCCGTCACATGATGTCTTGAGTAATGACGAGTGGTGCTCTCCCGCTGTACAACGCTATTTCGCCGCCCGTCCTCGCCCGATACATACACACATCGGCGGCGGCGGAGGCAAGCAACCCTCCGACAACGACGACGACGGCCCAACCAACCAACCAACACAGCCCCCCTTCAATTTGATTCGAAAGAAGGAAAAGAGGAGAAGACTAGGGCCTGGGGGAAAGAAGAGAAGGGGGGGAAACGTCTAGAAGGGTTCCATCATCGCGGAGATATGCTGGCCTGGACACACACACATATTAGACACACGGGGCACACACATGGCCGAGGATTCGCCAAATTGTTCGTGTGGCTGGCCGAGAATTCGAATCTGGAAAAGCATCTCGATGTATGTATCACTCGAGTGCGTGTGAAAAAAGTTTATCTTTTTCGCTCTCTTCCGTGTACTCCACCCGGAGGACAATCGAAGAACGAGAAGAGAACGGCAGAGGGCATGTTTATCATCAACCCGCCAACTATTAATAGAAACAGTTGGCAGACAGAGAGACCACCCTGGAAATGGAAGAAAAGGTCAAAAAGTTTCGAAACGGATAACAAGGAACGAGAACACAGGCAAAATCTTTATTCGGCAACTGGCAATAGAGCCACTGAAATCTTCGTAGTGGATTTCGGGAACGATAATAGGGATATCCTACTGTAGGCAAAAGTGTTTTATTCTTTTGGGAACAGATAATAGGAGCCACTGTGCGCGAAGCTAAACCAGTCTGGCTAGCTTGAAGACCTGAGCATCCAAAAAAACATGAACAACTTTTACGGAAACCCCCAAAATTGGCAGTACTCCAAAGCCGACACAGATTTGAAGACTCAGAAAACTCCAATTCTCCCTTAATCCAGGGCTAAAAAACTTCAAAAACTCCCAATTCGAGGTCGAAAATGGCCCCTTGTCACTTTTTCAGGAGATGCCAATCCCATGAATGTCTGTCGGTGTATCCCTTCCCGGAAACGTTTCGAAGAATTCAAACTTTTGACGGCGGTTCCCTGTCTGTCGAGGTGTCGGTTTGTCCAGATTGAAACTGAGATTCTCAACAAATGCCCATTTAGTGTGGAGTCTCGATTTTCAACTTTCCCAGTGTCCGTTTAGCTGGATTCCGTTCCGTCAAAATACATGGCCCAGATTTTTATTTAACTTGTCCATCTGTGACTCAGTTTCTCCCGAATCTCCACTTTTTCCGCTGAGGGCGAAAGGAACAACTCCAGTTGTCCTGTTCACGTGAGCTACACATTTCAAGGTCTGAGATTTCCGAAAAATTGCAAATCGCTAGAATCTAACTTTTCCTATCAAGTTTTTGTCCATCTATCTGTCTGTGTGTCTAGAAGCCCAGAAGTCCAAGGGACACACCATCTGCATTTGAAATCTACAGTTCCAGAGTTTTTTTTTTTGGCGCCACTTGGCAAGGTATTCCTATGTCGTAGTGGAGACAACTATTCTCCTCGAGGAGTTAAAAAAAAGCGCCAAACCTCGAAAATTCAAATCTCAAAAATTCTCTAAAGTAGAAATTTCGAAACTCTGGACACTATGTTCCATTTGAAACAAGACCTGAGACCCCAAAAAAATCTAGAACAAGAATCAGGTCCAGTTTCGAAAGTCTGTCGGTGTGTCTAGATATCCCGATTTTCAGAATAGCCTAGTTGGGTTTCTTTCGAAGTCAGTAAAGGTTCTTTCTCTTCTCTCTCATCTGAAAAATCCTTCGAAATTTCCAAAAAGTTTACCATTTTCCTCGAGCCTTTCGCATATTGTGGTTCTCCACCAGACTCTCTCTCTCTCTCCGTATCGGGTCTGCAAAAACAAAGCAAATCATATTTTCAGCTACGAGATTCTATTTTCAGAGCCTCCATCTCTCGCTTCATATTCATAATGATATTTTCGTGCCTCTGGCAGCGGCAGGTGTTTATCGCCGCCCCATGCTTCTCTCTCTCTCTCTCTCAACTTGTTTTGTTGACTCATTCGATATTTCGCAATAGTTTTCGAAGGGGAGGAGGAGGGAACGCACATAACCACAGACCACACATGTAGGGGGGATTCTTTGATCTACCAGAATTGAAAATTGTTTTGTTTTTTTTTGTTTGGGTGGTCTCGTTCTGTCCGTGTCTTGGTTTGTCTGGATGTCTATTATAGGTTGGGAAATTGTCCAGTCATTTGTTTCGGTACACATTTTTTGCGCGTTTTTCAGAGCTGGTAGATCAAAATAAAAAATCTGATCTTTCAATTTTCAGCTCGATTTGATCTACAAGTTGACCGGAATTTCAAAAACATCCAAAATTTTCAAGCCTCTACATTTTGATAGATTATATGCTTTTATGCTTTCATTAAAATTTCCTCTCCTCTCTACAGTATACCTGAACCACATCAGATCAAGTAGATCGAAAATGGAATGACCAAGTAGATCAAAAAGTGTTGTGCTGAATTTGATCTACCAAAGATTTTTTGCTCCAAAAATTCCAGGGTCCATGGGTGTCAAATCTGCAGCCTATTCTGCAACAGAACTTTCTGACACCCTCACGCGAAAATGCAGAATCTCGCTCAAAATCTGTCTGTGTTTCTGTCTACCTGGATGTCTTATAGTCGTTTATCCTAATTATAAGAGGGAGTCAAACCTTTAAAGACCCATACATCGGTGTCAATCTTTGTTCAGTAATTCACCCTAAACGTTTGACTTACTCCCTCCAATCCTATGCCCTTAGCCTCTAGTCTAACTAGGTAATGTTGTGAACTGGGATATAATACTTCAGTACGTGAGTGGTACCATTGGAAAGAGCAGGTTTTGAAACGTATCATGGCATTTTCAAAACTATCAGTCGACCTCCAGAAGTCGAGTTGGGAGCTTCTAAAGTGTGCTTTCTACAGACGGTAGTCTGATAGAGTGCAAAAAACCAAACTTCCGAAGCTCATAACTCGACTTCTGGAGATCAACTGAAGTCTTTGAAAACGCCAAGATACGTTTCAAACCCTGCTCTTTCCAATGGTACCACTCACATACTAAAGTGTCAAGGTTCCCCAGTAAAGAGTGTCTTCAAAGTCATCACATAACTTCTTTTGGTTCCAAATGTGCCTCTGTTTGTCCCGATGTCATCTCATAAAGTTTTCAAAAGTATCAAACCTCACCATCTTCCTCTCGCCTTCTTATCACTTTCCTCTACATCGTCTTCTTCTTTTTCTTTACTATCCAATATTTGTCGATCGCTTTCGATTGTTACATTGTAAACCCATCGTCTCCTTCTAGAAGCGTTCATTCTCATTTTCTCCCGCCTGCAAAAAACCATCTCTCATTTTTTTGTTGTCCTCCATCATCTTCATCATACTGCTTTGGGTAGTTTAAAGTAAGGGGGATACTGTAGATAGACAGAGAGTTTCAAAAACATTCATACACTCCCTCTCTCTCTCCATCCATCTTCCGGAGATGAGTCATACGGTAGAAAAAATGGGAGGAGGTGGAGGAAAGAGTGATAAGAATGGAGGGGGCGGAGGCGAGAGCACTGGAATGGAGCACAACGGAAAAGAAAATCAACGTCACCATTGTCACAAGGGGGTCTTATCAGCAAGAAAATGGATGGAAAATGGAGAAGAATAGAGGCTCGGCGAGAAGGGAAAGTACTAAATTATGGGAAAAAATATTGACGGAGAAGTTGGTCAAAAGAAAAGGACTCAAAGCAAGAGGTGCACAAATGAAATTGGATACAAGATTGAGCAGCTTATAAGCAATTTGGAAAAACAAGAACAACGACCCTAGTCATTCTTGGCATTGTGCCAACACAGAAGGAAAACTTGGCACGATGCCAAAATAGAGTATGCTCACTTTAAACGGTTGTAACTTGGAGAATAGTGAGTCGATTCCGATGAAATTTATATGAGTCGAAAGGGAATTTGAAGGATTTCACGATTGTACTAAACAAAAGTCTAAAAATTTTGCTGCAGATGTTTTTGTATCGGTTCATGGGAGTACAGGTTGGAGCCTCGAATTTAGTCGAGCTTGAATTTGATAAGATGTTCTTTGCGGACCTTCGATTCCTAAAATCGAGAATCTAGAGCAATCTTGGAATCTGGAGCATAATAGGATTCTGAAAATCTTAAAAGCTTCAAAAAATAAGGATTTTGAACGAGTGTAACTGGACTACAAGTGGAGTGATTTTGATGAAAATTATATGAATCGAAAGAGAATTTTAAGGAAATTTCGATGGTACATTGCGATACAAGAATTGATCCAATTTGATAGACGAATCCATTCAAAAAAAGTTCCGTGAAATTGTTAGAAGTTACAGTCTTTATCAGTAAACATAGGGTCGATTTTCGGTCTCCAAGTTTGAAACTCGCCAGTTTAAAAATATTTTTTTCGGAATCTCACAAAACTTTCTTCAAAGCTAGTCTTTTCTAGACCTGAAATGCAAAAAAAAGAGAAAAAAAGTCTCTCGAACTCTTGTCATCTGATTTGTGTTTCTGGTCACATACACAGAACTGGCAACACAAAAAATGAAGATTACTTTTTTTTTTCTTTCACTACAAAAAAAAAACTAGAGAACAACACACTTTTAGAGAACAAGAGATGAAGAGAAAACGAGAAAAAAAAGGAAATTTCGGACAACATCTGAAAATCAAAAAACGACGAAAAATGGAGATGTGTGTCCCTATGTGGAAGGGCAGACAATTTTCCATTATTTGAGGAAAAGGGGAAAAAAGGAGAATCGAAAGGAGAAAGAATAGGAAGAAAACGAATGTTCCCGAAGAGAGAGAGAGAGAGAGACGATTCGGGAAAAATATGAAAAAGGAGAATAGGAAAAGCAGAGAACTTTGGGAAAAAGTTATCGACTTAGAAAAAAAAAATTAGAATTTCAATATCTAGAAACCGAATTTGGAACCTGACTCTGTTTGAAGTTCTGAAAGTTTCAAAAGCTCAGAATCTCAAAAACTTTAGAATCTTTCATAACCCAAAATCTATAAAAACTCTAAAAAAGGAGGTTCCAAATCCAAAGGTGCACACACATGAAATTGGATACCAGACTGAACCTCCCATCAACAACTTGGTAGAAAGACGGAAAAGTAACCCTTGTTGTGTTTGGCACAATGCAAAACTTTGGACTTGACACCATGCCAAAAAAAAAGAAGGTATGCTCACTTTAAACGGTCGTAACTTGGCAAATAGTGAGTCGATTCGGATGAAATTTACATGGATCGAAAGAGAATTTCAAGGAGAGTTACAACACAATTATATTTTTATAGCACGTTCTGAAGTTGATGTCTTTGGAGCTAGGGTAACTAGGTTGGTGTTCTTGTTGGGCACTGGACTGGTTGAAGTCTTGGAAATAGTCGTATCAATATTGTACGGGATAGTTACTTGAGGAATCTTGAAATCTTTAAATTCTGGGATGCCAAATTCTATGTACAATTTCAAAATTTAAAGAAACCAAAATTGTAAAATTTGGAAATCTAGAGGCTCCCAGAAACTCTCTTGAGTTCCCATGAGCTTAGAATCCCAAAATATCTCAATCTTTTGAAAATTTCAACAATTTTAGAGCTTCCGAATTCAAAAAAGTTTTCAAGACTTCAAAGTTTTAACGCGGCTTTCAGAGCTGAGATTATCATATTTTCGTTTTCCATTGAAAAAGAAACCAAAAAAAGAAATCGAAAGAACTAATCGCCCTTTTCCTTCAGTTACTCACAAAGAATGACTCTCCAAAAATCTGTTGTTGACTGACTATCAAACGTTTTCCCACACACAATATGGATTCCAAAAGGTACGCAGCGAAATTGCATACGTTTGATACTCAGTCCTCCATTTGGGTGTCTTGTTGTTCGTACTAAAATTCAGGGGAAAAAAGGTCGCGAAAGATGTTCTTGAATTTCTCGTTCAAAAAACAACAAATTCCTGCTGAGATTCTATACGGCTCCACAGAAAATTCTGCATTTTCCAGAGCTCCGCTTGAAAAACCTGGATATTTAGGATGATGATTCCCTCTTTCTTTCAACACTGGTAGATCAAAAATCGGTCTCATGAATTTTGAGTTAAATTTGACCTACAAGAGAAGATTTGCTCCAAAAATTGAGCTGGAAATTATCGATTTTCCGCTGGGAGAGACAGAAACTGCGAAATAAACACAACATAGCAGTTGAAATCAAATGGCATTGGTGGAGTTGTTGAGGAGTATCGATGTGTCCCCTCTCTTCTAAACACTGACACGTATATCAACATAATAAATTGTTCGTTTATTGAAGAGAGAGATGGGGAGAGAGAGAGATAGGTTCAATTCATGATATGTGTGTCTTCTTTCTGTGCAGTTTTATTTTATTACACATTCGGAGAAACCCCTCGCGAAAGAAAAAAGGTGCAATGGAAAAACGAGGATGATTCAGGCCGGTCTCGGAAAAAAAATTTGCTCCGAGAAAAAAAAACGGTGCAAAAGTCATTTTAACATGGAGCCTGGCCGAAGAGAGTGAGAGACGCAGACACTCTGGCTGTCTGCGTCTCTCACGCTCTCCCTGGCAAACTTTAAACTTCTATATCTCGGCTTCCAGAGATCGTAGAATGAAGATTCTTGTTCCTATTACTAGGTCTCAAAATTTGGGATCTTTCAAAAAAAAAGTTCAGCAATCTATGACAATTTTGAGTAGAGATATGGAAAATTTCTAAACCGTTTTTCTGGCGCTACTTTGATTTCTCAAATTTGACTTTGAACCATATCGAACTTTGCCGTTTCAAAACTGTTATTCTCCCAAATAGTGGGAAATATTTCACAGGAAAAATTAGACCTCTTAAACATGGTTTCAAGATTCTTATTATTAGACTTGCTCATTTCGAAAATTGTAGGTTTCAAAATGTCCCAGTGTCACTACAATTTCAAAAATGGTGTCTCCGAGAACTTAGAGAAAAATTCAGTTCGAAAATTTCCAAGATTAACAAACCCACGAAATGAGCAAAAAAATCCTCTCAACTTCGTTCGGTAATTGACTAAAGTTGGCGATACACTTTTTTTTGGGATACTGGTAGATCAAAAAATGAACTCTCTAACATATCAACTGGTCTACCATGGCTCAAGAGGGCGCGAAGAACTCTATCCAGAAGATTGTCAACCGACAAAAAACCTCCAAAAAATCGAGAACATATAGCCAAAAAAAAACCCGCGAGGCGAAAAAGTGCGGAGGGGTTGAACAAATGTAAGCGGAAGGAGAAGAAAGAAGTAGTTTCATTGTTGGAAAACATATAAATTTATGTATGTATACATGGAAAAAGAGGGCAGAAAGACAACCCCAACCAATACATTCACCCAATATAATACATGAACACACACAAAAGACGAAGAAATTTGGATGGAGAAGAAGAAGAATAATGGGAATGTGAGGAGAGTGAGAAGTTGGAGAATTGTGTTGTTACTTTTTAGGATAACCTTCAACTGTGCATATTTGCTGCGTAGCGACTCAGAGTGATACGGAGAGGGAGAGAGAGATAACCATCTTGTGATGAGATTGATAGCATTAGGAGATCTATTCGGACTTAAAACCTTTTGGTGTCGAAAAAGCAGGAAAAATTTCGTCCAGGGCGAGAAAGAAATTTTAAAATTTGAAGGCGGAAGGGGCGGCTCGGTGGAGCGCGATTACATTCCTCTAGCTCCAGGTCACTGTGTCAAAATGCTTTGATTTTCGTGGCTGGTGTTTTTCCTAGGTCACCAAGATAGTAAAAGCGGTCGGGGGGCCCAGAGAATGAGCTCTAAGAAGCCTAACCTGCTCCAAACAGAACTCATGAGAACGGACGAGGACAGGTGGGAAGATGAGAAGACACACACATACATACGTAACTGCTCATTAAGGCGAATGAAGAAGAAGTAGTGTACCCTTTGAAAGATTAGATTAACATACGTAGTGGGTCTTCTTCTTCTCCTCAATAAACGAGGGTATGGTTGGGGAAGCAGAGGAGAAACAGAGAGAGACTCTAATGAGACATGGAATGGGAGGTTTTGAGGAGAGAATTGATGGGTTGTTGGAATCGTGTCATTTCAGTCACTATTTATGGACACAATTGTGGACAGGAGAACCAAGAATAAGACATATTTAGGAGGCAAGTTGACGACTCGATGTGGTCGAAAAAAAATGAGATTTCTGGCCTAAAAAAGCTAACGTGAGAACATGAATAAGTTTACTGCGAGCTGGCCCAGACGAGAATCAACTTGTTGCTGGCATGTTAATACATATTTTCTAAAAGAGGCAGGTCAGCCACTATGATGATAATTCAGCCCAAACATCGCCTTTAGATTCAAAATTTTTGCATTCAAATTTATCGATTTTCAAATCCAAGGAACTCCATTGGTTTAGAAATCCAATTCAGGAAATTTCGGTGATTAGAGCAAAAGTCAATCCATGGCCTAGGTTCCGGCAACTGGACCGAGTCAGCTTTTCCCAGCGGATAACTTCCGAATGATTTCCAGAACGGAATTAATACTCAGAAAACGAATGTGTTCTGAGAATAAGTTAGCTCCCATCGAGTGACGTTTTTTGATTGCAAAGTGATGTTGTCTATACACCTTAACTCTGCAAATGTATTTTTGAAAGAAGCAAAAATTTGGCTTGAACTCAATCGGTGTGAGTGCCTAGGCTTAGGCTTAGTAGATGCTCAAAAAATTGCAGTTTGAAAGAAAACTTCGGTAATCCTGGCGGGGCGATTTTCAACTTTTCAGCGAAACAAAACCATCGTGAACGGTTGGTTGTCGTGAGATTTGACGTTGGTGTCCGTAACCATGTCGTTTGAGAATGTGTCCTATATTCACGCACAAATTACTTTTCAAGTCTTATCCTCTAGATTTCAGTACAAATAAACTGTTTTTAGTGCTTCAAATCCAATTTCCTCGAGAATTCCGGCTCTGCAGGAAAATCTGAATGTATAAATGGATTGAGTACTTTTGAAGCTTTCTAATGATGAATGACACATCGTCTAACTCTTTCCTATGTGTGAACCAGACCCTAGTGAGAAGTCAGCTGATGAAACTTCAAAAAACTAATGATCAAAACCTCTAGATCCAAAGTTGCTCAAAAAGGACAGAAAAATGCCCATGGGCACTGAATACAAACACAAGCCAATATAGACTTCTCCATCCATCGAAACAAAACACACATACACAAAATAAGAAGAGAAATGTCATGAGAAAATGAAAATGTTAGGGAGAGGGAAGTGTTCTTCTCCTTCTAGCTTTCTTATTTCGAAAATTGGCCGACTGAGTCCTCATTCATCTCTCGGAGGGGCTCGCTCACATGTTGAAAAATGAGAAGAGGTTGGTGGAGGGAGAGATTGTAAGATCTCTTATTTATGAGAGAAGGGGAGAAGAATAGTAATGTTTGATTTTAGATGAAGAGAGAGAGAGAGGGAGAAGAGGCAGATGGAGCAATTTGATGAGATTTTGGAGGATGGAAAAAGGAGCAAACGGAGCAACACCTCATTACCACACACACTCACACACTCACCGGATAATGGGATCGGATTTAGGATGGAAGAAAGATGGAGGAGCAACAAAAGCTCAAAGCTTCTAGAAGATTTATGAAGAGCACATGAGTTTTCGAAACAAAGTACGGTGGCTGATGAATGGCCCAATTGAATCATCAGTCATTCCAGGCGCCCAAGTTTCAGATTCCGCAAGTTTTGTACAAGACACACCTCCCCTTTGACTAAACTTATCTCGGTTTCTGTAACAGATATCAAAAAGTGGTCAACTAACAAATTTTTGAGGAGAGCAAGACGCATGTGTTTTCAGTTGACCACTTTTTTATACCTTCTACAGGAACCGAGATAAATTGGGTCAAAGTGAACGAGGCTGAGCAATGCAGATCTTCCCACTGGTAAAAAGGAATGCATTAAAGTTTTGCAGGTCAGCAATTCTGCTCTTCGGAAAATACATCCAAAGATAGTTGAACATTGAAATATGATGATCAGCGAGAAGCGGAACAAATCGCAGCAGCAGAAATGGCAAGGCAGAAAAATGAGACGATTTCTGGACAACTTACTCATTAGGAAGTCGACATATGAGCCAATCGGCAGTAAGCGAAGAAAAGCAACAAGTCTCAATCTGACAGCTCTCAGATAGCTGACAAAAAATCGTAGAAAATTTTTTCCATGTTTCTCTCATTGTTCTATTACAGTGTTACAACACCGTTGGTTGTTTTTAGTGAAAAATTGTCAACTTTGAGCATTTGAGTAAGTACGCTCCAACTATCCGATCTTTTTGGAAAGTTGTAATTGCATTGATCAACTCTAGATCTTTTATTTTCTAGTTTAAATCTTTTTAAAAAACTTTTTTGTTTTGAAAATCACAGCCAGGTCTGTCAGGTGGGGAATAACACGAAAAGTAAAACATGCCGCAATTCGAGCTGCCCTCATTATAAGCGATTTATCTGACTTGGTTGCGGTTTTCAGAAAATATTGTCAACTATAAAAATGAAGATCTAGAACTAATCGGTGATTGGAACATACGTTTTCAACTGCTCAAAGTTTACTATTTTTCACTGAAAGCCGTCTATCCTAGTGCACGGTATTGAACATTATGGTTATATAACTAGGTGATATGTCGAGAGCAGTGTTTTTGAAACTGTGGGAGTATTTTTCATTTCAAAATCTTGATTCCGTTGACATGACTCTCCCTTCTTTTTCCGGTCCAATGGAGTGAAAAATCAAGATGTTATCTATGAGTTCTCAAACGGTTTCATTTTGGTTACTTCACTTCTCATGTGACCGTAATCTGTTTTACCATCTACAAAATTTTGAAGATTTTTCTTAGATGTTATCATTTTCTCGTATGATTCAGTACCCTTCCATGCCATGAAATCGAAAGATCGAGAAACATGTTTCGCTGATTTCTTTACTGAAAACTTTTGTGTCTCTATCCTGGTCTAAAAAGACTTGCCCATGGGCGGAAGTTCGCAGATGGATGAATGCTGACACAAAGCCGCTTTGGATGATACAGTAATCTTGTAGGTCAGAACGGTAGATCAAATTCAAGATGTAGAGCCTCTCACAGTCAGGTTTCGGAGCCTCGACAAAACCTTTTCCATAAACTTTCCCGACATTAAACTTCAAGTTTCAAAAGTTCAAAGATTGATCTTCTTCTTTTCCATCTGATGGCAGACCGCACAAGACCCTAAACCCTTCAATTATCGAAAAGAAAGGCATTATCTCATTTTCTCCTTTTTCGTTTTCTTCTCGTTTTTCGTCAGGCAAGTACTCGCACGACTCGGCACCTGGTTTCTTGTTCTCCCCTACTGGTCATCAGAATATTAACCAAATTTTAAAGTTCGAACATTTTTATTAGCTGAGAAAGAGAGTCTACTAGAGACGCAGAGAAACAAGAGCGCTCTCGTTTCCCTGAGTTTCTCTTTCTCTTTCACTAACTTTTCCGCGTTCAATCTCGAAAAGAGGCGGAGCAACAAAAGTTTTAACACTAAAATTTGTAAAACTTTAAGTTAAAAAATATAGTTGACCCTAAACAGTTATTGTTTTGTATTTCCCAAGTACGGCCATATTTGAAAAAACTATCGTATATCCGGCAAAAAATTCGGAGGGTACAACGATTCGGGGGTACAAGGGGGTACAAATGATTTGAGGGTACAACATTAGTGATTCGGGGGTACTAAAATTCAGAGGTACTAAAATTCGAGGGTACAATGATGAGGGGGTACAAACTGCATGTGATTTTGGGGTACAACATTTCTGATTTGAGGGTACAAATTTTGTGGTTCGATGGTACACCTTTTTAAACTGAAAGTAACTATCAGAATTGAATGTCCCAAACTTTTTTTTGGAAAGGTAAAAACTAAACTCAGTTTTCCTTTAATTAGGCTTAGTGAAGGTCCTGAAAAGGAGATTGCACGAGTTCTTGGGTGGTCCTTGTGAGATGATTATTTTTCATCAAACTTTTAGAGACTTTACTAAGCCTAGAAGTATGAAACCGAAAAAAGAAGCAACATTAGCCGAATGCAGAACCCTGAGTTGGTACCCTCGAATCCCAAACGTTGTACCCCAAAATCACAAGCGTTTTGTACCCCCTCATCATTGTACCCTCGAATTTTAGTACCTCTGAATTTTAGTACCCCCGAATCACTAATTTTGTACCCTAAAATCATTTGTACCCCCTTGTACCCCCGAATCATTGTACCCTCCGAATTTTTTGCCCGTACATCCTCAGAATATCGCGCATCTCTTAGTCTTACTTTGATCAAATTTATCTTGGTTCTTGTAGCAGTTATGTGGTCAATTACAAACTTGTTCAGCGTAAAATTTCACACATTTTATTAATTGACCGTTTTTTGATATCTGTTTTGGGAACCGAGTTAAGGTTAGTCAAAGTGATGGGCGAGTCTCTATTACATTCTGCGGAGTACTATAATTGTTTGATGATTTTTTTTCTGCTCCAGATGAAAACTAAACGACTGAAAAACTAAAGAAAGGTTCAGATCAAAGCGCATTGACGGAAAAGAGACAAAGAATGGTCTTCTGATTGAGTAGTTGTCTCCTGTGCTCCCTTATCAGTAGTCTTCATATTTTTCCGTTTCCCTTGCTCCTCTTGCTCCATGACAACCACCTGAGGCTCTTTGCATTTCCCTCTCCCCTAGATTTCTCTAATCCTTATCTCTCCAAAAATTTGTGTTTTCACCTTTTCGGCTCTTCTCCTCTTTTTTTTCGCCGGGGCAAATCGGATTTAGATTTTTCTCCCCGCCGTCTCCCCCCTTCTTTACAAATTCTCTCTCAAGACTCACTTTTGCTCCTCCTTCTTTTTCTTCTCTATTCGGCTCCTGTTGCTCTTTAGCTTAAAACACAAATATGTGTATCATATGCACATCTCTCTCGCTCTCACTTCTCATCTTTCAATATGGATTTGATGAGCATGTATGCATACATACATGTATCTACCTAAAACATTTGATATTCTTCCAGCTTCTTCTCGACTCTTTGAGATGGGATATTTTTGGATCCGATATATAATGAGAACTATTGTAGATTTCTGGAAATTCTTAAAAAATCGGTTTTCGACTTCATTCGAATTTCCTGTCGATAGAGGGACTAAGTTACCGTACTTCCCTTAGTAAACCGGCACCCCCTTCTCATCACTTCGACCAAATTTATCTCGGTTCCTGTAGCAGTTATCAAAAAGTGGTCAACTAACAAAATGTTTCTCTGATTATCATAAACATTTTGTTTGTTGACCACTTTTTGATATCTGTCACAAGAAACAAGATAAGTATGGTCAAAGTGATAGGACAGGGGAGGGATGTCGGTCTAATACGGTAATTGACCCACATTCAAGATTTTTGGATTTTGAGATTGTCAGAATCCAAACCGTTTAATCAGTCTTGAGTTCTGACATCATGGTAGTCGTAGCGATAGTCAGTCCATGGCATAAAATCCGATAACTCGGCCACAGAAACAGTGCCTATTTTAAAGGAACTTGTTCGAACTTCAAGGCAGCATTAAGCTATTCGCTCATTACAACTAGAGCTCCATTTTGGCTTAGAATGATTCTGAACAATAGACTCTTTGTGAACTTTAGGTTCTTATAGTTAGACGCTAATAGATTTCAAAATTCAGAATCACACAAGAAAAAGAGACTGTTAACGTTCTATTGCTCCCTGAAGTGTGCAGTCTAGCGGTGTTACTTTGATCTCTTCTCTCTTTTCAATTTCAGGGATTTCTTGTTGATTTTTCTGAAAAAATTTGTATTTCACGTCATGATACTGAATGCCGAGATAGTGTTTGTTAAAAAAACACCGCGGGGACGATTACTCGAAATGTCAATGTTTCTGAACCTGAAAATTACGGAAAGCCATGGATTCTGAGTATCTTGAATTTTCAGAATCCAAAAAAATTTGTTTCTGAACTTCTCAGTGGTTCTCAACTCGCTCAATCAAGCTGTGAAGAATCCAAAGAATTTTCTGAACATTTGCAAAACTCCTCCAGATTCCGATTCGTTCAAAATGCATACAGTAACATTCTGGCCGAGTGTCATTATTTCTGTGAACCTCAGTTTTTCTGAACTTCCAGAAAACTCCCTACCAATTCTCTGATTCTTCTTCTTCCATGTATTCTTTTTCTGATTCCGAATTTCGTCTCATCTTTCTCTCCTCCTCTTCTCATCCTCAATTCCAACAAACCAATCAAAAAGCAATTTGTCATCCGTTTCTCTGTTTTCCGCCATTTCATTCCTATTTCAGCTGAAAAAAAAAAGAGAGAGAGAGAGAGAGAGACGCAGAGAAAGAGAAAGAAAAGTGTCAAATTAAAAAAACGGCAAGAAGAAGCAGTATATAGCAATTCTCTAGCAATTGGAGGAGCGAGATGGCTCTCTTCTCTCGATTTCGATTTCAAGAGAAGACGAAAAAAAAAACAGTGAGAATTTGGAGAAGAAGCCGTGTTTCTTTTCTCTCTCTCTCTCTCTCTCTCTCTCTCTCTCTCTCTCTCTCTCTCTCTCTCTCTCTCTCTCTCTCNTGTTTTTTTTCTCTCTCTCTCTCTCTCTCTCTCTCTCTCTCTCTCTCTCTCTCTCTCTCTCTCTCTCTCTCTCTCCATTCCAATACATTGACATACATGTGCAGAAGCAACACAAGCAGATGTTATTCTTTTTTTGGCCAATTTAGAGACTGAGAGAGAGAGGAATTCCTTCGGTCTCTCTTTTTTTCTCGGTTTCCACACTTGTTTCTCAATTTTCTCCCTCTTATTTTCCTTTTCAAGGGCTCAATTTATTTGAATTATTTTGAATTTTGGATTTCTGGTTCTGGAGATTCAGAGATCCAGAAATATGAAGATTCTGAAGTGTCGGAAGATTCAGAATCATAGGATTCTTAGATCCTGGAGATTCTGAAATTCTGAAATTCTAAGAATCTGAGATTTCGAAGTTCTTCCATTCTGAGATTCTGGATTTTGATTTTGGACTTCTCCGAAGTATTGAGATGCTGAAGTTTGATGTACTTCTCAAAGTCTTGACTTTTTGAATTTTGAGACGTCAAAATCTTCAAATTTTGAGACAGTTATGGAAATTCTAAGAGTTCAGTATTCGATGGAATTTCAAATTCTCAAAATCCAAACTTCAAAAAACCGCGATTTCAGAATCTTCAAAATGTCAGATTCCACTATTTTGAACCTAGGGAACAATAACTTCCAAATTTGGCGGTGAACGATTCAAAATTTCAAGATTCAACCTACAATTGAAAAACTTCCAATTCTCGCCTTGTTCTCTGTAATTCTGGTTCTCAAAATCGGAAAATTGTGGATTTTTTTCTAGGTGTGGCGTCGGATTGCCACTCCGTCCACCTCCAACCTGAGATTCTTGAGTTCCCTAAAACCTCGCCGACTCTAAGTCTGAACAACACTCGTGGTTTTTGGCGAACCTCTGTTGAGATCGAGAGATTGTCTTGCTGATTTTTATACGAATAACTTTTGTGGCTATCCTAAATTCAAAAGATGACCGTACTCTCGTGTAGACCAGAATGATAGATCAAGTTCAAGCTGTAGAGCCTCTCACACTCTGGTTTCGGAGTGTCGAAAAAACTTTTTGAAAAATAAGATTCCTGAATCTGTCTTGTTCTAAAATCAAGAAATAACATCCTAAACCCTTCTCCACCGGAAGTCTAACCCCCCGAAGAAAACCAAAAAGCAACAAGCAAAAAAAAAAAACATCTCTGAGAATGTCTCCATCTTCCCGTTTTCGGGTTTCTCCCTAAAACTTTTTTCCTCCCCCAAACTTTTTCTCTCGGTGGTTCTTTTCCCTCGACTCTCAAGTGGTTTGTTGTCTTTTTACTGCTTTCGAAAAAAAATATATTCTGCTCCGAAATTGAATCAAAGCATTCTTTTTACTGCCTTTTTTTTGTTGTTCTTTTGGGGGTTTTATGATGAGTGGTTGGATGTTAGAATGGATAATAGCCTAGAACTTCCTAGAACCCGGTCTTTTTTAAAGATTTTCGTTGATTTCCAAGAAGTTTTTGATGAGGAATTTGTTATTTTTGAATCGCACTTTGGCAGTTTTTGTTAATTTGTCGAGGCCGACCGATTTTGATTTTCCCATCGTTAAATCTTCCATTGTTCCCTCCCAAAAACCCCTGTCTTTTATCTCCTTCCCAAAGGATCCCATTGACCCCGAAGACACACTTCAGATGTTCTTCTTCTTCATCCCCTTTCTTCTTCTCTCCTATCCTCAAAATGCTCTTCTTTTTCTTCTGTTTCTCACTTGTGCGCTGTGCTGATGGATGCATCTGGTCCTTCATTTTTCACATCGCTTTTGCCAATTATTTTTATTAGTTTCTTTCGCTTTCTGCTTCAGTGAAAATTGGGTTTTTCATACTTTTTCGCTGTGAAAATAGGCGAAAATCACAAAATTTGTTAGCGAAATTTCAAACTCGCGCCGATTTTAAGCGGTGCGATAGGGCGTGGTTGCTGGAAATTCGAAAATTGAAAACTTTCTCAACTTTTTTTTTGGTTTTGACAGAAATTTTTGTGTAAAAGAAAGGTTTTTGGCATCGAAAAAGCATAAAAATCTGAAAAACTCCAAAAAATTACACCCAATTCGTCAGAAAATCCAATTTTTCATTCCGAAAATCTCTATTTTCAGTCAAAAAATTAATTTGTTCAAAAATTGAAATTCGGGGTAGATTTTTGCTAGAAACTTTGTTATATTGATTGCAATTCTATATTTCTCTTTTTCTATATGTTCTTAATTTCACATTTTCAGCTGGAAAATCTGAAAAAGAGATTTTTCCCAGCGAAAGCTCGGTTAAAAACTTTTATTGAGCAATTTCAAACAAAAAATCTGCAAAATCGATAGAAATTCACCCGAATTTCCATATTTTCCCACCAAAAACCATCACAAATTAAGCTAAAACTCGTGTCTCTCCCGTGAGACCCGCTCGAATCAATCGCGCTCCATTGAGAATCAACTTGAGCAAACGGACGAAATAGTGTGGGATTTGGAGAGGCGCAGAGAGGAAAGCCTTTCTCTTCTCTTAACACAATGTTATTTTTAGACTGTGAAGCCTCATTTTTCGCTTCGAAATCTGCGTTCTTTTTGCCCTGAAGGGAGAAAAAAGAGATGGAAAAAAGTTGAAAATTTTTCCAGGAAATTCTCTTTGCCTCTTTTTGACTTTTGACACGCTTGACACAGAAGCGAGAAATTTTATTTAGAACTTTTTTGTGTTACAAGTTGACGTCTTCGAAAATAGGGAAAATTCGAGCTGAAAAACAAAGCGAAAATTGAGGAAAATCGATGTGAAAGTGAGTTTTTTTCAAAAGAAAATATCATTTAAAGTCTGATCTCATTGGTGGAAAATATAAAACTGATGTAATTTCGCTGATTTCTGCAGTAAAAAATTACTACTGAGGAAAGATCCACATTTCCACAAAAAATGTTGAAGGAAAATATTCGAAAACGAAATTTCCAATTGGAAAGCTTGTCCAAGTTTGAAAAACTACATCTTTAAAACTAGTGAACCAATTTGATCAAAAATTACACAGATCGATAGAGAATTTCTTGAAGATCATGCCGAGTTGTCGAATTTTCCAGAAATTCAAATTCTGACAAATTTTGGAGCCTTGAGAAGTTCAAACCTGCTAGAAGGCTTCATTTCAGCAGTCTGCGAACCACTTCGTATGAAAATTATACAGATGAATTGCAAACTTCTCAGAGATTATTTTGATTTTCAAAATTTTCCAGAAATTCCGAATTTCAAGGATTTTGGAGATCTCAAATTGAACAAAACTGCTTCAAAAAAGTTGGTAAAACAATAGGAATTTTCTGCTGAAAATCAGTGTAGAAATTTCGACGAAAGTTGTACAGATCGAGAGGAAATTTTTCGAAGATTATTCGAATTTTTGTAATTCCTCTGAAATTCGAATTTTGACGATTTTTGGACCCTAAAACCGCAAAAGTGTGCCAAACGACAAGAAACCCTCGATTCTCTCAAAATCATCAAATTCCTTTCAATTTTCTGCGAAATTCGTTCAAATTTCCTCTCAAAAGTCTCTCATTCTCTAATTTTTTCGTCTATTATCCTTTCAAATTTTTGTTTCAACCTCGAACTGCGATTTACTGTCTAAGAGAATCCCATTTTCTCCCCGTTTCTCTACCAATTTTCACCTAATTTATCTCCATTTCTCTCTTTCCCTTTTCCCCCATTTTTTGCTTCAAATTTACCCCAAAATTTCCAGCATGTCAAATGCGCCGGAAACGGGCGCGCTCCGCCGAAAAACCTCGCTCCACATCCGAGATACACGGATCGCCGGTCTGTACGATTTAGAGAAGACGATCGGACAGGGACACTTTGCAGTGGTGAAACTGGCGAAACATGTGTTCACGGGCGAGATGGTGAGCGATGGAAAAATTCGAATTTCAATCAGCAAAATCTCGAACATTTTGAATAATTTTGACAGTAAAAACTCATTAAAATAGGCCTTGATTATACTCATTCTAACCGGGAAATTTAGCTGAACTCGGAAAACATCATTTGAGTTTTTGAATCTTGGAAGTTTCCGTTTCCAGGTGGCCGTAAAAATTATCGACAAAACCAAAATGGACGAGGCGTCAACATCGCAAATTATGACAGAAGTCAGGTGTATGAAGCTCGTTCAACACGCCAACATTGTCAGATTATACGAGGTGAGAAACTAGAAGTTTCAAATTTCCGCCAATATTTTCCTCATATTTTCCAGGTGCTCGACACGCAAACGAAGATATTCCTGATTCTGGAGCTCGGCGACTACGATCTGCACGATTTCATCATCAAACACGAAAAGGGAGTGTGCGAATCGTTGGCTCAACAATACTTCTGCCAAATTATGACCGCCATCGACTACTGCCATCAGTTGCATGTGGTGCATAGAGATTTGAAGGTTCGATTTTGGCGAATAGTTGAGAGAAAAATCGGAGAAAATTGACATGAGAAAGTGAAAAACGAGCTCTGGATTGTTCTGGATGATTCTAGAGAATTCTAGAGGGTTTTAGACGATCCTGAGCAATTCCGACAGAGTCTAAGAGATTCTGAAGGATTCTAAAGCGATTTTCAACACAAAAATTCAAATTTTCCGCTCAATTCTGACCAATTTTCAGCCCGAAAACGTCGTATTCTTCGAGAAGCTGGGCATGGTAAAACTGACGGATTTCGGCTTCTCGAACAGCTACGAGCCCGGCGAGCAGTTGAGCACGTCGTGTGGATCGTTGGCCTATTCGGCGCCCGAGATTCTACTCGGCGATTTGTATGATGCGCCGGCTGTTGGTGAGTGGTCCAGCTGATGTGGCCTAGAAATACTCGAAAATCTGGAAAGCTAGGCCACAAGAAATTGAGAGAACGCATCAGAAAGAATCTGCTATTTCATGCTGGAAAAATGACGGATTACGTGCGGGCAGTGAAGAAGCGGACAAATGAAGAGAGTTAGACTTTGAAAAACGAAGAAATCCGATGGCCGAACTTTTCATCCTCCAGGCATTTTCTAGGCCACCAAATTCTCTAAATTTCCAGATGTTTGGTCCCTGGGTGTCATCCTCTACATGCTCGTCTGCGGTCGACTACCATTCCAAGAGGCCAACGATTCGGAGACACTCACAAAGATTTTGGACTGTAAATACTCGATTCCCGATGGGATGTCAGTGGAGTGTAGAGAGTGAGTTTTGAGACTTGAAAATCGAGGAGAAATCTGCGAAAAATGGCCCAGAAGTCCGCGAAAAAAATAGACGAAAACGAGTATGATCTCTCTCTCTCTTTCAAAATGGCGAAAACGACTCAAAAATTATCTCTAAAACTTCCACCTTTCCAGACTAATCCAATCGATGTTGGTGCGGGAGCCGTCGAAACGAGCGAGTCTCGAGAAAATCGTGTCGAGTTCGTGGGTGCAAGCCGGTGATCGAGGATTGTCCACGGTGAGTGTTTTTGCGGGATTCTGGAGCGAATTTGCACCCGAAAACTCAAATTTCTTGCTTTTTTTGGAGTCTGAAGGGTGCTGGAATCCTTGGAAGGGCCCCATGCGGTTCTGATGGTTTTGAAAGATTCCGGATGGTTCTGGAAAGATCTGAGGGGTCGTGAAGGATTCTAGAAGGTTTCTGGAGCATCTCGAAAGCTTTCGAAGGATCTCCAGGGATTCTGGAGGACATTGAAAGACGCCTGATGATCCTGAAGATTCTAGATGATTTCCAAAAATTCTGGGAGATTTTGACGTCTTCCTAACACCTTAGGATGCTTCTAAACAAGGGCACGATAGAATTCTCAAGATTTTGACGCTCATTTCTTGAAATCCTCGCATTCTGAATCTCTGGGATTCTAAGACAATCTTCCTTCGAATTTTGAGGATCTGAACTTCCCTGTGAAATCTCCCGTTTTCCAGGCCATCCCTCTCATCGTCCGTCACCACCTGCCAAGCTCCGCCCACTCCACCATCATCGAGCAGATGGTGGCCGGAGGCATCGCATCGGAAGACGACATTCTTCGATTCTTGGAGAACGACGAGTACAACTCAGTCACAGCCACCTACTACTTGTTGGCCGAACGAGTTCTCGCATCGTATCGAGAAGAGCAAGCGCGTGAGCTCCTAGCCAAGCATATGGATCTAGATATGGGGGCGGAGTCACAAATGTCGGAGGGGGCGACGACGTCGCGGAGTTCCGGAGTCAATTCGAGGTGTCGATCGAGGTCCAACTCGTGGAGAGCTCGGCCGTGTTCGATTCTGAAGGAGGAGAGTGAGGAGGAGCTATCGTCGTACTTGAGATCGGCTAGCAGGCAGAGTAGTAGGTAAGTGGGAAGGGGGCGGAGTCTAGCAGGAGGCGGAGCCAAAAGAGATTGCATCATTTCGAGTCCGAATGATGTAAGAAAAACGTGATCTAAATACAATTTTTTGCACGATACCTATCTTTATATATATATATTGTTATGTGTGGCATGATTATCATTATGATTTTGTATATGTATCGACATTTTTTGGGAGTCTTTAGTTGATTTTGAGGGATTCTGGAGGATTCTGAAGGATACTGAATCCCAGAAATCAAAAATTTTGCCACACAAAAATCTTCATTTTTCGATCAGTTTAGCATGAGCCAAACGATCATTGTCCGTCCTTTCAAAATTTTGATTTTTCGATTTTTCAAGGGTGACGTCTTCTGAATTCTAGAATCCAGAAGATTCTGGGAGGTTCTGGAGTTCAAGGATTCATGACCCTCCTGGAAGCATCTGAATCCTAAATCTGAGCTTTCTGGAGACTCAGAATCCCCTCCAGGAAATTCTGAAGTTGGTGGAAGCTTCTGAATCTTGATTCTAAGCCTTCTGGAGATTCTGGAGCATCTGGAAGCATTCTGAGATTCAGAAGACGTCACCTCACTAGTCCGTCCCCCCTATCCCTATCCTATTTCTCTTTTTTCATCCATTTCTAGATTCTTCCCACTGCACGATTTTGTGTCATCACCACGAAGTGCGTCGCGATGTTGTAGTGCACAAATGTCGCGGCAGAACTCGGAAGAGGCCGTCTCGCTGAAGTCGCTGGACCTCGACCATCGACCCACGACGTTCTTCTTGCCGTCTGTCGGAGGTGGGACGAACCCAACGACGCCGACGTCACAGATTCAGCGATTCGACGACGTGCTCTCGCCAATTGACGAGCGAGAGGGAAGCGAGCCGGATTTGCAGCGGCGGATGATGATGCGGAGGAGTGTGCTCAGCGAGATTGTGGATGACTCGCTGGCGGGCGGCGAGGAGCACGCGATACGGAAGTCCAGTGATAGTTGTTTGCATGCACACCATCAGTTGTTGAGATCCGCTTCGGCGAAGCGCTTGTTGAGAAGGTTTTTTCGTGGGGGAGGGAAACCTTGAAAACGGTCAAGGGGGTCCAACTTTAGACGTTCTGAGACCAAAAACTGACTTGTAATCGTCCCTGATGGCCGAACTCTTAGTCCGGGTAAAGCTAGGCCAATAGATTTTCAGGCGTCGTTTGAAAAGTAATTTCCCCCAGATTCTAATCTCACTAATCCCTCTTCTCTCATCTCCACTCTTCCAGAAACTCGTCGCCATCCGTCTCAATGTTCTCGGGCATCGCCAGAGACCGTGTCAGTCCGCAAGCCGTGCAGGAGTTGTTGGATTTGAATCGATTGGGTAAACGATTGCATTTTTGAGCCCCTCATAATCTTCTTCTTTTCCCCCTGTTATTTTGAGCGCTTTTGAAGTGTTTTGAGAACTGGAAAAGAAACGTCGTCCGACAAAGAGAAGGAGTTTGAGTTTTGAATTCCCGCCGAAACCTGAAAGCTGAAATTCAAACCGAATTGTTTCAGGAGGAGCACGTGGTCGAGCCGCCAGTCCGGAGAGCGTCCGAAGTAGCCGATCACCATCGCCGCCGGCGTCGAGTAGTGGGAGGACGTCGCCAGGTAGGAGAGAATATTCTGAATTCCAGGAAGACGAGAAATTCAAAGTTTGGTTTCCTAGGCCTCCGAAAATTCGGAAATTTTTTTGGCCATTTTGAGTGATTTTGAGACTCCAACTTGACAATTTTGGGGACTTTCCAGCCCTAGAACTTCCAAATCTTCACATACTTAATGATGGTCTAGAATCCCAAAAATCTGAAAAACTAGTCCATCAGAATGATTTTCAGCAATGTCGACAATCTCCTCGATGTCTCGCCTGAAAGTTTCGTCGGCGAGTGTGACGAATAGCGGAATGCGAAAACTTTCATCGTCGCCGCATCTGCTCGGTATTTGTGAAGAGGTGAGGGATTCTGGAGCGTTTTGGAGGGTTCTGGAGAGTACCGGGAGGTTGTGGAGAATTCTGAAGACTCCAGAAGAGCTCTTGATGCTTCTGGAAGATTCTGAAGGATTTTGAAGATTCTCAGACGTTCCTTACGAACCCTCGGAGACTTGGGAGAACTCTGAAGAATTCTCAAAAACTTGGAGAACGTCTGATGCGCTCTAGACGATTCTGAAGGATTCTGACGGATTCTAAAGAGTTTCGAAGAATCGCGAAGGGTTCTGGAGGGTCCTGTGATGTTCTCAAGGATTCTGATTAATTCTGAAAGGTCCGAATTGATCCTGAAGGATTCTAGAAGCTTCTCAAAGCTTCTGGAGGTTCCACAAGAATCCTACAGGGTGTGGAGGGCTCCCAAGGACTGACGGATCGGATTACAAGATTCTGAAATACTAAATCTAGAGATGCATAAAATTTCCAGACCGAGGACGGCTCCGAAGTGTTCCAGTCCACGTCAAGCCGCCACCTACGAACCCTCGACGATCGTGGAGGACGCGCGAATCGGTAAACTCCGCCCTCTTATTCTCCGCAATCTCTCACACTGACTCCGCCCCCTTTCTGTTCCAGATCGGCGTCCACAGGCCTCGTCCATCTGCCGTCTCGACATCACTCGATCCATGCGACAAAGTCCTCGGCAGCCTCCCTCCAATCCACTCCATTCGCCACGAAACCATCCGCCACGACGACCTCATCTGCACCGTCGGTTCCAGAGAAGACGTCAAAGTCTTCTTCTTCGTCGTCCAGCTTCGTCCAGTGCACACCCAACACCTACAGCGCGGTGAGATCGATTCGGCCACGGCAGGCAATCGTCTCGCCGGACATTCTCCGACGCTACGATCCGCATCAGAGATTCATCGTCAGGTCGAAGAGGAGCACGTCGTGTAGCTCATCGGATGCATCAGATGATGACGATGGACGGAGGCTGACGATGTTGTCGACGAAGAACTGTACGCCGAAGTTTGAGGGGAAGAGGAGGGAGGATGATGATGAGGGAGATGGAGGTGTGGCTGGGAGGAAAGGAGGAGCAGGGGGAGGAGGAGCTGAAGGAAGTACACTGGTCCAGGGAGGGAACGGAAAGCAACAGGGCAATGGAAGTGGACAGAATGCAGCGGTGGTGGGCGGTGGTCATCAGGAGAAGAGGTATAGTCTTCTTTTGAAAACTAGAGAAATGATCTAGAAGATCCAGAATCCTTGGATTACTGAGTTTCAGGATTAGGGGAGAATTCTGAATCCTTGGCGTAAAGTTCGGCTGTCTTGAGACTTTTTTCTGAAATCAGAGACTTGGGAACCCACATTTGTAAAATTCCTCGGTTCTAGAAGATTCTGGGATTCTGAAACTTTCGAAATTCGAATCTTCGCCCATTCAGAGTTTCCCAAATTCAGAATCAAATCCAAAAGTTTGAGTTTTTTTTTCGAGATTTTGACGTATGAATATTCTGAAATTCCGGGTCCATCGAAACCAATAGAATTTCAAACTTCGAACTTTATAGATTCTGAACGAGTTGAGATTCTGGATTCAGATGAGTTTTGGGATTTTGAGATTCTCAATCTCCAGAAATCCAACCATTCGAAGTTTGAGATCGTTCCAGGTCTGAGAGACTTGGAATTCTCATTGATTCTGATATTCTCCGAGATTCTGGGCATCTGCAGCTCAGAATCTCAGAATCTTGACATCCAAAAACATTCCAGATCCACTCTCAACGACGTCGTCCTTCCGCTCCGCCCGATTCCCGAAATGACGCTTCTCGATCAAACGCTAACGTCCCCCGTGGACAGTGTCTCCATACGAAACCGCATCCTTCACACCTCCCTCTCCACTCAGACCATGATTCGGAAATGGACAGAAATGGACTCGTGGTACGGAACACCGCCGAGGGATTATGAGTGAGTCTTAAGCTCCGCCCCTTTTTGAAAAAAATTGGCTTGAAAATCGTTAAAAATGGTTTAACAGGGGAGTTTTCTCTGTCATCAGCTTGATCTCCGCCCCCTTTTGAAGGAAAGTCTCCGCCCCCTTTTGAAGGAAAGTTGACCTGGAAATCGTTGGAAATGATCCAGGTGACCCAATTTTTGGCTACAGAGAAAGTTGTCGCCATCCTCTTTTTTCGAAGTTTCTCGCCCATTTTTTCGTCTAAAACTCGTCTAGACCATTTTCAAGCTTTCTAGGCTGCTCTGAACAGCATTTTCCATCCCCTAAATCCTCCTGAAAGTGTAAGCTCCGCCCCTTTTTCTTCCAGAGACCGTACTCCATCGTCGCTCCACGAGAAGACCACTCCATGGTTGAGAAGTCTCCGTCGAACAGCTTCCAGTCAAGACCTGATCCGAGAAGCCGTAGACGAAAAATCAGAAGACGTCACGTCTCCAGAAGAACCAACGACACCGCTATCGTTGATGTCCCCGACGCCTCCGGAATCCTTGATGACGACGACGACGACGACGACGAGGCCGTCGTCTTCTTCTTCCTCTTCGCTGATTCAGAACATGTACAACGACTCGAAATTCTCGTTCCTGAACACGCTGCCCATGGAGAAGGTCGATCGATGGTTGCAGTGTGCGGAATTCGTTTTTTGAGAGAGAAAAATTGGAGAAATTTTTTGAGAAATTTTGAGTGGAAATTGAGCTGAAAAAGTGATTGAAAATTTTCATCGTTTTTGATTTCGATGAGAGCCCATGAATCGAGTTTGACGATTCTGAGAATCTGAGAATCAGAATTCTGATTTTCAAGATTCCGGAGAATTCTGATGAGTTCCGAATGATTCTACGGGGTTCTGGAGGATTCTAAAAGGTTCTGGAGAATTTTGGAGGATTCTAACGATTCCTGAAGAGTTGTAAAAGGCTCTGAAGGATTCTGGAGAATTCTGAAGTAATCTGACGACTTCAGAAGAATTGTGAGAGGCTCTAAAGGATTCTGAAGCACTTTTCAGATTCATCTTCTTTTGATGGCCTGGATTTTCCTTCAGTTGACCTAGAAACTCGAGAATCCGTAATGTCGAAAAAAGTTATCCCGTTTTTTTTAGAATTTTTTCTCCACAATTTTCACTCAAAATCTCTCCAACTTTCTCGTTTTTTTTTCCATTTTTTTCACAAAATTTCCCCTGTCTTTCTTCCTCTTCCTTCCTCTCCTCTCTCTCCCGATTGCTCCTTGCTCCAAAAAAGTACACAATCAAACTTTCAAACAACAAAAAAATAATCAAAAATTCTAGTTTTTCCCCCTCTGTTTCCATGATGATTTTCTTCTCCGGTTTTCCATCCATTTTTTTCATATACATATATATTTTTTTCCAGCATACTAGTCCCTTCATATTTCCCCCCATCCAAACAACCCCACAAAGCATAGTGATGTAGATCTTCTTTTCTCCACAACAAAAAATTTCAAATTTTTTCTGTCAAATTTAATGTAAAAAACCAGAAAAGAGTCTAGAGAATTCCATTCATATAGTAATTTAAGAAAATAGAGCTTATTTTGTATACCAGTCTTCCTCCTTCCCAAAGAATGCATATGGATTTTCAGAAAATGTTCGATTCGAAACTCCGCCCCCTTTTTTCTTCTTTTTTTTTCATCTCAAAGTGCTATATTTTTTGTCATTGATTGCTGATTCAAATGAAGCTGTTTTATCTATTACTGAAATGTGAGTGTTTTCAGAGAGATTTTTGAAGAGATTTGAGATCTTTTTTGGTTATTTTTGAGACTCCTGTGGGGCAATCTCTTGGCCACGCCCACTTTCGCAGTTTGCTACACGATTTTGTACGCAGTTTGCGAAAAATTCAAGTGTTGATCTATTTCAGATTCTGAGTTTTCGAATTTCCAGGAGAATGGAAAACTCTGAAATTCCATTTCATCAGAAGAATTGAAATTCCGGAATTTTAGATTTTTTTCAAAATTTGAAATTTTCGAGATTTTTTCAAAAATTGTTTTAAAAGAACGAGATTTCGAAGTTTACAAAATTCCAGGTTTACGGAAATCTCAGAATCTTGAGAAAAATTTCAAAAGTCGATTTTTCGCGAAGTTCCTCTAATCCTGTTTTCTGGAAATCATAGATTCTGAAATTTCAGGAATTAAAAAATTTATGAGCTTCCAGATTTTCCAAAAATGTATGAAACTTCAACAAAATTTTAAATTATGCAATTGAAAATCTTCAAAATTCTCGAAGTCTCTGTATTCATATATTCAGAAGTTCCAATACTCAAAAAGCTGAAATTTAGAATCTGAATATTTTGGAGTTTTTTTTGTGATGAAAAAATGACTCATTGTGCAATAGCCACTAGAAAGTTCTGAAACTCCCCGTTTTTTTTTTCAAATTTCCCGCCCAAAAACATCTCAATTTCAGAGAATGCTCCAATTTTCTCGATGGAAGATTCGAGAAGGAATTCAACAGATTCGTCACCTTCAAACAGTTCTAAAATGGCCATTAGCGGCGAATGTGAAAATCAGTGAAGAAGTGAAGAAGTTGGAGGAGCCATGGTCCAAACACTTGATGGAACATTTCGAAAAGTCAAAGGTACAATGGAGGCTACGAACTACAAAAAATGTCTAGTTTTTGGACATTTTTTGGAAATCTTTCTCGAGTCCGAAATCTTCGATTGCCAATCTGGAAATGATTACATTTTCATTACCATTTCAAAAACTCTGAAAATGAGATCTTCCGCAAAGTGGGCGGAGATTTTTTTCAAGTTATTAGTTAAATGGTGCGAAGTGCGACCGCGCTCCACCGTACGCTAAAAATCATGAAGAAAACCTTAAAGGCGCATAGTTAGATCCAAATCACTACAAACTACAGTGTTTCAGACATGCCCCGACGGTGAGAAAAAGTACATTCTCTCAATGTTCCCCTACCCATCGGGACGTCTTCACATTGGTCACATGAGAGTGTACACCATCTCGGACGCGACGGCCAGGTACTATCGGCTGAACGGATTCCGAGTGATCCATCCCATCGGATGGGACTCGTTCGGATTGCCCGCCGAGAATGCGGCGAGGAATCATGGAGTGGATCCCCGCGAGTGGACGGTCAAGAATATCGAGACGATGAGGAGACAGTTGAAGGCCACCAAGGTGGGGAGAAGGTTCTAGAGGAGTCTGGAAGGCACTGGGAGACTCTGGAAATTTTTGGACGGACTCCAAAGAGTTCTGGAGCATTCTGGAGGCTCTGAAATCATTCCAAAGGGCGTGAGAGAGAAAAACAAAATGCTGAAAGAATCTGAAAGAGTTTTGAGATACCTGAAGAGTTGAAAATGGTTCTGGAACATTCTGAAGGATTTTGAAGGATTTTGAAGGATTCTGAAGGATTCTGAAGGATTCTGAAGGATTCTGAAGGATTCTGAAGGATTCTGAGAATCTGACAATCCAAACTTCCAAAATTTTCAGATCCAATTCGACTGGGACCGTGAAATCTCCACCTGTGAGCCCGAATTCTACCGCTGGACCCAATGGATCTTCTGCAAACTCTTCGAGCACGGTCTCGTCAAACGAACGTCGGCCGAGGTCAACTGGGATCCGGTGGATCAGACCGTGCTCGCCGCCGAGCAGATCGACAACGAGGGCCGGAGTTGGCGGAGTGGAGCGGTGGCGGAGAAGAAGAAGCTGAGCCAGTGGATGATCGAGACTCCGAAGTACGCGAAACGCCTTCAGGAGGGTCTCCGAAGGATGTCCGAGCAATGGGGCGAAGTTGCAGACATCCAGGCGAACTGGATCGGAAAATGCGATGTGTGGAGGTTCATGATGCCTGTGATCGGGAAGGACGATGAGTTCATCGATTTGCGGATTCGAGATATCTTTGAAATTTCAAATGCCGAGTTTTTAGTAGTGAAGAAGACCCATCCGATGGCGGAAAAGACCCGGGACGTGTTTCCATGTAAGGGAAAAGAACGCAAAAAGAGTTTGAAAAGAGTCGGAGTCGAACCAGCGGGCGATAGATTGGTGGGCAAAAACTCTACCCACTAGACCAGACGAGCTACTGAAGTTGGCTGCTAGGCGGGCGTTTATAACGCGGCGGCAAAAGCTGGAGGCGCCGTAGCTCCCCGGTGAAAAGTTTTGCCCACCAATCTGATGCTCGCGGGTTCGATTCCTACTCCCCTCGAATATTTTTTTGCATTGTTTTTTTTCGGTTTTTCGCACTGCATACCTTTTCAGACAAACTACCATTGCAAGTTCTCAACGGTGTCACTGGCCGTCGAATCCCGGTGATCGTCGTCGATGATTCCTATCTTCCGAATGAAGAGTTTTTCCTTAATTGTAGAATTGGAAGTTTCCAAAAAGACCGAAAACTAGTGAAAAAGTTCGAGATCCAAGAGCCAAAGCATAAAAGAGACTTGACCAAAAATGATATTCAGGAGATGGCGGCGGTAAGGGAAAAGGGGGCGGAGCCACCTAAACTAAATTTTGCAGTTCGGCGGTTACGGTGGCTACGAAACGTCTCGAACGCTGACCGATTGGGTTGTTAGTCGACAGAGGGGGTGGGGAACCCCTATTCCGATGATCCAGAATGAAAATGGGCGGAGAGTGTCGGCGAAATTGGAAAAGCTGCCAGTACTTGGAACCGATAGAGGACAGAAAGTGAATTCGGAGAGATTCGGAGATTCTGGAACTTTCGATTCGGACACCTTGGACACGTTCTTCGACTCGTCGTGGTATGTGCAAACACCTGGACGCAATAATGCAGAAAAGAATCTTTCAAACATCCGT
Source organism: Caenorhabditis sp. 40 LS-2015 (assembly GCA_900536305.3). Taxonomy (NCBI): domain Eukaryota; kingdom Metazoa; phylum Nematoda; class Chromadorea; order Rhabditida; family Rhabditidae; genus Caenorhabditis; species Caenorhabditis tribulationis. Next base: position 18,100 of record LR544799.1, on the reverse strand, counting down.
TTTCAGGTACTATCTCCGTTTCCTGGACCCGAAAAATGGCGCGGAATTGGCGGGAAATTCGAATCTCAAAAATATGCCAGTGGATGTGTACGTTGGAGGCATCGAGCACGCCGCCGTGCACATGTTCTTCGCCAGATTTGTCTCGTACTTTTTGAACGATATCCGAGTGATTCCGGTGAGAATTTAGAAACTGGCGTCAAATTGGAGTTTTGGTGTAAACACCGCGACGCAGAACTGCAGACGTGCTTTTGAAAGATGCGGGATGGTGTTTGCGGACCGGCATCAAATTTGACGCCAGATTTTGAAGTTTTGAAAAAAATATTCGAAAAAATGTCTCTGCAGACCGCCGAGCCATTCACCGACCTCATCCCGCAAGGCATCGTTCGTGGAAAGACGTTCGTCTCAACAGCCACTGGAGCGTACTTGTCTCCAGATGACGTCCAATATTCTGAAGACCGAAAATCGTTCCGTCTGAAGAAGGACCCCGCCGTCGAGGTGGAAGCGGTTTACGAGAAGATGAGCAAGTCGAAAAACAATGGAGTGGATTTGGTGGACATGCTGGCGACGGACGGTGTGGATCTGACGAGACTGAGGATTCTGGAGGCGGCCGCTCCGAGAGCGCCGATCAACTGGGGAGAGACTGATTTGAAGGGGGCAAAGGTAGACGAGGACGGGTTTATGGAGAATGGGGATTCGGAAAATATGAAATCAATCATTCGGAGAATCTCGAAAACTTGAAGTTTCAGAGATTCTGATAATCTGAAAAATTGAACAATATGAAAATTCGAGATTCGGAGTCAAAACTTTCAAATTGTGACATTCTCTGATTGTGAAGGTTCTAGCTTGTGAATCTAACCTTCACAATCAGAGAGTGTTTCCTAAAACTCGAAAATCTTGAAAAAAAAACACCTGAAAATTTGGAAAACTAGACATTTTCAAGCTTGAGAAGTGTTCAGGAGGTCACTTTTGAAATTTCGAGCCAAAAAGTCGAAAAAAAGTTGAAAATTTTGACTCCTTCGATTCTGAAGTTGGAAAATCTAAATTTTGACGTCGATTCTGAAAACTTCTGAATCTCAGACTCTTTGATTCCTAGTATCTCAAAATCTCTCAGAATCTCAAAATCCCCGAATCCCATCTTGCAGAAACTCCTCGACCGCATCGCCGCCATCAACTCGGACGTCATCACCTCCGCCCAAGATTCCCACTTCAAACCCGACCCAAAACTCGATGAGCACATCCGCGAAACGTACAACTTCTTCGTTCGAAACGTGGGAATGTGTCTGGAAATTCTGCATCTTCATAATACGGCACTCATGCGGTTGCAGGGGTACACGAATGCGTTGAAGGTAGAATTTGAAAAGTTTTCAAATTTTCAAAAAAAGTTGAATTTTTCTAGAAAATCGACCCCAGCTACTTGGCGAACAGTGAGAATGGACGACGTGCCGTCGATTCGTTGATTATCATGTTGCAGGTATTTTGCAGTTCGCCGTCTTACTGTAGCCCCTCGTCTTCCAGGTCTTCTGCCCTCACGTCGCCGCGGAACTCTGGTCGGCGCTCCGCCCACACGCCGGCCTCGTCTCCGCGCAACCATGGCCCCAAGTGGATTCGGATGCCGACGTTGAGTTTCTTCTGATGATCGACGGTGTTAGCGGAGGACGTCCGAGTGTTGGAAGACAGAAGATTGAGGCGTTGGGAATGGAGCAGTTGTGGAAGAGAGCCGAGAAGGCGGAGCATAAGGATATTTTGAGAATGATGAAGGAGGAGGGAATGGTTTTGAGGAATCATGGGGTTACGGCTAGAAAAGGTACGGATGAGGACTTCTCGGTTTGAAAAGGCCCACAAAAACAGTTGAAAGCGTGAGACTCCGCCCACTTTTTTTCTGGCTCCGCCCACTTGAATTCGTGGTTTGTTTTCTTCGATTTTTCCTGTATGTAAACAAGAGAAACACCTTCGACACAGGAGCAAAACCAAACAAAGTGGGCGGAGCCTAAAAGTTCCAAGAAAAAAAATTTTGGGGGGTTTTTTCTCAAATTTGACAACGTACAGATTTTTCAAATTTCTGGTTTTGAAAAAAAGGATTCTCAGATTTTTTGCCAAATGTCAAATTCTGTGGAATTCTTCGAACACATTTTCAAACTTTTTACTTCAGAATCCTCAACGTCTTCTGAAAATTTCAGGATTCCACGTCACCCTGTCTTGCACTGTCGACGGCGACAAGGAGGAGAACCGAAAGAAGATTGGCAAAATTTTGGACAAAATTCAGGCGGAGAAACGAAAGTTGGACAAGAAGAAGAAGCAGAAGACGACGAATTCTGGGGAGAAGAATGGCAAAAAGGAGAAGAAGATGGAGAATAATTGATGATATTTTTTTGTTTGTAATTTTTAGATTTTTTTCGTAGTTTTTTTGATAGTGATAGTAATAGTCGAGTTTTTTTTTGTTATCTCGTGTTTTGTTTTGTTTTCTTCTTGAATATCATCTGTTTTTGATCGGTCAATTTTTGGTTTGAAGAAATAATAATAAATCTTTGAAAATTTTGAGTTTTTAGGATCTTAAAACTATCAAACCAATTTCCAAATAAATTCTCCGCCCACTCCCAAAACAGCTCATTTTTTTCAGTCAAAATAATCTTATCCGAACTGGAAAGTCCGGCTGTGAATAACTTGATCTCATCGAGCAGGCTCGAGCCCTTCTTTCTATTCAAAATTTCGCTCTTCCCGCCGGAATTTGGCGTGGCTATGGAGCGCGAATGCATTCTCTCAATTTTCCGCTAATGACTCCTGTCTCTTTTTAATGGAAATTCTAATGCGATTTTTCGATATTTTGATCAAAAAATAGTTAAAATTTTTGACGGAAAACTTAAACCATATGAATTCAGCTAGAAATTTCAGTTCGATCCATATCAAAATTGATTTATGGTTTTTTCCCAGTAGATTTTCAGGATTTTCCCCGTTTAGCTAAAATCAATAAAATTTGAGCTTGTTTCCTTGTTTTACAATCGAGTTTTTACTTTTTATCGATCCTTTAAGTGCCACTACTCTTTTCGAAATGTAGACATTTTGAAATTTTTTCAGAATTTTTTTTTTCAAAGTATCTCATAATTTTCAGTCAAACAATGTCCGATCCTATAGCACTCGTCTCCACTTCCGAAAACTGTTCAGCGACTCGTGAAGTCGGTGAGTAGATATTTATTGGAATTTAGCAAATTTTCAAAAAAAATTGTGTTTTTTAGACGACATTGCTGCTGACAACGATGATCGAGAATCATCCCCACTTCCAGTTTTAATGGAGGCTGAGAATGGTGATGGACCGCCATCTCCTCCAAATTTTGATGAAGATAATCTACAGGTGAAGATCCTGGAAAATATGGACTTTTATGTGTCTCGCGATTTCTCACATCACAGAGTAAAGGTTGAAAATTTACAACATTTCGAAGCTGGCCTATTTTTCTCAAGCAGATTTTCTAGACCTCCGGCGTGGCGCGAAAACTAAAATTCGAGTTTTTTTTTGACTTTCTCATCAAGAAAATGCTGAATTTTCAGCCCTCCTCGCCAACTCCACCCATGAATAGGGATAGAAGAAGCAGAAGAGGAGCCCAAGCGCCACCAACCACGACGGCTGCAGAATCCGCAGAACCGCGTGACGATGAAGAGAATGAGGACGAGGAGGAGGAGGCGATGGACGAGGATCGAGAGGAGTATTATGAGGAAGCCATATCCGATCGCTTCAATTCAATGGTCACTGCAAGCGTTGACGAGGTGAATGGCGAAAACGAAGAAAAACCGGCGTCGGATTTGGAGGAAAACGACGAAAATGGAGATGATGAGGAGGAGGATGAGGATGAGACGGAGACCGAGGAGGAGGCGGAGCAGCACTCCAACGTCAACACTTCTTTTAGTACGGCTTTCATCAATCCAAAAATCGGATTCTCCATTCAAAGTTAACCAAAACTCCAAAAAATCAGCTCGAAAATGACCAATGTATCTTGGCTCTGAGCTAGGTCATCAGTCGAAAATCGATTGTTCTGAACGGAAAAAAAAACCAGAAAAACTAACCTGAGTAGTAAATTTGTCTTTACTGGCATAGAATCCCCGCTTGATTTTTCGACTTTTCAGGCATTCTCATCGTACTTTTTTTCACTGAATTTGAAAAATTCAAGTTCGGAAAATCTGAGGCCTAGAAATCTTTAATTTATAAGCCTCTTTTTTCTCGAACAATTCCCAGAATTCGAAATTTTTCCTTCGCTCACTGGTGACCTAGAAAACCGGATTTGAACGAAAACTAGGCCATCAGTCGAGCAAAGCCAAAAGCTAGGTTGTTCTAATCGAAAAAACGACGAAGACTAACCCTGGTGGCCTAGAAACCCTACATGCGAAAAACTGGTCCACCACTTGATTTTTGACTTACCGACCATTCTGAAGGCTTGTCGCACCGAAAATTCAAAGTTCCCGCCAAAAAAATCGCCAGAAAATTAAAACTGTTCCAGACGCGCCTTTATCCAACAAGGATCATTTCATCCATGTGGGCGCCGAGTATCAAGCAACCATCCGGCCGATTTCCGAAAATTTGGAGCACAAATCCGAAGAGAAGGATCGAGACCTTCAGATTTGGGATTGCGATGCGGCGAACGTGGACGCAGAAGACCTCGACGACTACATCCTACACGCCACCGGGAAATGGACGGTTCCGATTGACAGGGTAAGGGATCCGGCCGTCTGCTGGCCGACAACTTTTCCGTCTTCCAGGCGCTCTACATTCTCACCAAGTGCGACTACGATTGTGTGAAGGCCGAGAGGGAGTGCTCGCAGCGACGGCAACTTCGCGAGACGTGGACGACGGCCGAGAAGAACCTCTTCCAGCAGGCGATTCATATGTTCCCGAAGAAGTTTAAGAGCATTCAGAGTGCGGTTAGTAGGAGGGAGGGCCTAGAAATCGTCATCTTCAACTCAAATAAGCTAAAATTTCAGTTTTGATCCCCCGTGGCCTAGTTCTTGGTATTTCTAGTCCATACTCATCAAAAATGATCCCCGAGGGCCTAGAAATCCAAATTCACGAGTCCCAGGCCATCAAACCTAACTCGGCTCATTTTCAATGCATTTTCTCGATTTATGAGCCAAAATTTCCCCATATTCCAGATGCCACATCGCTCGCTGGGCTCCATCGTGCAATTCTACTACGAGACGAAACACCAGATGGACTACAAGAGGTACTTTGCCGACGACGACGGCACCCCTGACCCATACGACGAGGTGATGGACGAGATTCGGAAGAGGGAGGAGAAGGCGGAGACGGGCATATGTGAGAATTGCGCGCAGCCGGCGGACGCGTTGATTGTGAGTTTTTTTTCTGTCTGTTTGAAGGCGGGGACTAGGAAGTTGTGGTGGGGAAAGTTAGGCCACCAGTAAAGTATTTCTTCTTGCAGCACAACCGAACTTTGCAACGAAACGAATGCAAGCCGTGCATCATGTTCTTCCACATTATGCACCGACCACGCCCCGTCGAGCTGAGCCGACAAGAAGAGCTGCGAAAGAATATGGCCATTTGTCCGGAATGTAAGTGAGATCTCACATGGATAAAAAAAACATTCATCCAAAGCTTCAGACATGCGAATGTACGTGAAGAACGCCTACGAACTACAGGCGCCGGCCGATGGAAAGGCTCACGAGAGGTTGGGGTTCGGACCCGAGTTCGCGCCCAAGGAGGAGGTTGACGATGATATTGAGATTTTGGGTAAGGGATTTTGTGAAGTTTTAGACCAGCCCCTGAAATTTGTGATCCTGAAACCGTAGGCAAAGGATGAAGCGCCTGATGTTTTGGCGAAATTTCAAATTTTCACTAGAATCTACCTGATTTTCTGAATAATTTTTGGCTCGACAAAAAACCAGCTTTTTTACCGAAACCATCTGATCCTGGATCCTCAATTCGTAGAGCTTGGAAAAACGAACCACTTTGAGAGTCGGAGATTTTGAAGCTCTAAGATGTTGAGTTTCTAAGATTTTGAGGTATTGTAAATTCTGAAAATCTGAACTTCTGAATATCAAAAACCGAAAAACGGCCCCATTTTGCAGACCCCACTTCGACGGAATTCCCATCGGGACCCTACAAGCCGACGAGTCTACAACCGGACGAGGCGGTCGACGAGAATACGTGTCGAATGACACGCACGTTCTACGAGCAAAACCAGAGTCTGCGGAATCTTCGAGAGAAGTTCCGTATCAGTGTTCCTCTCGTGTGGCGTGTCAAGGAGACGAAGTGTATGGAGGAGATTCGGTGAGTGGAAGAAGTCGAAATTTCGGCTGAAAATGAGCCAGAAGATCTAGAAACTAAGCCTAGGATCTCTGGCTGGAAATGAGCCTCGACAGGAACGACCTAGAATCCCGAAAAATCGCCGCCGTTTTTCAGATTCATCAACGATCAGGCTCGTATCCTCATCGGCGCCGCTTGCTCGACATGGGACAGAATCAACAAGGGTCATGTGAATCTGATGAAGGCGCAGGTGGCGGAGATTCGAAAGAAACGTGGGGAGAACTTCTTCGATCCCACTGAAGACGTGCCTGAGTCGACGGGCGCTGCGAGTCGATCCGGGAAAATTCGGTGTGACTCGAATTGGACGCCGCGAGAGAAGAAGGATTGTGTTAGATGTGAGTGTTGTTGGGCATTTTTTATGGAACACTGGGATCTTGGAAGACCGGGAATCTCAAAACCCACCGAATTTTAGGATGTCTGAAAGTTCAAATGTTCAGAATGTTTGTAATCCTGAACTTTTCGGAATTCTTTCATTATAAAATCTTGAATTGATTGAATCACTGAGTCTAAGAATCCATCAGAATCTGAGAATCTCTGAATCTCAAAATCTCTGGGTTTCCGAATCTCAGATCCTTCAAAATCAAAAAATGAGATTCTCGCCTCGAAATTCATAATTCTCCCTCATTTCCTCCATTTCCAGGCTTCCACTGGTACCTAACCGACTTCAAAACGTGCTCCGAAATACTGGGCACCAAGACCGCCGAGCAAGTCGAGGAGTTTTATATGAAGCACAAGGAGCTCATAGAGCAGGTTCGTGTAGTTTGTAGTCTTCCATTTTTCTAATCGAAAACAATGTTTCAGTCCATTGAAGCCTACCAGAAGGAAGTCCGCGCCAAGAACGGAGTGGAATGAAGTGCCCAAATTTGAAAAATGTTCAATTTTTCTCAATATATATTTCTATTGGCTCTAATTTTAATTGCTTTAAACAACCTCAGATCTCGGAACTCTTGTCTCCCCACACATTCTCTTCTCAAAATTTTCTCACTGTGTCAAGCTTTATCCAAAAATTTCCATTTTTGCTCTGATTTTTCTAAAGAAACGTTTTTCATTTGAGATCATTGCACACAAAAGTAGTTCTTACACAATACACTGTATGGATTTGAGAGGGGGAAAAGAAAAGAAAGAGGGGAAATGAAGTACAACTAAAGATTGGAGGGAAAAGTGACATGGATCGGGAAAATTTGGGAAGGGAAGGCGGGAATTTTTGAACGAAAAAAAAAATCAATTATCGATTTTTCGGAGAATCAAAATCGCTCCATTGACGGCGTCCGGATTGAGGGCAGCGATTGACGGGTGGCCAGCATCAGCTTTCGCTGAAAATTGAAAATTTGGCATATTTTCTGGGCGGGAGATTTGAAAATTCGAGAACTCGAGCGAAAATTTGAATTTTGAAACGAATTTTTAGTCGTAAAAACTGCATTTTCGAAAACTTGAATGGTTTTTTTTCGTGCGGGAGATTCGAAATTTCGGTGAAAAGTTTTCACCGAAAACTTGAATGGTTTGTTTTGGGCGGGTGATTCGAAATCTCGGTGAAAGTTAGATTTCGTGTCGAAAATTTTCCAAGTTTTTTCTCGGAAATTTGAATTTTTGGTGAAATTTTGAACTTTTTTCGGCGGGAAATTCAAATTTTTTGATCTACCTGTTCGTGATGTCCGGCTTTGATCTTCTCAATCACGAACGCCACAATCAGCGCCCACGCTTTTCGAACCGTCTCACTGCGACACCTGAAAAATTGAAAAATGGACGAGTTTTTTGGGCTTGGATTTCTAGGCCACCGAAAAAGTAGATTTTTGGTGAAAAGCTGTTTCGCCGGTAGGTCAAAAATCCGAAATTATACTCTTGAGCTCAATTTGATCTACCAATCCCAAGAAAGCGCGCAAGAAGCTTTGCACCAAGTAAAGCCTAGAGCTCCAAACATCCCTCACCTCCGATCTCCCCACTCGAGCGTACAATCGATGATAGTCTCGGCTACCGTATTCCACAACTTTCCGGTGAGCTCTCCACGGAGCACCTTTGCATGCACCCTTCCAATCCTCATCAGTTCCCCAGTGACATTGTCCAAATGGTCCAAATTCTCGACGACTTGATCTATCAACTCGGCCACCGCCTTGCAGTGAGCCTTGATGAAGTTGTCGCGGTTTTGGAATTTGGGCGGCAGTTCAACTTGCTTCATTTGCTCTTTCACCTGAAATGAGAATTCTAGGCCATCATTGGCTGAAGTTAGGCCGTCGTCGACGAAAGCATCTAGTTTTCCGTTACCAGTCTTCAAAAAACGGCGCGAAAGCTTTTCTTTCAAAATCACAGACTCACCATCAAATTCTTGAAACACAACCGATGATAGATGCTTGCTCCGATTACTGTAGGCCCTTTCGTGGTGTACACTTGCCGCCACAACGCTCTGACCAGATGGATTTGAGCACATGTCAGAGGGATCAGGGTGGTCGTTGTGGTTCGGCCACTCATCGACTGGACGAACTGAAAATGGTGGTGGGAGGGTGTGTGCGGACTTTTGGGGGCTACAGTAGGAATTGGATGAGGGGGGAAATTATTGGATTGGATAGTTGCTATGGGTCATGATGAGTTTAATGGGGGGATCAAGATTTTTTTGAGATTTTTTGGAAAAATTTTTTTTTTTTGTAAAATTAAAAATTCCAAATTGTGTTCAGTGGTTTTGCGAAAGTTTCAGAAATTCGTACAGTAAAATTTTTAAAGCAGGATAGTAGGAAAAACCGAAATTTTTATGATATTAAAAAAAATTTCTACAAGAAGGTTTTTTTCGACTTCGTATTTGACACGAGTTTTCATAATTTTAGACAAAAGCTATGAAAAACTTGTTAGCAGCAAAAAATGAAAGCTAAAAAACTTATTTCATAACCCACTTTGATTTTTGGAAAAACTCAAAAAATGACCAAAATACGGTCATTTTAAACATTTTTTTTTTGCAATTTTGAAAATTCGTCATAACTCGAGAAAAAAATTTTCTTCAAAAATTCCCTTCGTGGAAGTTCTTATATCTGGGTGGGCGATTTTTTGCCCCCATAGTCGTTCGGATCAGAGGGTAACAATTGGTGAGCAAAACATGTAAGTGGGTCCAACACTTTTTGAAATTAATTTTTTTTGGTAAATTTAGGAATTTTTCGACGTTCTCACTTGTTTGATAGTACTAACCAAGTGCTAAAGTTCAGAAAAAGTTTTTGTGGATTTTTCGAAATGTTGAATATTTCATATTTTGAGAGGTACTTGGGTCAAGGCTATTGAAATCAGGGGTCAAGACTTTTGAAATTCTCCAATTTTTTTCTTCAAAAGTTTCGAGCTTATTCTCATCACAACTCAAAAATCTTTAGTTTTGAGATTGCGGTCAGATCGGACCAGGAAGGTCTACCAAAGACTCGGCTCAAGGTGTGGCCTAGTCACAAAACTCTTCCACCACCTACCTGAACATTGCTCTGTCTCCTCTGCGCGATCACATTCTGTCGTGCCTTCTCGCTGGCCGACAGTCGTCTAGTGCTCACCGACACCTCATCATCAAAGCAGAGCACCGGCTCAATCTCAGGTACCGTGCTCATTTTGGGCACCGGCGAAGAATCCCAGTCAATTACTGGAGGGGGAGCAATAGAGGTGGTAGTGGAGGACGATGATGGCGAGCCGCCCCCTTCGAATGTCACTTTTCGAGGCTCTTGCGTCTCGAATGAGATGTGCACCTGCAATGGAAACGAATTGAAGCAGTAGGCCCTGAGAAGGCTCCGCCCCGTTGAAAGTCTTAGGCTCCGCCCCCGACTCACCTCTGGAATATCGAAGCGAAGCTGTTTCCGGACGGTCCTCGGTGTCGGGTTGGGAGTGGTTTTACTGAAAAATAGTGAATTATCTATGGGATTTTTTAGGAATTTTGAAGATTTTTGCGTCTAGAATATCGAAAATCACATATGCATGACTCTTACGAAAATCGAACATTCCACGATCTTCCATATTCCAAGAACCATATTTTTGAGATTTGAGTCAGAAGTTGTTTTGCATTCAAAGATTCCGAGAACCTAGGATTTTGAATTTTTTGAATTTTGAGGGACAGATTTTTGGCGGGAATTTCAAATCAGTTTTGGCTCCTTTAAAATTCCTGAGACTCTTGATGAGACGTGCGTTTCCAGAAGCTACTGGATGACAAAAATAGCTGAAATCTGGAAGGGAAAAAAGTGGATTAATATGTTATAAGATTATTGAAGAGATTATGATGGAAGGGATTTGAGATATATTTAGAAAGATCTTTTTTGTTCAATGGATCCATCTGAGAAAAAGTCAGTCCGTGGCCTGGAATCCGACAACTCGGCCATCAACGATATCTCACCCGGAAAATGATGACTACTCCACTTTAAAGGGACATGATCGAGTTTCAAGCTTTTGATGGTTTTTTTTTGGTTTTCGTCGATTTTCAATTCAATAGGATTTTCAGGGGATCTAAATAATTTGCTCATGGAATCATGGCTATTTTGAGCAAACGGCAATTTTAGAAATTTCGAATGAAAAATAAAGAAAATGATATGGTTGAGTTGCTAAAAACATCATCATATTTATTGTTATTCTTTTTTTTTGGATTTGGTTCATAAATTTTAGACCGGGTGATGTCAGATGTCAGTGCTAAGATTTAGACGAATTCCAAAATTTCAAGGTTCGAAAGATGCCAGGTTTCTGGTAAGAGCCAAAAGCGATACGAATTTTTGAAAAAAGAATCGTGGAATTTTTGATTTCCAAGTTTTCAGGTTCATGTATCCAACGTATTCAAGATGAATACGTTCTCTCAAAGATGAAGGTTTTCTGGGAATCTCACCGAAAATGAATATGAATTTTCGAGGAGTCAGAGTCCTACCAAAAGTCCAAATCTCACTATTACAAATTCACAGTCTGTTGGCATACTAATAAAGGCTTCATAAAACAGACTGCGATCTCGTAATATCAGAAATCTAAATTTTCGAATTTTTTCAAAACGGAAACTTCTCGGCTTTTCCAGTAGACCGCCCAAGGTAGAATCGACCCTCTAGATTCAGAATTCAATCTTAAAATTAGCAAAATGTTCACGTGCTTCGAGTAACAAAGTTGGCTAAACAAATGAGGTCATAACTGGAACCCAAGGATCCGAAAGTTGGAAGTTCTCACTAATTCGAATTCTGATCGTTTTCATTTTCCCAGGAAAATTAACTCTTCTTTGATTTTTGGGTTTTCAGGATTCAATAATTTGAGCACACCGAAAACATGCGAATTCCTAGGTTTCTATGTTTATAGATTCCAAAACCTTCAGATTTCCAAAAAAAGCCTCACGTGGATCTCTCTATCTCCAAATCAGGCGGCGACACTGGGAACACTTCTGCCGACGTGGAGTGTCTCAATAAGGATTCTCTCCTCGCATCCAACATCACTTTCAGCTGGGGTTCTTCGAAGAAGTTCTCATAATCTGGACCCTTTTTTGTCGAATTGTTTGAGGAGGACGTGATACTTCCCGTCGAGTAGGATTTTCGTTTTCCGTTTCGGTAGGCTGCAAACATTTGAATTTTTGACTGAAAGCTCGAAAACTATTATCGATCAAATTTCATGAAAGATTCAAATTTCCGGCCCCCCAATTTCTGTCCAACCTGCTAAATCGTCTGGCTCTGTATTAGTCCGTCGTATATTCGAAGACCTCCATTTTCGAATTGTGTTCGTCTTCTTGTCCACTATCCACTCCCATATCTTTTGCATATTATCCTGCAATATTGTCTTGGTAGATCAAAAATTGAAAAGTTTTCGAAAAAAAAAACTCGAGGTTGTACATTTCAGAAAGCTCTCAATGAGCTGATAATATCTATAATGTTTTGAGAAGATTTTACGCAAAATTGAGTAAGTTGAAGCGTTTTGAATTTCGAAGAAGACTTTTTGATCTACCAGAAAAAATTGACTGAAAAAAGTTTGTTAAAATACTGATCCTCAAAATTCAGAATCTTAATTGAAGAGTTGAAAGTCATTATTTAGAGGAACCCCCTGATGCCTCAAAAAATGACGAGATGACAGCAGGAAGCGAAACGAAAAAATACATCAAAAATCGAAGAAAAAAAAGAGAGAAACAGAAGAAAAGTGGAGGATCATAAAACTCGTTGCTTTCTCATTTTATTAGGGTTCTTCCTTCCCGGAGTTCTGCCAAAAAAAATTCTGGATAATATGGAAGAGAATTTTGGGGGTTTTGGTATCCTATGAATTTTCTAGGCCATAGTCAGGAGAAGGTTCATAATTCGAGAATCTCAAAACCACATAACTTCGAAAATACAGAAATCTGTAATCTCAGAATCTCAGAATATCAAAATCTCAGAATCACAAAACTTCAGAATTTTAGAATTTCAGAATCCCAAAATCTCACAGTATCTCAAACCTTCAAATCCTAGGATTAAGAATCTCAGAATCTTCGAGTTTCAAAATATGAGAATCTCAGAATCGCAGAATCCCAAAATCACTAGACTTCAAAAAAAGTCGAAAAATGGCGATTCAAAAATTTCATGAGATTCATGAAACTTACAAAATAGATGGCCAGATTTTGGTAAATCTGTCCATTCGATTCCTTCAAAATTCTATTTCAAAATCAGTTTCCAGGTTTGAAACTAAGAAAAAAAAAGTTGAATTCCAAAAATTCCTCCACCTCGTGACCAAACTTCGGGCTCAAAAGTTCTACTCTACTTGTCATAACCTCTCGAAAAAAAAGGATCAAAAAGGAAAAAAGAAAAAAGTGACTATTTCTGTTAATACCTTTACTCCTAGGAGCCTTCTCTCCTCTCTTCATGGACGGCTCAAAACATCACTTGACGTGATTTTTTGTGACAGAAAAAGATAGAAAGAACCTTTTCTTTCACTTTCCTAGTGATTTCTTCTTGGAGAGAGAGTGGGAAGAAGAGTTCATCTATCATATTGCTCCGCAGAGAGAGTTCATGCACTCAAAAATAGGGAAGATTTCATTACGGGGGGTTCGAAGATTAATGGCGAGTAAAATTGAGGGACTGAAATTCTAGAAAATCAATTCTGAACCATCAAAAAATCCGAAAAAATTGACTCGATTTTTATACAAAATAAGGTCATTTGTACTGAAAATGACTCAATACAGTAATAACGGCTGCAAATTTACATTTTCGAAAGGAGAAAAACGAAGAAGAAACTGAACTTTCGAGCTCGACAAAACTGAAAATTCAGAAAAAGTTCTAAGTAAGGTGTCAACGACAATTGTTCTATATATATATTTTTTTTTAACCCAGTGAATAAAAGAATAAAAAATTGGTTCCGAGGAAGAAGAAAATGGGAAGGTGTCTCTCTGCACATAAAACGAAATGGGGACCCAATTTTGATAATCGCTTCCCTCGGCCGGCGATTGGGTTTGTTCAAAAGAGCAGGCACATTATTGCAAATGCGGTCCATTGGAAGTTCTTCACAGAAATTCAAATTACAGTAAAACCTTCAGACAACGTTTCTGGAAAGTCGAGGAAAATGGGGGAATGTGGAAGATTTTAGGAGTTCAAAACTACTTTTTGGGGTTTAATCATGATTCTTAAACCAGGATGAGATGAAGGGATTGACACCAATCTTTGCAGTCAACCCCAATGAAAAAGGAGCACAGAAAATGTTCCCAATATCCTGTGGTCAAATTTGAAAACTTGAAAAGTAACTCCCACTTTTCGAGTTCTCAGAAAACTGGTGTTTTGTATAGAGTAACCCTAGTTAACAACAATTTCTCAAAACCAGTTTCAAGTCAGTTAGAGTGGGAATAGTGAAACTAGAAACATCTTAAGGTCTCATTTGCCAATTGTCACTTTAACTGACTCGAGTGCGATTTTCAGAAAAAGTTGTCGACTACAAAAATGCAGGTCTGACTAAAGTTGATAAGTGCACATAAAGTTTTCCGAAAAAAAAATTGGGTATTCTGAAATTCAAGCCCTGAAAGTTGACAATTTCGCACGGAAATCAGTCAAACTTTTCGTCAAACTACAAGATTTCAAGGCTTAAGTTTTTTGGACCAAATTGAGAGAGAAGTTATCAGATGGATAAATTCTGCTTCATCTCAATGGGAGATTGTCTATCAACAGTTTTGAGTAGCCTAGAAATTTCTGTGATAACATACATGTAATAGTGGTTCCTCCTTTACTCTCACTTCAAGGTCGTTTTTATCGTTTTGCGTTAAAACTTTCAGAAAACTGTCAATTGATGAAATGTAGCTCTCATTACGTTCAAAATTTCATTTGTTATCAACTTATAATGCGAACCGACTTAAATGCCCCTAATATGAAGAGGGCTTCACCATACTAGGTTTCACAGTAGGTATCAACCTGGGGAGTCCTAGGAACACTACAACTCTATCAGACCATCAAAAAACAAAATAAAACACATGGCAATCATCTAAAAATACGAGGACCCTTTGGAATGCGAATAAATCATTCGCTGTCTCCTATCTCACACGGGAGCTCTCACAAGTGCACACAGAGTATCTTCTTCTTCTTCTTCTTCTCCTTCAGTCTTCTTGCGGTCCCATCAACACCCTCCCTCCCTCCCGACTGATCGTTAATCAATCGAGAGACTTGTCGTCTCTTGTTTACAGCGGGCACGTCGCGGGCGGGGCGGTCTATGGGGGGTCCCGGGGGTTAATGACTCGGAAAGATTTCTTTATGGATTTCTAGTCAAGATTCGGAGCTCATAAGGTAACAGTCAAGGAGCGCAAGACGTTTCGAATCCCAAAGAAAAATAGATGATGATAAGAAATGTTTGAAGCTTGGAAAAATTGCGAAGAGCAGAGAAGGGGGATGCCAGCTGTGTGGATGATCTCGAGAGAGTTGGGAAGAAGAGAAGAGAGATCGATTGACAGGGCAAAAAGAATAGGAACACAAGGCGAAACGAAGGTGACACCTGAGGAGCAGAGGGGAGATGTAGGGCTCCACTACTCGAGTAGTTGTTGAGAAAAAGTTTTAGGTGGGAGCAACGAAACTTTTTTCAGAGAAAGTATAAACTCACTCTTGGGTAGAGATGATTCTAGAGTTCAGGGACATTTTGAAACCGGACGTTTCAAAACCGTGCGTTCAATTGTCCAAATTCTTCTTGGATAGTCCACAATGGTTTGGGACACTTTTCTGCACGAATCGGTTTTTTGGGTTAGAAAAAAAGCCCGCCAACTCATCTTGTATGGATCAGAGAGACTGTAAGGTTCGGTTTCTATGGCTGGGCGCAAATCAAGCATGGCCTAGAATCCGACAACTCGACCGCAACACCGAAAATTCGGCTCCTTGATAGTTCGCAGCTGGACATTTCGCAACCGGACGTTTCGCAGCCAATTGTGCTAGGAAATTTCCAGTGTTCTGCGGGAGAGGTGACAAAACCGAACAAGTTTCAGTGGATCCAGTAACATTCACCATTATTGAATACGGAAGAAGGGTGTCAGATAGGTGCGGATTCACCAGAACTCAGCAAGCTACAATTCCGAGGCCACAAGCCCAGATTTCGTAGAAAAGGATACCGCTTTTTATCTATTAGGACGGTATCCCTTAATCGTATCTTTGACCGAATTTATCTCGGTTCCTGTAACAGTTATGAAAAAGTGGTTCTCTAACAAAATGTTCCTCTGTTGATGATGAAGAGTTTCTTGTTTTACTATTTTTTAATAAATTTAATGAGAATAGGGATACCGGTCAGCTAGAGAAAATACGATAATATGAGTTTTTATGTAGTGGGCGGAGCTTTGAATAGGAACACTGATAGGAAGAAAAAAGAAAAAAAGACAGGTTCTTCACGATTGATCTCATAAATCCACAAACTCTTGTTCTTTCATCATCCGCCAACCTGCTCCAGAAATAAGAGATAGAGAGTAAAGTGTGCTCCTTCTTTCTCTCTCTTTCTCTCCTGGAGCACATATCCATCATCTAGTAACTTCACACCCTATTCATCCACATACACACAATGCTCCTCCTCTCCTATGTTTCACCCGCCGATAGTCACCTGGTCACCAAGATAGCGATGACGTCATCATATTCTTGCCCACAGAAACAAAGAGTATCCCTCTTTCTACTGGTTTCGGATCTTCGACTTTTGAAACCCCCCGTCTCAACTTCTTGATGCGTTACGAGATGAGACACATCTGCCGACATTGATGTGCATGTGTGAAATGGGTGTCATCGACGGGCTTGTCGGAAGTGAAAGTGTCGATTGTGCAAGTTACTTTTTTAGCACTGATAGATCAAATCAATCTCGAAATCACAGGGTTTTTGACCCACCAGTGCTAAAAAGCTGACTCGAAACTTTTTATCGGAGTCCTGGCCATAATTCTATCCATTTTTGAGATTTTCAGTGCAAAATGGCCAACTTTCATCAGTTGAAAAAGTATGTTCCAAGAAACCGATTTTTATAAAACTTGGCGGGTGTATCAAGTAACTCTAGATCTACAATTTTGTAGTTTACAACTTTTTCTGAAAATTGATGTGAAGTGAGTTACGTCGTGTATAGTCATGCGAAATCAAGACTTGTGCAAACTTCCAACTTTTTCGGGCCAATGATCTTAAACGCAGCATAACTGACTTGCTTGTGAATTTCCTGAAAAGTTGTCAACTGCAAAAATGAAGATCTAGAGTTGCTTGATACATTCACCGAGTTTCATAAAAATCGAGTGATTGGAACATACTTTTTCAACTGCTCAAAGTTTTTTACTTTCCACTGAAAGTTAACAAAAGAGATAGAATTATGCTGTAGCGGACTCTACCCCTTAAAAACTTTCTGCTTCGAAGAGAAAACTGCAATAGTTCTGAAAATTTTTGACTTTGAAATTCTGAGATTCTGAGGCTCGAAACGTTTCATCGAACGAAGCTGACTCCATCCCTGAACTTCTCTCACTGATGGTGAGAGTTTTGAAGAGTATGGGTTTTTAAAATTAAAGATTTCGAGAGTCTGAAATTCTAAGCTTCGGAGATTTTGAGGCTCTGAAATTCTGAGAAGTTGATATTCTGAAATTCAGTGGGTCAAAGATTCTGAAAGATTCTGAGCTTCTCACATCCCTAAATTCCAAGTTTTGGAGGTTTTGAGGATTTGAAACTCTGCGACTCTGAAAATTTGAGATTTTTTCAGACTCTGAAATCCAATGAAATTTTTAGATTCTGAAGTTCCTCTTGTTCAGCGTACTTGTTTCTGTAAAATAAAACAAAAAAACTTTATAGTAAGTCGTGTTTTTTTATCAAAAAAAAAAGAATCATCATCAAAATCAAATACAAAATCTGAACATCAATTTGAGTGGCTAGTAGATTGTTGGGGGGGTCTGGTGAGTGAGTGAGTGTCTGTCTGTATGTCTATAGTTTGAGTTCGAGGGTATGCAAGTGTGCTCTACGGACAACTTTTGGAAGAAAAAACAAAACCCGCCAACTCAAAATCCGACACACACAGACAGACACCCCAAAATAAGCACAGAAATGGGAGGGGGAGAAAAAGCGAAGAAAAAAGACGCAATTTCAGAAAAAGGGAAAAACAGCAGGGGGAGGAGGATGGGTGGGGAGAAAATATACCAAGATTTTGTTTTTTTTTTTGAAAAAAACTTTTTTTTCAAAAATTTGAAAGCTGTGAAAAGAGTGAAAACTGTGACTAGTAATTGTGTGTGTTTGTGGAAAAAAAATTGAGAAAAAAAATTTTCAGACAAAAAATTTTAAATTGAAAAGAAGAAAAAAACGAGAGAGAGAAGGCAAAGCGTAAAGAGACCTTTCATTGGGGGGTGATTTATCAGAGGGGGGCGGGGCTTAACTGAAAAAAGAGTGGGCGGGGCTACACGGAAAA
>LR544792.1:0-31700 GCA_900536305.3 Caenorhabditis sp. 40 LS-2015 | reverse complement strand
AAGGGGGGGGGGGGGGGGGAGATTACTGTAGACGGACGAGTACTGTGGAAGGTGTTGCTGGTGGCGGTGATGGGTGGAGCTGAAAACGAGTAATAACGAGGTTGAAACCAGGATTTTCAGACAAAAAAATCTGTTGAAATTTTGAGATTGAACAATGCCCCAAATTAGTTGTTTCTAGTGTACTTTGGTCGACAAAAGTCAGTGAACAATCGAGTTGACCGAGTCGACAAATATCAAGTCGACCCGTTAAAAAAAAAACGTTGATCGACCTGAAGTCGACCCCGTTGATCGACCTGAAGCTGACCTCGTTGATCGACTTTGGGTCGACCTCGTTGATCGACTTTGGGTCGACCTCGTTGATCGACTTGAAATCGACCTGAGGTCGACCTCGTTGATTGACTTGGAGTCGACCTTGTTGATCGACCTGAAGTCGACCTCGTTGATCGACCTGAGGTCGACCTCGTTGATCGACTTGAAATCGACCTGGGGTCGACCTCGTTGATTGACTTGGAGTCGACCTCGTTGATCGACCTCAAGTCGACCTCAACTTTTTTAGCACTTTTTCTGAGTGAAAATTTCATCAAGACAGTCAAAAGTAGTCAGCTTGAGCAGAAATTTTTGTCGAAAATTAAAATTTTTTCGACATTTTGGCTGAAATTTTTGACTGAAAAAAGTCAACTTATCTCGATTTTCTGCCTTCCAAACATCAGTAAAGTCAAAAAAAAAATGTCCAATCAAAAAAAAAATTTTAAATTCAAAAAAAAAATTCTCAAAATTTTTGAAATTTTGACTTAAATTTTTGACTGAAAAAAATAATATTTTCTCGATTTTCTGCCTTCCAAACATCGGTAAAGTCAAAAATAAGCCATTTTCAATCAGAAAAACTTCAAAAACTGGAAAACATTTTTTCGCAATTTTTCTGATTTTGCACCATCTTGGCTTAAAATGCTCCAAATTGCTCCAAATTTCTCGATTTTTCGAATCGATCAAGACTAGCGATATTAGTCATTTCAAGATTGCAAAATGACAAAAAAAGTCGAGAAAATACATTTTTCTGAAATTCCAGATTCCGCTCCATATCTATGCTCAAAATGCTCCAAATTTCTCAAATTTCGGCTCAAAATTTCGCGATTTTCTTGCTTTACATCTATAAGTACATATAGTGCTCCTGCTCACCTAACGATTCTGCGCAATCAACGACCGAATCTCCAGCGGATTCGGCGCCGTCGCTCCGCCCACTCCTCGGCTCTTAAATTGAGCCGTCGTCGTCGTCGGGATGATGGTCGATGTCGATGAGGGCGGAGGGGGAATCATCATCAAGTTGTTGTTCGAGTTCGGCGATTGCATTGAAGCGTTCAAGATCATCTACAATGTGCGAAAAGTCCTGGCGGATCGACGAGTGCAGGAAGCCACCGCGGTTGTTGTTGTTGCTGTTCTGTAGTGGAGGCTCATCATTTGGGTGTCGAGAGAGAGAGAGAGAGAGAGAGAGAGAGAGAGAGAGAGAGAGAGAGAATCAGACAATTTTCATTCGGATCGTGTTGTGATTTGGCTCGTTTTTCAGCACTTTCAGAATTTCGGCAAAAGTCGGAACGCTCGCCTTCAAATTTCCAAACTTTTCTACAATTCACTATGGGAATAACCTGAGTAATGTTTGGAGTTATAAAACGTGTCATATATCATTAGAAAGCCAAGAAAATTTGCAATCGATTGATATGTTTTGTTTGTGCAACGAACGCCGCATTCTCGAGAAAATTTCGGTTTCTTGAAGTACCAAAACCCCGTTGATTCGGAGCGAACATCGTGTTCTCAGTGCAAATCAACGGGGTTTCAGAACTTCAAATTCAATTTTCTCGACAAAGCGACGTCCGTTGCACGAACAAAATATATTAATCAATTTCAAATTTTTCTTGGCTTTCTAATGATATATGACACGTTTTATAACTCCAAACATTACTCAGGTTATTCCCTAGTTAGGCGGAATTCTTCTCACATTTTTTCGACTTCAAAGGATTGTTATCTCCTGTTGCCATCATTGATAGTTGCCGAGAAAACTTTAAAAAATTGCCCAAGGTATTTTTTTAAGTTCAAAATGTCCTCTAGGCCAGGTCTCCGTGGACTTCCATGTTGCTTGGACACAGAAAAGATTCGAACAAAAATTGAGCAACCTATCTAATATGAGCAATGGGGAATCCCAAAAAAGAAACCAAGCGCGCCACAAGGAAAATCGTCTCACGAAGCACCATAAGAAAACTGAAAAAGGCGAATAGTCACAACACAATACCGAACGAGAGAAAACAGCGTCTCTTCTCTCGACACAAGCATCAACAAAATATGAACCACCACAACAAGAACAACATCAACAACAATTCAGCCAGCAAAAAAAAAAACAACCCATGGAGGTCTAATCAGAATCCATTGAATCACAGAGCTTGGGCTCAACCCTTGGTTCCAACCTAGATCAGTTCTTCTAGACCTTGGCTTCAAACCAATGCTTTAAACCTTGGCTTCAAACCTCGGCTCAAACCTCGGCTCGAACCTCATGCGTAAAACCTGACGGGTGGAGATCTCGCCACAAACTTGTGACTCTCAACATAACATCTAGGCTTTTGGCTCCGAAGACGTACCAGATTATAGAACTTATAATATGCTCTACAATTAGGTATGGCTTTTGAGTGTGTGCCACGCTTGGGGCAAGCTATGGTCTCTGGAGAACAACCAGACTATAACTCGGCTCAAGCCCAAGCTCAGAGCTTGAAAACTAGACCATTTTGTAGAGCTCAATGAGCTCTATAATCTGGTATACTTGTCGAGAACTGATCTTAAACTTGAGCCAAGTTCTGGCCCCTCTTTTTCTCCTTGGGGGTTGCCTCAGTTCCAGAGTACCCCTCTCCTGCCATTGAAAAGCCATCAAGGCAGATGACTAACCTGATTCTGGTACATATTATGCGCTCCTCCACCCATCAGATTCAACTGTTGCTGCTGCTGTGGTTGTTGTTGATCATCGACACTGTGCTTGCATTTCTGAAAAAAAAAAGTTTCTCATAGCGTGGCCTAGAAACCTTCTAAACGAAGGTTTGAAGCTTCTAGCGCTGATTTCTACAGATTTCGACCGTTTTAGGCTAGAAAAATGAGTTTTCTGGACCGATTTTGGCCAATTTTGACCACTTTTAGGCTTCAAAGAGCACTGCTAGACAACAAAACGCTCTACTAGATGATCTCTGATCATTTTTAGGCTCTAGAAACTTGCGATTTTCAGTCAAAAAGCTTCTGGAAGGGGGATTCTGAGTCAGGAAAGACCTTGTACTAAATTTTGCTGTAGAACTCATTTCTCAGTGGATATTGCTCATTGTTAAGTTGAAACTTGTGATTTTGATGTTCAGTCAAAATGAAAACTATTCTGGACAGAATTTCCAGCAACTTTTCTGGACCAATTTTGGCAGTTTTTGATCATTTTTAAGGATTCTGGACCGTTTTCGGGTCATATCAATCGTCCTAGAGTCATTTCCACCCAATTTCCAGCCAAAACCCCCACTCACCTCCTCGTGCTTCTTCTTCTCCTCGTGCTTGTGGAATCGACGGGCGCACGTCAGACAGCTGTAGGGTTTGTCGGCCGAGTGCGTCCGCTCGTGTTTCGCCAGATGATCGGAGCGGGAGAACGCACGGAGGCACGTCCTGCACTGGAACATTCGCTGTCCGGTGTGAATTCGCATGTGCCGTTGGAGGTGGTCGTTTCGGCAGAATCGCTTGCCGCAGTCTTGCCGGGGGCATTGGAACGGACGCTCTTTGGGCATGCCCTGGAAATGAGAATTGAGCGATAATAGTGGGATGCAGGGACCGTCTCTCAGGATGGCCTTAGGCTTAGGCCATCCTGTGAGTCCGGGCCTAAGACCCCCGGCCTTTGACCACCTGAACTCGATCATAGCGGAGGTGTCTAGAAGGGTTTTCCGAGCATTTCTTTCTGGTCATTTTTAGCCGATTTTTTCGGTTTCGAGAGACCCAAAATTGTCATTCTAGAGCCGCTGGGTGACTTACTAGGGAATGGTGCGATCGTGGGGATGGAACTTCAGTATGTGATGGGTACCATTGGAAAGAAGATGTTCTGAAACGGATTTTGGCGTTTTCAAAATCTGCTAAAGGCATACAGAAGACGAGTTATGGGCTCTCAAAGTTTGCTCTTTTCGCCCCGGGCTTATCTACCCCCTCCACCCTGTAGAAAAAGTGTGGAGCGGCGGCCGAGGGGTTAAGGAGCGGGGCTACAGTCGGGAAGGCTGTGGGTTCGTACCCCAGCGTTGCCACTTTTTTTTTGAATGTTTTTTTGAATCATTTTTTGGATTTTTCATACTTTCTGATTTTAAAAAAGTTTTGATTTTTTTGAAAGAGGTTTGGTTGTGAAAGATTCCTTTGCTTCAATCACTTCATTATTGTCGACAAGCATTTATGCCCTTTTTCTTGAATCCCCAGAAAAATACCTTGTCACTTTCATATTGTTGATAGCTTTGAAAAAAATTATATGTGTTGTTGCTTTTTTTGCCATGAAAATCCAAAAAATGATTCAAAAAAACAAAACAAAAAAAAAATGGCAACGCTGGGGTACGAACCCACAACCTTCCCGACTGTAGCCCCGCTCCTTAACCCCTCGGCCGCCGCTCCACACTTTTTCTACAGGGTGGAGGGGGTAGATAAGCCCGGGGCGAAAAGAGCGAACTTTGAGAGCCCATAACTCGTCTTCTGTATGCCTTTAGCAGATTTTGAAAACGCCAAAATCCGTTTCAGAACATCTTCTTTCCAATGGTACCCATCACATACTGAAGTTCCATCCCCACGATCGCACCATTCCCTAGTTAGAAGGCCTTGGGTGGTCTAGAATGGTCAATCAGTGGTCTAGAAGGCCATTGGGTGGTCTAGAAAAACTCACATTGGCATCCAACGCCGGCCTCCTGCCCGGTCCCTGTCCCTTCTTGCTCTTCTTGGGTGTCGTCCCGTTCGTCCCATTCGAATGATTGCCGCGTTGCTGCTGTTGAAGATTCCCGTTGTTGCCGAGGAGACCGCCGTTCTGCATCAAATGATTCGGATGGCCGTCTCCCGGAAGGTTGGGCAGAAAACCGAACTGAAACTGAGCACGCGGATTAGTGAGAGGAAGGCTGAGCCTTTGAAAAATCGTTGAAAAAGACCCTAGAAAAGCGTAATTTCAGGTCAAAAATTGTCAATCAAGGGACCATTCATTGCGGCAGACCATGTCTATGATCAATTTTTCGACTGAAACTTGGCTCAAAATTGTGGTGCAATTTCAAGTTTCCCGGCCAAAAATGGCTGTCGAATCATAATTTTTGGCTCAAAAATGACCGAAGAACGATCATGCGGTCAGTTTTTGCTGTTTCCCAAGGATTTTATTCCAGCGATTGTTTCGAGTGAGAAAGAGCCAAAGAAAGCCCGAAAAACTCCTCTTTTTCTCTCTCTCTCTCTCTATCTCACCTTCTGATGCCCCAACAGTGATTGATCAAAGTCCTGCTGCTGGTATTGTGTTATAATCTGCGTGATGAGTCGCGCGTGCGGATTCTGACTCGGATGGTTCGGATGGGCTTGTTGTTGTTGCTGCTGCATGTGATGACTGTTGGGCTGCAAATCGAAAGGATCACTTTGAATTTCGAGAATTTTCAGATTTCCGAGTGACGTGAGCTTCTGCAGTTTCGGATAATCTAAAATCTTATGAAATTCTGTGGTTTTTTTCGGGGGAATTCGAACTCGAAATTTTGAAAAATTTGGTACAAACTAGACCTCAGGAGGTCGAATGTGGACCAAGTTGGCTCATTTTTGGCCAAATTTTTTGATTTTTGGGTCAAATATTTTGTCGTTTAAGACCGATTTTCTCTCTGAAGCCCAAAATGGGGCCGATTCATTCCATTCGAAAACTGTTCGAAATCATCGACTATGAAGGGAAGAGAAGATTTACCCCACTCTGAGGGGTGTTCCGGACCTGAAGTTCAGGTCGAAAACTCTACTTTCAGATGGGCATTTTCGTGGATTTTGGACCAACATTTTTGGGTCGAAAGTTCGAGATTTATTTCATTTTTTCATGCCTTGATCGCTGGAATTCATCAATCTTTGCCAGAAATCCACAAAATTTCCCACGATTTCCATCGATTTTCGTGTCAAAAATCCTCATTTTTGAGCAATTTCCAAGCGGAAAAAACTGAAGATCGTCGTTTTTCTTATCTCTCAACTTTTCAGCCCGTTTTTTTACCCTGAAATTTCTCTTACCCCGCCAAACGACGTCTGCGGCTCACGCTGCGTATGAATCATTCGATTCATCATTAAGGGAGGGGAGAGACGAGTTTTCCTTTATTCTTCTCGGCGCCTTCTTGTAATCTAAAAAATTCGGCGTTGAAATCTGGGAAATTCGCTGAAAAAAAAGAAATGGAGGATAGGTATGTAAAAATCCGCATGAAATTACAGATAATAAGAATACTGAAAATTCGCAAAAAAAAATCAAAGTTTTCATTGGCGAAAAGAACAAAAAACAGTAACAATTGAAGACAACAGGGACAAATAACAGTCTAGAAGAAGAAAATAACAAAAAATCCAAAAAATCAACGTCTTTTGAATTTACCGCCTCCTCCCCGAGAGGCTCCACCTCCTCTAGATCCACCACGAGAAGCTCCGCCCCCTCGGGATCCGCCTCGAGAAGCTCCGCCCCCTCGAGAACCCTTGAAACCGCCTCGTCCGGCCGATGCTCCGACGCCCATCGCCTTCTTCTTGAGATTCGACTGACGACGATGCTCCATGTAGTTCTCGAGTTTCTCCTGCTTACGACGACCCTGAAAAATTGATGATGGTGATGATGATGGAAGTATATTTTTTATTTGTATATTTCATAATCCTAAATAAGCCTCCACGGGCCTTCAGGGTTCTCCAGAATCCACCAGAATACTCGTGGGTCGTCCTAGATGCTCCAGGATGTTCCAGGATCCTCTTCGTCTTTTCTGGATGCTTCAGAAGCCGGCAGAAGCTGCCAGAATCATCCAAAACTCTTTTGGATGCATGAGGATGCACAAGGATGCTCCAGGATTCTTTAGAATCTTCCAGAATCCATCAGAATCCTCCAGGATAGTCTAGAATCCTCCAGACTCCTTCGGTATCTTCCGGGACACTTCAGAATCCTCCTCAATCCTCCTGGATGCTCCTGGATCTTTCAAAATCCATCAGAATCCTTTAGAATCCTCTAGGACCCTCCAGAATCCATCAGAATCCTCCCTGATTCTCCAGGATGCTCCAGGCTTCTCTAGGATCCTTCAGGCCTCAACAGAATCCTTTAGAACTCTTCTGGGTCCACCTCCTTTCTTCCAGATCCTTCAAAAGCCACCCAGCACCCTCTAGGACCCTCCAGAATCCTTCAAGCCCTCTCCCATACCTTGAGAATCTGATCCTTGTTCTTGAGTTCCGAGTGCTTCGGTCCGCCCTTCTTGCCACCATCCGTCTTCCACTTTCTCTTCCTTCCATGATCCTGTTCTTCGTCTCCACCATCACCGCCAGCCTCTCCATCAGCCTTCTTGAATCCAATCTTCTGCTTCTGCTTCCACTCCTCGTACTTTCCAGTCTTATAACTTGCCGGCAGCCACGTTCCGTCCTCCGTACGGATCTTCTTATTGGCCGGTTCGTTGCCGCTGAGACCGACGTACTTTTTGAGGCGGCGATCCCATCTCTGAAAGTTTTTCAGTATTTTTGGCTCATTTTCAGCGAAAATCGGGTCATTTCAAGCTCTCTAAGGCTGAAATTGAGCCATTTTCAGCCAATTTCTAGGTGAAAATCGATAGATTTTGACCAATTCTTGGCGTCGATTCTCTCCCACTCACCTGCCCATGCTTCTGATTGTACATTCCACGATCGTCGTCCATGATAATGTCGACGGACGCTCCTTCGGCTTGTCGCGCGAAATCGACCTTGTCGAGTGCCAGCTGACGTTCGGCGACATGATCCGACGACATGTAGGGGACGTAGTGCTTCTCCTGGAAATCTCTTTTTCTTTTTTTGCTTCAAAAACTTGATTTCTGTGCTGTTTTGAGCCGAATTTTCAGCTCTCCACTTGAGCCGAACCGTTCTATAATTTCATTGGTTTCTCAGCCAAGTCAATTTCAGATCGATGTCTATGAGGTTCGCCTGGTTTTGACAGGTTTCCACTGGAAATCAGATCCTGAGCTGATTCCCCTTGAATTTCTCGGAGCACCTTGATCAAAACTAGCTGCAGGGATCCCCAGCGGCTCTAGAGAGAATTCTAAAGGACTAAGGACTCCAAAAGTACGGCGGAACCGTCCCGGAATCGTCAAGAACCGTTCCGAGGCATCCAGGACCGCTCAGAAACCTTCCGAGCTCCCCTGATGGCTCGAGGATGCCCCTGAATGCTCCTGAATGTTCGAGGATGCTCTAGAATCCTCCTGAATGCTCCAGAATCCCCCAGAATCCTCCAGAATCTTCTTGGATTCTCCTGAATGCTCCAGGATCCTCCTCGTCTCTTCTTGATCCTCCAGAAAACCCCAGAACCCTCCAGAATCCTCTTGAATTCTTCTGGAGATGCTCCTGGACCTTCCGGAATTCAGCGGAATCCTCCAGAAAACTCTTGGCTCCTCCTGGAAGTTCCAGAATGCTCCAGGAAAGTCTAGGATCCTTCAGCTCCCATCAGAATCCTTCTAGAAGCTTTGACGGTGCCCAAGATCCCCTGCTCACCCTCTCAAATCGCATCTGCTCCTGTCGATCGATCTTCTTCCCTGCTCCACTGCCATCACCAATCTTCCTCTTCTTACCGCCACCACCTCCCTGCTCCTCGGACGTCTCCTTGTGCTTCGTGGCGCCGATCACCGTGCCGAACACCCTCTCCAACTCGGTCTCATCCACCTCCTCAACAGCCCTGGTGTTGTCCTCCGCCGCCTCCTTCTCCGCCAGCTTCTCCCTCTCCTCATCGGCCTTCTGAATACGCTCCTCCTTCTGCTTACGCTTCTCCTCGGTGACCGTCGAGATGCGTGGCTCGTGAGCCTTTCGCTTGGCCTGCATCACCGCCAGCGCTTGTGACTTTTGCGACTTGTTCATCTCGAAGATGGTCTGCAAAGAATATGAGGGATTCTAGATCGTCTAGAGGCATTTTTGATCATCTAGAAACCTCTAAGACGGTCTTAAAACGGTCGAGGAGGATGATGGCCGAGTTTTGGGTCTCTAGGCCATCAAGATGTAGTCTAGACCGTCTACAGGCGTTTCTGACCATCTAGAAACCTCTGAGACGGTCTAGAACTTCATCAGATAGCGTAGACAGTCTAGAAATCGAGATCAACGTCTCTAGAAAGCCAGAATTTCAAAGAAAAGGCTCACATTTCGACTCTTGTACTGCGAGATTCGATTCAGAATGTCGTTGCTCTGCTTGTCACCATCGGCCTTGAGGAACGGGTGTGGAGCACACTCAACGGAGTCCGTGCTGAAAATCAAGAGAGCATTGTTTTGATGGCGGGGTTTCTCGGAGGATTCTGATGACGGATTCTGGACAGTTTCGAAGGATTCTGAGTTGTCCAAGAGTTCTAGAGGATTCTAGACTCTGGTGTTCAAAGGCGAGGATTCTGCAGAATTCTGGGGCATTCTAGATTACCCAATAGAGTTTCGGAGCATCCCAAGTGATTCTAGAGGATTCTGAATGACTCCGACTGATTCAGACACCTTCAGAACTCTCCAGAATCCGTTAGGATGCTCTAAAATGCTTCGGAACCGTACGAA
Organism: Caenorhabditis sp. 40 LS-2015; assembly: GCA_900536305.3. Classification (NCBI taxonomy): domain Eukaryota; kingdom Metazoa; phylum Nematoda; class Chromadorea; order Rhabditida; family Rhabditidae; genus Caenorhabditis; species Caenorhabditis tribulationis. Next base: position 21,950 of record LR544792.1, on the reverse strand, counting down.
GTCGTCGAGAATCTTTCAGAAACCTTCAGAATCCTTCTAGACCTTTTCTGATGCCTTCAAATGTCTTTCAACCTCCTCAGCAACCTTCCTAACACTCTCCATTTCTTCGGAGAACTCAATTGTGCATATAGTTTTCAGTTTAAAAATGACCATTTTTAGCTCGAATTTTCATGATTTTCTCTCGGCCAAAATTGAGCTCTTTTGACACCTTGAATTCTCACCGAATGTCCTGCTTCACACGTCTAGCGGACTCGGCCGACGGTGGTTGTCTCGTCCGGATGTACTTCATCATGGCGTTGGTGGCTTTTTGGCGGAGGTCGATCTGTAACGAAACAGGATGCTCGAGAATTGAACCAGGCCAATTTTTAAGACATCTTCACACCCATATTTGAATCAAAAAAGGAGCCTCACCATTTCCTCATTGTTATCATGGATCGAGTTGAAGAACTCCGTCTCCAGCGAGACAATACTGTCGGGCACTCGTCCGATGAGCGTCTCGTCTTCTGGAAGAAAAAAAATGATGAGACAGGTTTTAGGCTGAGCAATGGACAGAGAATTGAGATTCGAGTCTTCTCTGTTTGAAAATGGTCGGGGGATGATTTTGAAGGTTTTCGGCTGAAAAAATCTCGGTTTTCTGGAGGTTTTTCTGGGTCAAAAATCATCATTTTTAGAGTATTTTCAACACTAAATTTTTCTTTTCAACGATTCCCAGGCTTAAAAACTAAAGATTTCCTGGGTTTGCTGGCTCCAAATTCATCATTTTTCGACGTTTTTCTCCGGGTTTTGAGCCCCTGGATTCCAAATTTCCACTATCCGCTCCTCATGTCGACACTCTCACCTCTATACTCGTTGCCATCTGTGGCGAACGTGATGGGTTTGCCCAAGAACATGAACAGATCCGTTAGATAGGGCAGCTCGTCGTTGGCGATCAACGAGATGGCCGTACCGTGGCGACCGGCACGAGCGACACGACCCACACGATGCACGTAGAGTTTCGCCTTCGACGGGAAGTGCAGATTGATCACCTGCAAATAAGGGGAGTTGGAAATAAGATAATGGAGAATTCTAAAGCGTTCTGAGGGATCCAGAAGAAATCAGGAGGATTCAGGAGCTTCCAAAATGCTTCTGAAGGGTCCTAGAGAATCCTGGAGCATTCTGAGGGATTCAGAAGGAACCAAGAGGATCCAGGAGAATTCAAGATGATTCTGGATAATTCTGGAGGATCCTAGATAATCCTGGGGGCTTCTGGAGGATCCAAAAGAGTTCTGGAGGATCTAGGAGCATTCTGAGGGATGCAGAAGCAACCAGGAAGATCCTGGAGCATTCTGAGGGATTCAGATGGAACTAGGAGGATCCTGGAGCATCCAAAACGCTTCTGGAGGATCCTGGAGCATCCAAGATGATTCTGGAGGGTCCTAGAGAATCCTAGGGGGGCTTCTGGAGGATCCAAAAAAGTTCTGGAGGATTCTGGAGAACGCAAAAGGATCCAAAAGAGATCTAGAGGATTCTGGACGATCCTAGACCATCCTGAAGCATACGAAAGAATTCTGAGGACTTCTGAAGGTCCCGAAAAAACGAGAGGGTTCCTGGAGCATCTAGGGAAGACCTACGAGGATTCTGGAGAACCCTGGAGGCCCCTGGAAGATTCAGGAGGCTCCAGGGAAATTCTGAAGGATTCTAAACCCCCCTTACCGTATCCAACAACGGAATGTCGACACCTCTCGCGGCGACATCCGTCACCACGAGAATATTGTTCTGCTTCTCATGGAACTTTTGAATGTTCTGCTTTCGCGCCGTCGCATCCAACTGCGAATAGACAAACGAGCAGTCGATGCCGGCGCGATGCAGAATGCCGACGACGTACTCGACGTGCTTCATGGTGGCACAGAAGACGACCGTCTGTTTGCCCTCGCGATCCATTCGACGGCACAGGTGGAGCAGTGCGAAGAGCTTCTCGTCCGGCCGACACATGCAGAACACCATCGACAGTTTGTCGCTGACCTTCTCGTCGACGTCGAGACGGACTGCAAATAGTTGAGATCGTTTTGGAGGGGGGAGGAGGTTCAATTTTCCGCGGGGAATCCATTGCCGGTGTCAAAAATGGACAATCATCGCTATTAGCCAAGTTATGGACCATTTTGGTGGCCTAGAAAGCCCCATCTTCTTGCTCGCCATGACCAGGGAGTTTTCTAGGCCACCTCGTCTATACTTACCCAACATTGGATCCGTCAGACCGGCCTTGGCAAAGTCCACCAACATTTTCGGCAGAGTCGCGGAGAACAATACGGTCTGACGACTCTCCGGGATGCGTTTTAGGGTTTCCTGAAACCTTGAAGTACGATATTCTTGCCTAAATTCGACTTCCTACCGTCAACTGATCCTGGAATCCCATCTCGAACAGACGATCGGCCTCGTCGAACACCACATACTGGACGAACTGCAGACGCAGGTCCATTTCGACGATGACGTGCAGAAGGCGTCCGGGTGTGGCGAGGAGGCTGGAAATTAGGGGGAGAATATTGAGATTTCTAGGTTCAAAATGTGCAAAGTTCGGATGGGGAAATGGCCTCTTGGATCTTCCAGGATCCTTCGGAATCATTTGGGATGAATTTGGAACTCTCTAAATTCTTCAGAGGCACCTAGAATCCTTCAGAATCCTCCAGAATCCTCTTGGATCTTCCAGAATCCTCCTGGATGCACCAAGATGCTCCAGGATCCTCTAGGACGAGCCAGAATCCTCTAGAATCTGCTAGGACGCATCAGAGACCCCCAGGATCCTCCAGAATCCTCCTGGATCTTCCTGGATGCTCCAAGATGCTCCGTAATTCTCCAGAAGCCATTGAATGCTCAGGACTCAATAATGAAGCATCTCTAGTCATTTTTTAGAGGCATAGACTCAAATCCTGGAAGAATCTGGGGACTAAACGAGTCGAAAATTGCCCTTTTCAGCGTGATTTCAGGCCAATTTTCGGCGGAAAATCACTCCAAGTTTGAGGTCTAGGGCACTCACATATCCGGATTCTCGTGAATCGTCGAGAACTGATCCTCGAGGATGTCTCCTCCGACGAGACACGCGCAACGGAGTCCGGTGAAGCGGCCGAGCTGAAAGAAGGCACGAGGTCAAAAAATCGAAAACTAAAAAAACTGGGTGGTCGAAAAATCTCAAAAATCAGCTTTTGGTTTCTGAGCCTCTTTTCAGCCATTTTCAGACCCAGAAAACGCTCTTGAATTCAGATTTTCCAGCCGAAATCAGGTCTGGAAGTCGAAAACTCGTGGTTTTTTGAAATGTTTGAAAATAAAAGACAAAAAACCAGATGATCTCGATAATTTTTAGCCCATTTTCCAGTCAATTTTAAAGTCAATGAATCTCTCTCACCTCTTTGACGACTTTAAACGTTTGCAGAGCCAACTCTCTGGTCGGCGAGACCATCAGTGCACGGATGCCCTTCGTATCTCGTCCCTTCAACTTTTGCAGCATCGGAATCACGAACGCCGCCGTTTTACCGGATCCCGTTCGAGACATCGCCACCACGTCCTTGCCGTCCATGATGCATGGGATTGTTTTGCGCTGGAAATTGCAATTTTTTGGTGAATTTCGACCGGAAAACTGATTTAGAGTGCAAAAAATGGGTTGAATTCGTTATTTTTAGGTCATAGAAGGTTCGAAGATGACTCAGATCTTTCTGGAGTGAAATTTACGGTTTCTGGATGATTTTGGAGCGTTTTTCATTGGAAAAGCCAAATTTTTCGATGAATTTCGACCGAAAAATTGATTTCGATAGTAGAAATCAATCGAAAATGAGTTACGAAGGGTCAAATATGTTGGGAGACTTCCTAGAGCTCCGGATGCGAAAATGACAGATTTTTGGTGTGATTTTAGTGCAGAAATTGCATTTTCCGGCCTACATGGACTAAAAAACTGATTTTGAGTACGAAAAATGGCTTGAATTTGTCATTTTCCGGTCATAAAGGTTTGAAGATAACTTAGATCTTTCTGGGGTGAAATCGACGATTTCTGCATGATTTTGGGTCATTTTTCTGCGTAAAAATCGAATTCTAACGTGATTTTGACCACTAAAAACGGTTTTTTCGAGAAAAATAAGCTAAATTTAGATAATTGCGGGGGTATACCCGGGTAGAGACCTCAATAAGCCGCTGGGGCAGAATTTATGGTTTTTGGGGGATTTTTATGGTTCGGAGATTGAAAAATTGATATTTTCAGTGATTTTTGACCTCGAAAGTGCTTTTCCCAGTTTTCAGGTGACTTTTTTGAGGTTCGAGCTCGAAAATTGGTTTTTGAATTTTCGCTTCCTTTTTTTCTGGTTTTTTTTTGCTGTGAATTTCCGCGAGCTTGATTCATAACGGGCATTCTAAACTTTTCCAGAGATAATTTTAGTTTTTTTGAAAATTGGAAAATTTAAAATTTTCAGCCAAATTTTTTTATAAAAAAAATTTTGAGACGATATTTTTTTCGTATTTTTCGAAGAGAATTATCGGTTTCTGTTGATGTTTTTGCAGTTTATGAGAAAAACCAAAATTTTTGAATTTTGAAACTCGAAAATTTCAAATTTTTGAGCTCTCAAAATTTCGGATTTTCTCCAATTTTTAATGAAATTTTTGCTGATTTTAGGTAATTTCACACTCGTTTTCTCCAAATTTCTTATTATTTCGTTTCCATCCGCTCTCCAAAATATCGATTTATCGGCCCAACCTGAATCGGCGTCGGCTGATTGAATCCCTTCTTCTCGATGGCCTTAAAAATTGTGTGATCCAGACCCAGCTGCTGCCATCCACCCGCCTTCTTATGCTTTCGATTCTGCGACTGTTGCAATTGCTTAAAGTCCTCCTCATCGTCGGAAGCCATTGTTATACCCTGCAACAAAAAATCAGCCATTTTCGTCACTTTTCACTCATTTTTTCGACGGAAATGACTTGAAAATCGAATTCTCCTGACTTTTCTCACCCGAAAAGCGAAAAAAATTAGAAAAATCCACAAAAAATCAACGAAAAAAGCGGCGGCAATTCGAAACCTCTTAAAAACCTGAATTGCGCGTAGGGTCTTGCGCATTGTACGCGCCCCGCAGTGTTTGCGGACGAGTTGAATGAAATGCAACTAGGCCATTGTCGACCGTACTCCTTGCGTAAATAATTCGATTTTCGACCACATTTCGGATCGATTTTCCATGGAAAAGCTTCATTTATGTACAAAACTAGCGACGGAATCGATTTCTCGATCAAAAAATAGGTACAAACATACAAGAAAGCGATGAAAAATGGCTAAACTGGGTGGAGAGGCTGAAAATCGCATCGGGTGGTGGGGGGAGAAATGGAGACAACAAATTCCAATATAAGCGATATGAAAGTGTTCAATAGGTACAAAAAATGAGACAGAAAGAGGGTGTCCTGAAAATCTGGGATCGCTGGGTGTGTTTTATGAAGAATGGGCGGGATTTTGAGGTCAAAACGGGTATTTTGGAGATTTACAAGAGTAGATACAGTGAAATGAGTGCCAAAATCGGATTCGCCGCAAAATTCTGACCCGAAAACTTTGAAAAACGAAGAAATCCGGCCGAAATTACCCCGGCGCCCTAGAAATTCAAAATTTGCAAAAGTTCGGCCATCGAAAAAATTTTTGAAAATTTTTCGATTTTTTCAACTTTCTGGGCTAGAATTTTGCGTAGAAGCCGATTTTGGCATCTAAAACTACACAATTTTCACATGAAATGCACAAAAATTCGAAAAATTGAGAAAAAAAAGTTCTAATTTTCTCTACATATCCAACTCCATACCCTCCGGGGGTTTGGCGGCGTCGTACTCGGCGGAAAACTTCTCGAAATCTGCCACGTCACTCGGATCGAACTCCGACAGTGAGCTCATCGAAAAGTTGTCGTCGTCGAGCTCGTCCGAGTCGTCGCCGTCTTCGGACGATTCGGGTTCTCGGAGCTTCGGCGGTATCGGAACGCCGGCAGGTGTTCGATCGATGGCGTAACGGGTGACATACTCTAAAAATGAGAAAATTCGGTGAAAAAATTAGAAAATTAGAGCAATTTTGAGCCGTTTTAGCCTCGGGGACTAGCTTTCCCCACATTGGTGGCCTAGAAACTCAAATTTTGGGATTTTTAAGTGTTTTTCAACAGTTTTTCCAGTTTTCGCAGTTTAAAATACCCTAAAATCATCGAAAATCACGTGTGGCCGAGTGGCCTAGAAATCCAAAATTGTGGCCTAGAAATACAAAATTTCAAAATTTTATTTTTTGCTGGTTTTTAGTGGTTTTCGACTATTTTAAAGCGGTTCCACTACGTTTCAAAGCCTGAAAACGACTCAAAAACACTGAAAATTACTCATGGCCTAACTTTCCAATTGATGGCCTAGAAATCTAAAATTTCAAAAACTTTCATTTTTTGAGGTTTTTGGGGGTTTTCGACTATTTTAAAGCGATTCCACTAGGTTTCAATGTCTGAAAATTATCGGGAACTCCTCAAATCATCACCTCGAGTCCCAAAATCTGGCGAGAACTTTTTCCATTTGTCCCTCTCTCAAACTACATACACCGACTTGAAATAACCAAAGACCGTCTTATTATTAGTTGATAACGACTAATGCAATTTCAGCTGACTGTCATTCAGACAGACACCGTGGAGCACCACCACCAGCAACAGATGATAAGAACCGCAGATTGAAAATACGAAATTTTTTGTTGACCAGTACTTGAGTTGGAGTAACTCCCCGGAAAATTGAGATATTTGGATGAAATTTGCTGCGTTAGATTTTTCTTAAGAAGAGCTACAAAATGATATATAACATGACCTAGGTATCTCTAGATTTGGGTTTCTAGGCCACCATTTCCCACGCGGGTTGTTGACGACAGCAAGTGGCTGTGTGTTTGCCAAGACCATATCTCTGCTCAAAATTGATCAATCAAAAAGTTAAAAACAGCGTTGTGTTTGCCATGTTGAGGGCTTCCAAATGATATACAACATGGCCTAGGTTTTTGTTTTTGTGGGTTTCTAGGCCATCAAAAACCAACAAGCCAATATTCAATAGAGAAAGGACTGCTTGTTTTAAGCGTAACTCGGCTCAAAATTGAGCTATTGACATTTGGTAAACCATTAAATTTGCCTTGTTAAGAGCTTTAAAATAATATACAACATGACCTAGGTTTCTACAAAATTGGGTTTCTAGGCCACCTAATCTTCCAAGGCCTATAACTCGGCTCACTCTGAAGATTTTCCGATTCTGAAAAAACGACCAACACAAACCTCTAACAGTCTTTTTGTAGTCCTCCGGTTTGTGTATATACATCCGCGCGGCCTCTCCGTTTAACGGATCCTGCGCATTCGGGTACTGTAGCAGTTGTGGCAAGAAGGTTTCGAAAACGTTCGAGAGATCATACAGAGCGGTCCACGCCTGAAAAACTCGATTTTCAGACTTCCTAACCTGAAAAAATGGGTTAAAATCGAAAGTTTGACCCCGGGGACTAGTTTTCCCACCGTGGCCTAGAAATCCAACTTTTGCAAAAGTTCGGCCACCAGATTTTTTTCGATTTTTTAACGATTTTTTCAAGTTTCCCGGGTCAATTTTTCAATTCAAGGTCATTTTTCTACTCCATTTCACTGTATCTCTACGCTAAAGGTCATTTTTCGAGGATTTTTCACTGACCTGATTAATAACATCTAAGCACACGGTGCCCGAGGCCTCGTCAATATTCGGATGAAAGATTTTGTTCAAAAATCCAATCGACGGCGACTTGAACGGATACCGATCGGGCAGTTCGACTCGGATCTTCCACACTCCGTTTTCGTATTCGGCTGAAAATTTGGAAATTTTTTTGGTGGCCTAACTTTTTCTAGGTCACACTTACAGTCTGGTGGTCCATGAAACTTGACGATGAACTCGGTGAGATCCCTGATAACGGTCACGTCGTGTTTCGCCATTCTGTAATTGGAAAAATGTGATTCGTGGCCGAATTTTTTCACACATGGCCTAGGAAACCAAAAATTGAATTTTAAGTCTTTTCAAAGGGTTGAAATGCTCAAAATCCATTCAAACGCGTCGAATCGACTCATGACCGAGTTTTCCACTCGGTGGCCTAGAAATCCAAATTTTCAAATTTTTTGATTTTTCGCATTTTTTAGGTGTTTTCGACTGTTTTTAAGCGATTGTGACATGTTTCAAAACGTGAAAATTGCTCTGAAACATAGAAAAAGAGTCATGGCCTAACTTTCCACTTGGGGGCCTAGAAATCCAACATTTCAAAATTTTCGATTTTTTGGGTTTTCCAGGGGTTTTCCACTGTTTTAAAGTGATTCCAACATGTTTCAGCGCTCAAAATAGTCTAGGAGATCTTAAAATTGCTGGTGGCCGAGTTTTCCACTTGGTGGCCTAGGAATCCAAAATTTGAAATTTTCGATTTTTTGTGTTTTCTAGGGGTTTTCAACTATTTCAGAACGATTCCGACATGTCTCAGCGTTTGAAATTCGCTCTAAAACGTAGAACGGGACACTTGGCCTAACTTTTCGCTTGGTGGCCTAGAAATCCAAATTTTCAAAAAATTTTGATTTTTTGGATATTCTAGGGGTTTTCGACTGTTTTAGAGCGATTCCAATATGTTTTAGCACCCAAAAGAGTCCAGGAGACTTCAAAATTGATGGTGGCCGAGTTTTCCACTTGGTGGCCTAGAAATCCAAATTTCAAAAAATATCAACATTATATGTTTTCTAGGGGTTTTCAACAATTTTAGAGCGATTCCAACATGTTTCAGCGCTCTATCTCAACGTTTTCGCGAGATTTCCTCTCCGAACTGAAACGTACAACGCCATCACGTCCATCTCCCTGCGTCGCGGATGCTTCTCGGACTTTGTGGCGGCGACAACGGCCTTCGCCTGCACCGCTTCTTCGGCCATCACCGTTCGATCGTCTTGTTCTGGATCGTAGAGGCCGACGAGTGCTCGAAGTGTGGCGATTCGTGCAGTTTCAACGGGCTCGAACGAGGAAGCCTGGTGGTGGTGGAGGAGGTGTGGAGGAGAGGCTGGTTGACGATGAATTTTGAATCTGCAAATTTTGATTTTGAAATTGAAAATTCAGGCGGGAAAAAATCTACTTTTGAGTGTCAAAGAACGAAGAAAATCGGGCGAGTTTCAAGGCTTACTGTAGCTTCGAAACTTTGATCTGCAGGTGTCTGGGATTACTGTAGTTTTATTGTTTTTCAAATTTCGAATTTCCCGCCATTTTTCCTGAGTTGTTATTTGTTTTCCACCGAGTTCTCTAATGCCTCCGGGGAGCAAAGAGAGATGCGGTCAGCTGACCAAAGAACTCTCGCGCAGGAGGAGAAAAAACATTGATTTGAAAATGAGCTGTGCGCCTTTAAATTTGGTCTACTATGGTTTTCAGAAGTACAGAAATCCGGAAAAAGATTTTTGAAAATTTTCGAAAAAATATTTTTTTGATCTTTGAAAATAAGGCATCAATCAATCTCAAAGTTGTCGGATTTTGCTGAAAATTGGCATGCAAGTGGCTACAGTAATACAAATCATTGTGGCAAAATTTGAAGTTGGTACAGTATTTTCGAGGGGAGTTACAGTAATCCGAACAAATCTTCAAAAAATTTTCGAACATCAAAAATTCATCTGATTATAAAATTTCTCAAAGTTGTTCGATTTGGCTGAAATTTGTCGGATAGTTTTCTACAGCACTTCTTATTATTTGTGTCAAATTTCAAATTTCTACAGTAACCCCAACTTGAGTTACATTAAAAGTTGTAACTTGCACGAAGTGTGTAGTCTCTCGCCTTCTTCATCAGAAAAGTCACGTGCAAAAGCATGTCCACTGTTTTTCATGGGTCTTTGAGCGTTTTTGTAAAAGTTTTTTTACATTTTTTTCAAGATTACTGTAGCCAGGGCTGCAGTAACCGAAAATATCGAAAAACCAAGAATCTAAAGAAATCCGAAAAATTTTTATACTTCCTTCAAAATCGTCAGATTTTTTTGAAATTTTCAGAGTAGTTTTCTATTGTATTCTTCATTATTTGTTCAAAATTTTAAGTTTGGACATAGCCCCTAAGCTGAGTTACAGTAATCCAAAACACTGAAAACATCGATTTTTTGGACCTTTTTCAAAAATCACGTGGTATCTCTCTTCAATCTAGTCCGATTTGCCTGAAATTTCTTGGGTGTTTCTCTGAATATGTGAAAACTCGTAATCCAAAATTTCAGCCAGCTACAATACTCCTCAAGAGAGTTACAGTCAAAAAAACACCTCCTTATAGCTTGTTTTTAACAAATATTTCATAACTTTTTTCATTTTCAACCGATTTTTTTGAAATTTGCTGGAAACCTTTTCAAAATCCTCTTTATTATCCACCTAAAATTTCAGCTTGTTACAGTAACCCCGAAGCGAGTTACAGTACTCCAAAGCGCGCGTATCGATCGAAAACATCGCGCGTCGTCGCGCACAAACACGTGCTATCCCCACTCAAACTTGTCGGATTTTCATGAAATTTTCAGGAGATTTTAAGAAAGTCTAGAGGGTTCAAACCATTCAAGATTTGGAGGAATTTTTCCCCAAAAAAGTGATAAAACGGGTTGCGGAAAGTTGTAGGATGGGGTGGCTGGGGAGGGAAGAGTATGACACGGGATGGAAAACATATGATCTGGACGGGGCGAGCGCCGGGCCGAAGCGCGTGTCTCTTTGGAGAAGAGAAAAACGGGAAAGAAATAGTGTGTGGAAGTGAGAGAGTGTGAGCAGAGAAACGAGAGGAAAACAGAGAAAGCACGAGGGAGAGCGAAAGAGAGTGTTGGCGGTGGGGAGACGCAGAGATGTTGAGCGAAAGAAAATAAGAAGAGAGAGAGAGAGGGGAAGGGAAAAGGGAAAGTCTATATTTTTTCTTTCCAAAATTTTCCACAGCAAAAAAGAAAAAAGGAAAGGAAATTTTTGAAGATGGAAGAGGGAAGAATTGAATGGAAATGGTTGACTGACAGGTTGTTTGTGTTTGTAGGTAGACTTTGGGTCTCGAGAAGAAAAGCCTACAGTAACCATACAAAATGAGTACTCTAATAAAGAATCTTGGAATAGAAAAAAAAATTTTGTCAAAAAAAAACTTTTCTCGGAAAATTTTTTTTTTGTTGAAATTCTTGAGGTTTTGAGGCTTTGGAAGACTCTGGATTCTAAGAAATTTGAATTTCATTGGAATTTTTTTTGGAAATTCGGAATTTTTTGAACTTTTTTTCAGAATCTTCGAGTTTTTGTAACTTAAAATGAAATTTTAAATTTCGGATCTTTGGATTTCTTGAAGTTCTATAATCCCAGATTCTGATGCTCCTCGAATTCTGAAAAATATGAAAAATCAAAAAAAAAATTTTTCCGAAAATCTTTATTTTCGAAATTTCAGAATTTCAAATTTTCAAAAAAGTCTCAGAGTCTCGAATCTTCGAAATCTCAGAACTTTGTAATTCTCGATATTCTGAAGTTTCTCAACGTCTCCAGATTCAAAACTTTAAAAACTCAAAAAAAAAAACCAAAAAAAAATTTTTTTTTGAAGTTTCGAAAATCTTTAGAATTCCAAAATTTCAGAATCTCAGCCAATCTGAAATTTTCAAAGTCCCCAGATTCGTAAGAATCTCAAAATCCAAAAGAAGTGTTTTGAGGAAATTTTGAAAATCCAAAAAAAAATTTCGAAGAAAATTTTTTTTTTTGAAATTTTCAAAACTTCTCTGGATTAGAATTTCGCGTAGAACTCGATTCTGACACTTATTTCTGCTTGTTCTCTCTGAACTACTCAAAAATTCATCTCAAAATCCTCCAAAAAAATTTTTTTTTAGGCTATTAAAAAATTCATCCATACCAAAAAAAGTTCATTCGAAAAACCAAAAATAAATTATGCCAACAAACAAGAAATAAACAGTTTCCTAGAACAATTTCAATCCCTTGAGCGCATTCTTGACCTCCTCCTTCGGATAGGGTTTCAGTGCAATGCACACCGGCAGATCGTCCTCAATCCACACCTTATGCTCCACATTTCTCGTCGTCAACTTTTCGGCCACTTTTTTGATCTCCTCCTCGGAATCGACCTGGAAGAAACTCACTGAAAGTTGCTCTGGAAATTTGGAAAAATTTAAGCCAAAAATCGAAAAAATTGGTCGAAAATTGAGATTTCTAGGGTCAAAAATCAAAGAATTTTGAAAGTTTTTTTTTTCAAATTTCAACCAATTTTTACATTTTTTAGACCATTCTCACCCCCAACGTGACTTTGTGCATCCGGTCCAAGTCGCTAGTATAGGCCACCGTATTCGGGTCGTTTCTGAACAAATTTTTTTTTCAAATTTTCAAATTCCCGCCAAAAATCTCCAACCTGAAGATCCACATTGCAGCCGACGCGGCATGAGCCGCCTGAGTGCACACCGCTCCCAGTGGCCATTGAAGTTTCGTCTGGAGATCGCGGCGAAGAATGATGTACATCACATAGGTGGTGGCAGCGGGGGTGGTCATTTTTGAGCGATTTTGGGCTAAAAACATTGGAAATGAAGGTTTTTAACCTAGAAAATCGACACTAAACCCCAGAAAAACCTCTAAAAAAGAAAGCAAAACAATTTTAACCACCAAAAGATTTGAACCCGCGACCTTCAGATCCACAGTCAGCCCCTCTCTCCTCTACACCACGGGGTGCAACACCACCGGCGACTGCTGCGAGCGCTTATAAACCCCCGTGTGGGTGCCACCTGCAAGCCTACAGTCATGGTGCACCCGGTAAAAATGTTGGCTACAAATCCATCGACGCGGGTTCGATTCCGAGTGCGTCCAATTCTTTTTTGCTTTTTGTTACAGGGGTTTTCCGGGGTGCAGAAGTCGATTAGAGGTATTAAAACAGCGAGAAATCGCAGGTAAAGGGAGAAAATTAGCAAAAAAAGTTTAAAAAATCGAAAACTCTTCATTTATAAATCTTGTCCAAGAACCCATCGCAACACTTGACACACTGCTGCAGGACCACATCGAACTGACTCGAGCCAGACTCGTAGTACGGATCGGGCACCTCTCTCTTGCCTTGGGGGTCCTGTGGTCCGAGCATCAAAATCTCGGCTTTTCTCTCGGACTTCGCAACTTTCGCCTCGATCTCCTTCAAATCATCGATATTCGAGTCGTCCATGCCGAAGATGTAGTCGAAACGGCGAACGTCGTCGGCGGTGGTCTAGAAAAAAGGCGGGAAATTTGAAAAAAAAAATTTTTTTTTCGAGTTTTTAACAATCAAGACTTTCAAAATAGTAAACAACTTTTTTTTACGAAAAAATTTTTCGAGAAAAATTTTTCGGAAAAATTTTCAAAAAATTTTCAAAAATTTTTTTTTTCGAAAATTTCAAATTTTCAGCCAATTTTTCCCCCCAACTCACCACTCGTGCTCTATGCTCATAATCTTTGATACCGTACTTTCTAAGCGCTCCCATGGCTCGAGAGTCCGGTCCCTTGCCGGTATGGTAGCCGATGATGGCGCTGCTGTCCACGTGCCATCTGGAATTCGGGTTCGGTTTGAAGAAAACTTGTCAAAGATGTTTCGAAAAAACTTTTTTTCTAAAAAAAGGTCCGAAAAAAAAGAACACTTATTCTTCGGAAATCTTCATCGAAAAAACTTTGTAAAAAAAAAAATTATCGAAAAAAAAATTCTCGAAAATTTTTTCCGAAAAAAAATTTGAATACATCTGCTCGGGAGTATGAATACAACTGCTTGGGAGTACTGTAGGTTTAGTTTACAAGGCAACCAAGGTTACTGTAGTTTTCTTCAACCTTGAAATCTACAGTAGTCTTTCGGGGGGATTACTGTATTTACTACTCACTCGTCCTCTTTTCCACGCTTCCGAAGACAATTGACGAAGACCGCCTCGGCGATCGGAGAGCGGCAAATGTTGCCTGGAATTGGAGAAATTTCGAGAGAAAAAATTTTTTAAATAATTTTTTTTTGAAATTTTTTTGAACCAAAAATTTTTGAATTTTTTTTCTAAAATCTGAACTTTTCAAAAATTTCGGATTTTCGAATTGACAACTGAGAACATCTGAAAATTCAGGATTCGAGGATTCTCAATTTGGAAAAATGTTTAAAAAAAAAATTTTTTTCGGATTTTCAAATTGACAGCAACTTCAGAGCGTTAGGATTCGAGGATTCTCAATTAAAAAAAAAAAATTTTTTCGATTTTCAGATTTTTCCAATTTCCCAAACTTCTATTCGAATCTCACCAAGACAAACCATCAGCACACTCTTCTTTCCATCGTTTCCAGCCATTTTTTGGAGACTCTAAATTTTTCGGATTTTCGAAAATTTTGGTTTTGAAAAAATCGAATAAAAAATCCATCAAAAAAGGTATGCAAATCCTATCAAGAATATCACCAACATTCCAAGTTTCGATTTAAAAAGACAAAAAAAAAGGATTTATTTTCATACACAAATCTACTTCAAAACAAAAATGACGTCGCCATTAAAATATCTGTTCGAAACGGAGAGAAATAGACAAGAAAAGAAGACATCAAAATCTACGGGGTGAAAAAAAGAGAAACCGAAAATTCTTCTTCTGAAATTTCTTCTTCATTCTCTTCGTCGTCTCTAATCGAACTGTGGCTTCTGTCCCGGCTGCCATGCCTGCACTTTGGTGCGGGTCGTCGAGTAGGGAACGTACTTTTTGTCGCTGCAAATAACAGATACATTTCAAGAGGATTTTCAGTAGTCTTTTGGCGTAAAAACCCCCAGTTTTTCCCCTCGAAAGTCAACCAAAACCGGGTCAATTGGAGCTGCAAAATGTTGGAAAAGTCAATTTTGGCTTGTAAATCTGGATTTTCGAGGTAAAATCGTTGCCCTTTTTTTTTCCAGTATCCCACCATTTCCAGCTTTGGATGCACATATTTATTCCTGGCGATTTCCGGCCTCGAAAATCGTCCTCTCAAAAACAAACTAAACTCACGCATCAAGAGTGGTGTTCTCCTTGTGATCCAACACCCACGACTGCGTCGGCGGTGGCTTGACGGACGGCGCGTCGTCGGTGATGTGGTGGAGCCACGAGTGCCTGAAAGAAAATGTGTGTGTGTTCAGGGTTGTGCGGAATGAGCTTTTCGGAAGTTCGGAACGTTCCGACATTCCGATATTTTCATTTTCGGAATGTCGGAACGTTCCGAATTTCCGAAATTTTAAAACTCGGAATTTTCGGAATTTTCCAATAGGCCTTGTTTTTCGGTAAAAAATTTTGCATGAGCTGTTTTTCGATGATAAAATGAACACAACTAACTGAAAAACAGGTTTTTGACATGAAACATAGATGAAGAGTATGTAGAAGCCATTTTGAGTTTGTAAAAACAGAACATTTGAGCAATTATTTTTTTTTGGAATAATAATTTCGGAATTTCATTCCGAAATTATTTTTCGGAATCATTCCGATCGGAATTTCGTTCCGAAAATTCTCGGATTTTTCGGAATTTTCGGAATTCCGTTCCGCACATCCCTGGTGTGTGTTGTTAGAAGTGGAAAATGTCTCCTGGAGATGAAGAACTTCTTCAGAAGAAGTCCTTCAGAAGGATCGATTTTCAGCAAAAATGGTTAAACTAGAGTGTCTGAGGTCCGTTTATGAGCTGGTTTGAGCCCCTGAAACCGATTCTCAGCGACTTTTTATGTGGTTTTGGCCATTTTTAGCTGTTTCCTATGGGTAAAGTGACTCGAAAATGGCTATTTTTTCATAGAGATCAGTTATTTTCACCCTAAAATCACTCAAAACGACTCAATTCGCCCTGAATTTCCTATACATCACTCTGAAGTGTTGCATCAAATTTTGGCTCAAAATACCATTTTTGAATGACATTTTGGCTCATTTCCAACGCTGAAAACCCTCCAAAACGGCTCATTTTCGGCGGAAAACGCTTCAAAATGCTGTACTCCAGCTCCAAGCAAGTCCAGACATTCCTCAGTGTTTTGGGTCGAATTTTCAGCATTTTCCCCCGATTTTCAGCTCATTTTCAGTCTAAACTAGCTCCAAATGGCTCTGGAAATCCTTCGCCCATCGCTTACCACTCGGGCGGCACCTGCGTCGCGTCGTAGTCCAACCAGACCTTGTCGGGGAACTCGACCCAACGGTTGCGCGGCACAAAGTACTCGTTGTTCTCGTAGTACCGATTGCCGAACTTGTCCGAGCCGACGAGCGTGCCCACACGGGTCACGTCCATCCTGAAAGATTGGAGGGGTGGAAAAATAAAAAAAAATTGGTCAAATTTCACGAATTTTGAGCCAAAAAACATGAAATTTGGTCCATTTTGGATGATTTTGAGCTCAAAATCTCGATTTTTGGCCTAAAATTGCAATTTTTCATGTTTTCCAGCTCGAAATTCTCGATTTTTAGCCTGAAAATCATATTTTTCCACTCACAAGTAGCGCTTTCTGAGCACCGCCTTCACGCCGCCAATCTCCTTGACGATGCGTCCGAACTTTTGGAGCTTGTCCAACCCGAGCCACGCTTTCATCGACATCTGCAAAGTGCACGAGATTTGGAGAATCGGAATCATTTTTTTGGGGTGAGAAAAATGGAAAAGAGGGAACATTGAGAGATTCGGTTGAGAATCTGGTAGAAAGTCTGCGATTTCCAGGTGAAAAATGACGATTTTTAGACTGGAGTTAATGATTTTCGAATCTAAGCAGATTGTTTGGTCAGAATATTAGGATAGAAATCGGTGATTTACAGGTCGGAATTCATGATTCTGGGATCAAAATCGACGAGTTTAGAATCGAAATTCATGATTTTCAGGTCGACTACGAGAATTTCAAACTCGAAATTCACAATTTTTGGATCGAAATCGTTAATTTTCAGACGAGAATTCACGATTTTTCAGCTCGAAATTGATAGTTTTTCAGCCGAAATGTGTGACTTTTGGATCAAAATTGACTATTTTTAAACTGAAATTTGAAACTTCCGAGTGAAAATTGCCTTTTTTTTAACCGAATCCTGTTAGTTTACAGCCGAAATCGAGCGATTTCCACACGAAATTGGGATTTTTGGATCAAAATTTCCTGATTTTCAGTTCAAATTCGCGATTTTTAGGTCAAAATTGACTCAAAATCGACCATTTTCATTGTGGAAAATAAATCTACGATTTTTGAGTCGAAAAATCTGGAGGTTTTGTGATCGAAAATCTCAATTTTCAGCTTGAAAAAACTTGAAATAACCACACAAAAACGAAGAGAAGTCATAGATATCACAGAGTTTTCGAAAAGGGAAGAACTCATTGAAAATAACCACAAAAATCCATATTTGGCAGCAAAAAAAAAAGAAAAAATAATTTTGAAAATCCAATAGTATTTATGCCATGAATAAAAACTTTTGGGATATTCAGACGGGGGAAAAAGAAGACGGGCGGTAAAAATGGAGAGAGAAAAGGAGAATAATTTAAATTTTTACAGACAAAAAGACCAGGGAAAAAAAGAGTGGGAGAAATCGTGTATCATTGTGGGTTTCAAATTTGGTAAGTTTCAAGACGGAAAATGACAATTTTTTGAGTCAAAAATCATTGATTTCAACGATTCCAGGTCAAAATCACTCAAAATCAATGAATTTTGGACTCAAAAATCGGCAAAATTCCACCCGAAAACCCCCAAAAACATCATCAGTTAGGCGGGACAATTTTCACGGCGACGACCGAGTTGAGCAGATTCGCCTCCTTCAGCGTTTGGCTCTCGTCGATGAGCACCTTCGGCGGATAGGCGCTCATCATTTCGAACGGCGCGAAGATCATGTCAGGGCGGGCACTGAAAAAAGGTCATTTTTTGAGATAAAAAGCAATGGTAATTCCGTGAAAAGCGACACCGAAATGGTTCAAACTGGGTTGAAATCAGTGCAGAAGGACAGCTCAGTGTCTACGAATCCATCTAAATGAGCAGCTCGGAACGCTCAGAGAGAGAGAGAAATTTCAAGGTTCCAAACCCACTTTTCACCATTTTTCCTAGGGGATTTTGAGTCTGAACACGGTCAAAAATGACTTGCCCAGACCTTCTGGACCAATTTAGAAACCCTTCTCTATATAATTTCCCATTTTTTGGATCAATTTTGAGCGATTTTCATGGATTTCAAGCCGAAATCCCATGAAATAGTGGTCAAAATCCATTGAATTTGACACAGAAACTTTCAGAGCTCATTTTCCACCGAAATTTTCATGGGGATGTTCCTCACGAAACTCACGTGCAAACGAAGCTACGCACGGCTTCGAGCGTATGCGAGTGATTGAACACGCCGACGAGACGTTGGCCAGTGGGCAGACGGATTTGGATCTGGAAAATGGTTGTGGATTGGTTTTAGGCTATGTGTGGCTATTTTTGACTATTTTTCTAGTGAATTTCAGCTAGAATCACTCGTTTCTATCGATTTTTCGTCAATTTTTCAACCAAAAATGATTAATTTTCAACGAATTTCAGTTGAAATCGGTCATTTTCAAGTATCGAAGCTCTTAGATTGAGTTTCGAGGCTTCCGCACAACTTTCAGTGAAATTGACTCGTTTTCTACGCAATTTTTCACTGAATTTCAGTCAAAATCGACCCTCTCCGACTATATAAGCTTTTGAGCGATTCTCATCGAATTCCGACGATTTCTGTGCAATCTTCGACCGATTTCACTCATTTTGGACTACTTTTCAACGGATTTCGATGTAGAATCAGTGGTTTCTCTCCAAAAATCGAGCATTCTCAGCGATTTCTCACTAACATTAGTCGTCGGCTGCGCCATATCCGTGTTCAACTCCTTCTTGGCGTCCTCCAACTGCTTCGCCTCCTCCTCAGCCGACGTCGGTCCAGATGGAGCGGCGCCAGATGAAGACGACGACGATGCTCCCGGCGTTGCGTCCATTCCGACGACCGTCGGCACGACGTTGCCCAAACGGACGCCGTTGCCGCCGAACGGCTTCATTTTCGGCGCCTGATAAGCCTCGTGGTGACGTTCGATGTTGAAGTCGATGTCCTTGCCGGCGTATTGTTGATGGAGAGATGGTGGGATGCCGCTGCAAGAATGGAGGAGGCTAGAAAATGATTCAGAATGGTCAGGGGGTGATTTCAAGGCTCCTAGCCCTTGAAAAATCGATTTTCAACCCTCAAAAACCACGTAGAATCGCTTAAAACCAGTGAAAATCCGCCAAAACTGCTCTAGACCGGGGGCTTTAAGGTCGAAAAGTGAGGTTTTCCTAGCTCAAAACGACCATTTTCCAGCCGGTAATCCTCCAAAACCCACTCACCCTCTTCCAACGATCTCCAAGAACTCCATGGTGGCCGGATCGCTACGCTGCATCAGCGGCCCGTCCTCAATCGACAGCCCGTCGGTCCAGAGGTGAAGAGTGAGCGTCTGAAATGGAAGGGAGATTTTAGGCGAATTTCGTGGATTTTGAGCCGGTCTGAGAGTTTTTGAGTAATTTCAAGGCCATTTTTATAGATTTTGAGCTATTTTAAAGCGTTTTTCATGGACTTCCAGCCATTTTGAGGTCAAAATTGAGCTCAGTTTGGCAAGCCGAATCTAGCGTCGAACATGCTGGATCAGTTTTGATCGCTTCTCATGACTTTTGGTGCATTTCTCATCGATTTCAGTGAACCATAGGTCATTTTTCATCAATTATAGGTCATTTTGAGCTATTTTTCATCAATTATAGGTCATTTTGAGCTATTTTTCATCAGTTATAGGCCATTTTGAGCCATTTTCTATCAATTTCAGTGACGCATAAGCCATTCTAAGCTTCTTTTCATGGATTTTGAGCAGTTTCTTGCCGCACTAACCACTTTCTCCTGATGGCCACGCCGTCCAGCGCCGCCCACCGCGGCGGCCAACTCCTCCGGATTCTCCACCTGCGCCGCCTGCAGAATTCGTCGAATGTGATCTTCGGCTCCGCGAGCACCGACATCGCGAGCCGGTCCGCGTGGTCCTTGTACTGCTTGACCGCTGGAAGAAATTCAGTTTTGGAGGGGAAAATCGGGATTTTGAGTTTTGGAATCATCAAATTTGAGCGATTTTCATTTTGATTTTTCTAAATTCAAAGGCTTCAAACCCAAATCTCAAGGTTTCTAGACTGAAGAATTGAGATTTTAACGATTTTTGAGTCGAAAAAACATCATTTTTGGCCGATTTTCATGCATTTTCCATCGAAACCAAGTTGGAGGTTTCTAATGGTTCTAGGCTCAAAATTCCTGATTTCTAGATCAAAAAATCGCGATTTCCATGATTTTTCCACTCCCATAAGCCCATTTTTCCATCCCGAATCACTGCTACACACCTTCCGGCGTAAAACTCCTGGCGCTCGCCTCTTCCGTTGCCTTCGGATCCCGAATCGTCGCTATCCGGTCCGTCATTATCTCCTCCGATATCGCGGAACGTGCGAATACTGCAAGCAGAAAAATCGATAAAAATCCAGAGAATTCTACTCAAAAACTCACTTTCTGCTCATTCTTCTCTTGTTTTTCGAGGAAGACCGTTTTTCAATGAAAAATCTGCAATTTTTGGGTGATTTCAAGAGCAAAAACCGTGAAAAATCGATAAATCAAGGTCGAAAATCTATTGGCAACTCGAAAAATCGATAAAAAACGGGCGAAAATCACATGGAGGGACTCTAGAAAAACGATGAGAATATGGCGCTGTCTGGCGTCGCGAATCGCGTCAGCAGACACGCGAAACGCGTCAACAAGAAAACTTGACGCGTTTCTCGGCGGTGTGCGCGGCAACTCAAATTTTAGTTTTTTCAGATGCAAAAATTGAGCTAAAAAGTCATTTTCTGCAGAATTTCTAGCCAAATCATCGCCTCTAGACTCAAATTTCGTGCTGAATTCGATTTTTCCAGTGTTATCACTTCAGTTGGGGCTGTTTAACGATAAAAAACAAGACTTTTGAAAATACAATTTATTCAAAAACAAAAAAAAACGTCTCGGTGGGCCAACACCTTCACAAGTATCCGGCGAAATCGACTCCACTCGATTGATCGGATGGGATCTTCTCGACTTCCAAGGCAGGGCATGTCGATAATATCAAAGTCTGGATTCGTGCGCCTGAAAATTTAATTGACGCCAATAAGAATGTATTACAGTATTAGGCAAACGGCGAAAAACGCTACCGCGCCCCACCGCACTAGCACGTTATAGACCATGCGCCTTTAAGGTTTCTCCATTATTTTTGAAAATTTCTTCGCTTGCGTCCTTTGCCTCTATTCGGAGCAATTTATTGCTCAATAATTTTCAAAAATGGTGCAGAAACCTTGAGGCCGCAAGGTCTTTAATGTGCTAGTGCGGTGGGGCGCGGTAGCGTTTACCGCCGTTTGCCTAATATTTCCAATTTGAAACCATTTCACTTACATTTCTTCACTCGTTTTTGCAGCCAAAGCGAGCCGTAAACCTTCTGATTCGACTGATTCTTCTTCGTTGTTGCTCTTCACATGATTCACGGTCGATTCGTTCAGCTGGAAATTTTGGGAATTTTCAATTGGAGCAAATATCGGCGCAATAACCTCCGTTTGGTCATCTTCAGACTCAGAAGATGAAGAGTTCAGAGGCTTCTTTGTCAGGGCCTTCGGCGGAACTCAGATGCCGTGGCGTCGCCCATCTCTATTCCTGTAGACGTACGAAGCTTGGCCGCATTTTGAGTTCCATCATTCCGACGATTGCTTCCACGCCTTATTTTTCATCTTCTTTCCATTCCGTTCTCCTCTTCGTTTTTCCTCCGCCTGGTCTCCATTCTTATAAATGCAATATATAGATATTCAGAAAAATCAAAATAGAACTTTTTTCTTTCCGATTCCTTTGAACAGTCAGGAATCTTGGAAAGTTCTAGAAGAAGACGAATATAGGGACGTCCACTTCAGTCGGTCGTCTTGGGGGGTATAATGAGCATTCTGATTTGACTAAGAGAGAGAGAGAGAGAGAGACGCAGAGAGAGAGAGAGAGAGAGAGAGACGCAGAGAGAGAGAGAGAGACGCAGAG
>LR544773.1:103780-402942 GCA_900536305.3 Caenorhabditis sp. 40 LS-2015 | reverse complement strand
CACGTCAGGATCGTCTTGCTGATCCTGCTCCACGTCAGGATCGTGTTGCTGCTCCTGGTCCACGTCAGAATCGTCTTGCTGATCCTGCTCCACGTCAGGATCGTGATGCTGCTCCTGCTCTTCGTCAGGATCGTGACGCTGCTCCTGCTCCACGTCAGGATCGTGTTGCTGCTCCTGCTCCACGTCAGGATCGTGTCGCTGCTCCTGCTCCACGTCAGGATCGTGTTGCTGCTCCTGCTCCACGTCAGGATCGTGTCGCTGCTCCCGCTCCACGTCAGGATCGTGTAGCTGCTCCTGCTCCACGTCAGGATCGTGACGCTGCTCCTGCTCCACGTCAGGATAGGGATGCTTCTCCTGAACATTTTCAGAGAGCGCAACCGCAGCAGAACAGACAAGCTGCTCAAGAAGCTTGGAATGCTCAGATATCAGAGGAATGCAAGATTTGTATGGATCATGCCGGTGAGATGGATGACGATGACCCACGAGGACTGATGTTCAAATGTGCCAACTGTGAAGTTTTGTATCATGAAAAGGTAATTTAAACGTTGTCATTTTGATGAACAACTTTTTATTTTCAGTGCATCAAGGATTGGCATGAGCTATCCGAAGACATGTCCAAAAAGTGCACTAACTGTTATAAGCATGTCTACAACAAAGAATGATATCCGAAGATGAAGGGACATTGTAACATGGCTGGATGCAATATCGGGAAGAAGCAGTAATTGGCTTATATATACATATATATTCACCTATTTCGTACAAATGGTACATCTTTTTCTGTCATTTATTTTCCGTGGTAATTTTATAATAATTGGCTTTCAACTTTTAAACGGTAACTTTGTAGTATTCGGTTGAACGTTTTTTTCCACGAACTTGGATTCGTAACAAACCTCACTATCTAAATTGTAGTTCTCTTTTAAGTTGAAAAACTGTCTGTAGCTGGAACTGTGCCGGATACACTGACGATGATGAGTTGGCTAACATAGAAACCTTATGGTTTTGGTTGGAATCTATTCTCAAAAATAAGCATATTCATTTTTAGAATAGATTGACCATTGACCAAAAAATATTCGAAATCATGAGATTCTCTTTTTTTTTGTACCTGTGTACATTTTTTTCATAATTTCTGATTACTATGTCTAAACTTATCATGTAAAAAGTTTATGTCACAACTTTTTGAGTAAGATCTGTATGAATAAATATACCTTACAATTTCAAAATGAAAGTTATGACAGAATCGTTTCAGGTTGCATGCTGAATAGGTTCGAGAGGGTCAACATCAGGATATTCGCGTTTTCCAAATTGACCTGGTCCTGATAGTACTCCTCTCCACTTTCCTCGTTTTCAGAGACAACTGAGTTAGAAGAAGCGTCGCTGCCACAGGCTGACTGATTCATGAGCATGCTCAAAGCAGCGGTGAAACTGTTCTCAGCATTGAAATCATCATTTCTGGGCAATATTGGAGCGGTGTTTGCTTTTGATTTCTCTGTAAATAAAGCCAGTTGAAAATGTTCCTAGCTCATGATTAACGTTACCATTCACAGAAGCTTCGGATAAATTTGCTCTTTTCAGAATTTCGTCCAGTGATGCTTTACAAGCGTTCATTCTCTCTGGTGACCCAGATTCATTAGTGGCTTTCGAGGTTTCCGGACTGATCTTCTGTTCCCGTCTGTATTTAGCTCGTCGGTTTTGGAACCATATCTGGAATATAATAGAAAATGAGGAAAGTTCCCAACTGTCTATTCTACCTGTACTCTCTCTTCGTGAAGCTGTATTTTACTTGCTAACTGATCACGAGTCGCCGAGTCTGGATATTGGTTCTCTGCGAACACCCTCTCGAGTTCCTCGATTTGAGAAATGTCAAAAGTAATGCGGTTTCTCTTCTTTCTTCCACACTCATCGGACTGTCCTGATCGTTTGCGGTTTCTCTTGTTGCTCGGAAGGTTATCACATTGTAGACTGCGGAGAATTTCTTGAAGAGAGGGACTGATGAGGTCCTAGAATGATGTGATATTGTATTCTCATAACTTTTGAGCTCTCATACCTGAACACCCTCCATTTTGATTCACTTGTATAGCGACTTTTGAAATCTCTTGTTGACGTGACTGGAAGATGGTTGTTGTTCAATAATTATTAGATAGAGAGAAGAAAAACTGATTGGGGAAGAAAACAATCTTGATTTGTGAGCAACCAAATTTTAGTTCTGTCTTAGATATTAGGATGTATGATTCTCAGAGAGAAAGAAAAACAAGATGTGTTTAATGACATTGATAATCAAATGTCAGCCAAAAGTCAGAGGAGCGATGTGCTCATGAAGGATTAGGAAATCAATAATAATGTATTTCGAGAAGTGATGGCGTCAACCATGTATCCTGTGTTACATAATCTTCGTATCACCACCACTAGTAGATAATGCGCTTATTCAAAGTGGGGGCGCGGAAAATAAACTTGGGTGTTTTTCTCTCAGCTGATGGAACAAATAACCAGACGAAAGCGGAAATTGTACTGAATTGGAATATGGTAACTTGAGTAGATCTCATTTTCGGCTGGTTGTACGTACCTATGTCGCTATGATTTTCCACCGGAAATTTCGCATGTCAAGAAAAAACAGAATAATTCATAGAAAACTTATATGAAGCATCGTTTACCCCCACTCTCATTTCATGTTTTGCCCTGAATTTCTTATAACTGGAAGGGAAACTTGAAGATGTGGGAAGAGAAGAAATATTTGCGGAGCACCAATTGATGGCAAGAAAGAGAGTGATGTGAGATGCTTATCTTGGCCCTATTATATAAGCGAATTTGTGGCCGTTTAGAACGTTTGAACAAGAAAATTATGGAGTCGGCGGAGGAAAGAGTGTTGAGACGAAGGAGACAGGAAGAGATTAAGTGAGCAATTTGTATAAACTAGTGGCACGGGGCATGGAACCCAGTGCTGCTTCCCGTCATAGGTACGATCAGAACTAGGACGTAATCGTAATAAAGTACAAACAGGAAAGTATTGGGGATTAGATGTTTTATAGACGAAGGCAGCACCACGTCTACATTTTCGGATGTCCATTTTATGGTTCGAGCACTTACTGGAGATTAAATTTCAAGCGTTATAGGATCTGTGAAAAGAGCGAGTGAGAAGAGAAGAAAGAACAAGGATGTTTCCTTTTTTAGTCGACTCGTATTTCCAGTAAATGTCAATCCGATGAACCCGCCACGACGATTAGCATAATCTTCACCCCTTGATGATGAGCAGCGGCAATGATTTATGAAATGTGCGAAGACGGGGGGACGGCTTATTACATTTCAATTTGAGCATATACGAGCTTCGATGATGATGAGAAGTGAGTGAGAGAGAAATAAGAATTGAAGAAGAAAGCAGGCGAGAAGAAGAAGAAGAAGAAGCTTGATGATGGAATTAAGCTATTGCCGGAGAAAACAGGAAATCTTGGTGAAGCTCGAGGTTTGAGAAGGGTGAATATAACACTACGGAACGGGTAAGAGAGATTGAACGTATTTTCTGATAGGATTATTTCGGGAAGGTGTTATGTGATATCCTGTGGTCACTAATACCAGACATTCGATTAGAAGATTCAATTATATGTTACATAATATAATGGTTATAGCATTATTGAGAAGTCCAGGAAGTACTAAAAGTACTGAAGCTTGAGTCATGTCTTGATTCTGAACTCTGTTGAAGTGTGCAGTTTTCAGAATCTGGTCGAAACTTTGGATGGAGCGAAAAAAATATTATAAATTGGAATGTTCAAAATCGTCTGCGCAAGTCTG
The DNA here is from genome assembly GCA_900536305.3 of Caenorhabditis sp. 40 LS-2015. Lineage (NCBI taxonomy): Eukaryota > Metazoa > Nematoda > Chromadorea > Rhabditida > Rhabditidae > Caenorhabditis > Caenorhabditis tribulationis. The sequence goes on along the minus strand of LR544773.1, from coordinate 399,162 downwards.
CAACTTTTCAAAGTTCACTGATCAATGTTGTGAAAAGGGGTACAAACTTTTGTAAAAAAATGAAAATCAAGCTTACAGTTTCAAAATCGACATTCGATGTAAAGTTTCTGAAGTGTGCACTATCTCTTTTAGTATTCACAATGAGAAATGGACATTACACAAAATTCTGAAGCCCCTCAAATGAGCTTCATGAAATGATTGCATTTTCAAAACTGTGAGCATGCCTTTCGTAATCTTCATTTTTCAAATTCTTCTACCTGTATTCACAACATTCCATAGTAAAAAGTCTCAGAATTTGTTTCGTCTTCTGTATAGAAATTCCAACATAATCTGACAATGAATCCTGAATGAGCAACATTCCAGTGAATGGCTAAAGCATGAGAACACACGTTCTGAGGTAATATTGCATTTTTTCTTTATCAGTCTTTTAGAAAGGTCAATATCCGAAAAACGGGGCCATAGCCTTTCTTGCTACTTTTTATATCCCATTTTGACGTTTGAAAATGAGAGAAATTCAAAAAACGCTGACCCATATAGGAAAGTCAATCTGCTACTTTCAGAGTTTTTTTTTCAATCGAGAGTTTAATATTATTCATGAATCCGTCTTCGCTGTACTGAACTCTTTAGATTAGCCTTTGGAGACGTACAAATTACGGTGACTACAAACAAATAGCTACTCATTCGTGTCTGCACTTTTAGAAGAACATCAATCCTGTTAGAAGTTGTATAGCATTCGAAATTATAAATAACAAAATCATACATTTTTGAATCAGCCGAAAGACCATGAATCCAGTCATATGAATCTGGTATATACAAATGCTCCAAGAAAGACATTTGAGGATGGCGAAGTTTGTGAGAATTCCGCAGATGTATTCCCAAAGGCGCCCTCGTTCATTTACGATGCACTCAAAGTGACGGTCCTTTTCTTGAAGACAAACGGATGTGGAATTATAGATATGTACAATTTCTGAGGGGGAGTGGAAAATAATATTTCCATCAAAATTGACAACAGTTGAATGTGGCAGTCAATCGAAAATCTGGATTGCAATTCTGAGGAGGTCGTCATTCCTATTCTGAAAAAAAATTCTGCATGATTCAGTGTTTATGCAACTCGATTCATCTTGATCACATCATGTTCAGCGTTCTGAATGTTTACGTAATTATTTGCAGGTCTAGAAAAAATAGTCTAGACAGGCAGACAGGCTTTTGAAGTTTCGGATATATCGAACACAAGAAGAAGAAGCAAAGGGATGATTGGGATGTGTTTGTTATCACTGTCTGGCATCATAATAAGTCTGCTGATCAGGCCAAAATGCTACCGAAAGATTTCAGGATCCCAGACATCAACATTACCATCGCTTCTCATCTCGACACATGTACTTCTCGATTACACTCCCGCGTTGGATCCAATTGTTAGAGAGATAAGAAGAATGTTGCGTACTTTCGTGAAGAGCGACACGAAGTGGTGGATGTGGGTCAAAAAAGGAAAAAAGACGAACGGTTAGTGCATGAAAAGAAACATGAAACGTGGTGAAGAGAACATAGGGGGAGGCATGTTCTAGGCGGAAAAGGGCAGATTCGTAGAGTACGGGTCGTGAAATTGACATTACCCACCACCCGGTTTTTCATTTGATTTATCTCGATTTCGATAAGTAAAACTCCTCCCACTTTTGTATGTTGCGGTTGTAATTGTCCATTTAAAGGCTCCCCACATACCATATTATCTCCACTTTGAAGAAAAAATCCTTCGAGAATGTATCCCCTGGAAAAAGATGTCGCGGTACTGATGAAATACATTCTGAGCAAAGTTCGAGTGAGTTTGGAATCTTTTTTTTTTTGAATTCGTAGATTGCCATCTTTCTCGAAAATGTAACCTTCGCTGGTGATTTCAATCTGCACTAACCTTTTTTTCTACAGTATCCTCTAATTGCTACCACCGGGCAAAACAACAGCCATTTTTTGCCTTTCGAGAGGTTGTTTTCGTGAGAACACAACTGTACACTGTTCTCACTGCTATTCTCCAAGTATACAAAAATTAAAGTCCTCAAAATCTTCACTGTACGATCTTTCTTAATATGATGTTTTTAGCTGAGCATGTGTATGATGGCAGTATAAAAGAAGAAGAAATTTCCGCTCAGAAATTCATGATTCACATAGATGACTTGTCTTGTGTGTTTCAGCTATTGTGTTTTTGATCAATCAGTGTTCCCCAATTCTGTTGCTTTTCATCAACATTTCTCATTTTTAGATAATGCGAATGAGTCGTTCTGCTTGCATCCGTCTTCGTGATTGGGTGGGATTCTTCATATCCCATCTGATCGTCATGGGGATCTACTTCTCGATGTGCTACACTGCATCGAAACTCTTCCCTTCTGTGAAATGGGAAGAACTTTTCGTCCGTGCTGCTGGATTTCACATTGTCTTCGTTCTGGGCCAAAACATTTATCGCAGCATGATCTACCCACCCGGACCACCACCAATGGCGATTTTCGGGAACTCCCCATTCATCAACGTACTTTCTCCTGAAACCACCTTTCTCGAGTATCGGGAAATTTATGGTCCTGTCTTTACACTTCATCTTTCCAGTGAGTTTTCTATTAACTACTCTCACTGAACTTTTTCGTTTCACAGAACCTACCGTAATCCTTGCCAATTATGAATCTTGCTTCGAAGCTCTTGTCACAAACGGTAAGTCTAGTTTCAAGTAGAGATGATAATAGATAAAAAAGATCGGATAGAACACCCCCTTGTGTTTAACGGAGAAAATGAGATTCTCCGTAAGCGAGTTTTTGTGTCCCTGTTCGCAACATTCCGACAGTGTTCCTCCACGCCAACATTAGTGTCAACATGAGGGGAAATAGAACACCGAGTAGTGGACTTCCTAAGCACAATCTGCTTGCAGGCCAGAAAACAAGCGGACGGTCCAGTGCTGAATCTTTCGTGCTGTTCACCGGAGATCGCCAGGATGGAGACGGAGTTATCCTGGCCATGCGTCAAAAGTGGAAGAATATGCGTTCAGAGATACTTCGCTTCATGGGAAAATGGTACGGAAAGCGCATGGATGAGTTGATTCTTCATCATACCAGATGCTTGGAACTAGAACTTATCAAAATGTCAGACTCCAAAGTAAGTCCATTCTGAGAGAGATTCAGTGTAAATTTCAACTTTAGTGCCTGATGGATATGCGTGACCCACTGGCTGGAGCCATAGCCAATGTTATCCAGCAAGTGACAATCGGACGTAACTACTTGTACCAGGACATTGAGTTCCAATCCCAACTCAAAGACATCAACACTGTTGTGAAAGAGGTTATACCCCTTTCTATTCTTCATTCGACAATACCGTAGTTCCTTCAGATCATGACTGCCGAAGTATTTTTCGTGAACAGCTACCCTTTGCTTCGTTATCTGCCAGAGGGCATTCTGCGGAAGTGGACGAATTACAAGCAAAGTGGATTCCGACTTCAGCAGTGGTAGGAACCAGTTCTCATGTGACAATAGGCAAATACAGTACTCCTTTTCAAGGTTCCGCACTATTTTGGACGATCATCTTATCAATCGCGATCAAGGTGATTTCATGAGTCATATGGTTGATAAACAAGAGGACCGGGCAGAAGAATTCAAGTATGTTGCCAAACGACTACTGTAGAAATGCTCCGATTTTCCAGTGATCTTTCAATCATCCTCACTTGTGGGGATATGTGGACTGGTGGAATGGAAACGACTACGACAACTCTAAGATGGGGAATCATCTACTTGCTCCAAAACCCGGAAGTGCAAACCAAGTGTCATGAGGAGATTGTCAGTGTCTTTGGTAATGAAACTCCAGAAATGAGCAAGATGAATCAAACTCCATACGTCAAAGCAACACTCTCTGAAATTCAACGTCTCGCTAACGTCCTCCCGTGGGCCATCCCACACAAGTAAGTTAGATTAGACCAAAACTGACAATTTATCATTGTCTTCCAGAACATTTGAGGAATGCAAAGTTGGTAAAAGCACAATTCCATTGGACACTGAGATCATCCCAGCTCTCGGTGCTCTTCTCTGTGACCCGCTCACATTCGAGAATCCTAAGGAATTCAAACCAGAACGTTTCCTAGATCAAGATGGAAAATACAAGAACATCGAAGAGTTCCGTCCATTTGGCATGGGACCAAGAGTCTGCCTCGGAGAGAAATTGGCTCGTACAGAGCTCTACCTCATCTTCTCTTGTCTTCTTCAAAACTTCCGATTCTATTTGAATAAGTGTAAGTTGATCAGAAGCAGACCAAGACACTTTTATCATTTTTTCCCTTTCAGCTGATCCAATTCCACTTGCTGAACGCGTGATCGGGGGGATCACCGCTCCACCAAAACCATATTGCACTCGTGTCGAGTATCTTGGAACTCGTTATGTCTGATAATAATTTATCTCCTCATCAAGACACCTTTTCAGCGTTTCCATATAATTCTATGTGTCGCTTTAATCCCTTCTGTTTTTGAAATCTCCTCACTGTACAGCTTTAAATGTATATTTCAAACATCGCATTTTTAATTGGCATGAATATCAATTAACACCAATTGTATACACATGAGTACTCAGGAAATGTTGAGACTTTGCAAAATTACTATCTTGAAGAATCTCAGTGTACTACATCTCCCAACAATCTAGTCTTCATGAATACGGTATCTCTGCAATCCATTGCCGTACTTTGCAAAGTACATCAGCACAGAATTTCCGTGTCCTTCTGTTGAAAAAAACCCGAATAAGAGTGTGACAAGAAAAACGATCGCCGTATTTTCTCGACATGTAGTTACAATTTCGATGATGAGAATTAAAAGATAGGGGATGTTGCATTCCGTCTCAATTTCTACCTACACGACTTTTTTTGAAATCATATCCGTCAAAAAAAAGAGGAAGATTGATAAGAATTGGTCATGGAAAACCGGAATTTTAGTAATCAAATTTATCAAAAAAATCTGGGGGAAAATGAAATGAAATGGCAACTTGGAAAAAGGTGTATACCCGAGAATTGTGGGGGAAAAGGCACTTGGTTGGTGTATGAGTGGAGATATGTTCGGTCTAGAAACAAATAAAAATATCAATAGGATCTGGAGAAAAGTTCACAGGGCTGTTGTTAGAGAATCAGTTGGATTGAGCGAAAGCGACTGGACCATCTTGGTCCTCCGGGAGTGGGTAGCGGGTGTTGAGCTCGGTCAGAAGATCGTTGACAGTTTTCTCCTGGAATTACATGTATCAATTAACTATCAGAAGATTCTATCGAGGTTTGATCGAGTCAGCTGTTGTGCTCTTTTGAACTTGACGGGCAAAGCACTCACATCAATGACCACAAATCTCTTCTTATCCTTCGAAAACAGATAATCTTCTCCTTTGTAGATGTCGAACCACATTCCGTGAATGTGAAGTCGCCCTGAAAATTGGCATAGATTAACTAAATTGAAAGGTGGTTATTATTGGGCAGAATGAGAAAACTCGAAATGACATGAGAAAGGGTAAAACATCTTTCTGATCTATCTTGATACTTTAGGCAAGTTGAGGTCGGTAGGTGGATGAATTTTTTGAAAAGGCTAGAAGTTGCAAAAAATTGAGCAGCATCAGACTATTCAACCCCTCAACTATCGGTCCAAATGTTGCAGTGGGACATCTGAGTATAACTTTGTCAAAAAACACCCACCAGACTCCAAGTACTCTTTGAGAAATTCATGAGAGCAGATGTTGACGAGTTGTTGAAGAACGTTGATCTGAGAGAGCTTGTCCTCAACTGGAAGTCTATCCATTGGATCAATGATAGCTTCGAACGATTGACTGGGAGACACCTCCGAGTCGAAATTCATGGACGATGGGCCACGATGCAGACGTTCGTTGAGTCTGAAACATCAACAAATTAGATTCAATCTACTCTCAACTGTTCATACCTCTTGATCGAGTTGAACCCATTTCTTCTGACCCAATGGTCCATCGGCGAGGAGACATCAAAGTTCTTTGGGCACTGGTGGAGACCGTAGAGAGTGTTGATTGCCTAAGCACAATTGGTTTAGGTGAACTGATAACCGAGAGACAAGTTTTGATAACGAAAACCAGTCAACTTACCTTGCAATCGGAGTGACCACAAACGACGATGTGTCTGATGCCTCCTCTCTTGACGGCGAGTTCCAAAGCTGCAGGTTCGGTGTTGACGGAGACTTCGGAGAAAGCACCTGGAAAATGACATAAAAGTTCTGACGTTCATGAAGTCGAAGAAAACTTTCAAAACTTAAACGCTTTGCACGTTTATTCATCGCGAAATTCAGTTTTTAAGGTAACTAGATTACGGCTCGACGTCGATAAACTTCACTCTACATACTCACGAAGTAGTGTTGCAGTATGTTCAAGTTTCCGGCGTATTCTCCGGCTAATACACGTATTTTCTAATTTTTCAGGTTTTAAATAACGTCGACTCACCATAGTTTGGAGCGTCTGGAATCATATTTCCGGCGTTTCTAACCACGAACATGTCTCCGACTTGAGATTGAGTGAATCGAGTTGGCAACATTCTCGAATCCATACAGGTGAACATGACGGCGGTTGGCTGAAGACATGAAGACGTTTTCATTCCGCCATTTCAAATGAAGAACTCACGCTTGGATTATTTTTGACTTCCTCGAATTGTTTGACAAGATCCTTGCGGACAGTGTTGCGGAACTGGATGACTCCTCGCAGGATTTTGTTCATTCTTGAGCTGCAAAACACGTGGTTTGTTAGAGAGCCTAACTAAAAGAAAACTGATCTCTGACGGAAAGAGAAACAATTCGTAATGTTGGACGGGAAGCGAAATACGAGGCTAGAGAGAAAGGAAAAGTAAACATAAACTGTCAATTGGAAACTTGTGAACCTACTGATAACCAGTCGAAACTTTGGCAGGAAACGCTTTTTTTTTCAGATTTTCTTCAATGATTTTCTCAACGAAATCGAAAAATCAGTGTAAAAAGTAGACTGACTTTACACTTCGTCGACAAGATTGACCTCTGCAAACTTTCACGCAGCGATATGTGTGTGTTGCGAAGAACAATCGCTCTCGTGGTTCAAATCAATAAACACATAAAAAAGTCCAATGAACGATCACGCATCAATGATGGCAAAAGATGCAGTGATCTTGACTTGCGAGAACGAGCAGACAAAATGAATTCATCGAATAAAATTGAGCAACAACAGTATTGCCAAACCGTCTAGAGAGAATTGAGCAATAAATGGGAAATTCGGTAAACTAAAACAAAACTAGACTACTACTCGGACCATATAATGAAAGAAACAAAGGCAGTTAATCGATATACACCTTGCGCGCGGTCTTGTTCATTGCCTCCTCGACAAAGGAGTCGATGGGGTGCACAATGAACGGGATGGTGGCCAGACCGAGAGCGGTGACAGTCCACTTTCTGAGATTAGTGGGCAACTTTGTCGATTTTTCCAATAACATGTTCGTAAAGAAGCAAAATCTGTTGATGGTGAATCCTGGGATCAGCACTGACGCGAATGTCTGCCACAGAACAGTGTCGACTGCGGCGATTGCTACTTTTTTGGTTTTTTCGGCGTCAGTGGCATGAGTTTTCTGGAAAATACGTCTTTTTTGCTGGACGTGGTTCCGAATTGTGTACTAATGATGTCATTAGAACAGCTTCTCATGAGATTTAACCCATGACAAATTGCTTCCAGTGCTATTTACAGAGTCAGGAATAATTACCTTCGACTCCTTCAATCCCTTGTCCACAGAATCGGCGGCCACGTACCCAAAAGCGACGACGTACGAGAATTTGACGACTACCGGTTTCACGAGAGATCGAAACGCTTCTCCAACCTCGTTAGCATATCCTGAAAATCGGGCATATCGTTCAACGCATCTCGCGATTTCCCTCGTCACCTAAAAATCTAACTGGCGTATCGCGGAATATATCCTTTTCGCTGCTAACATCTACTGGATTCATCTGAAATTCACAGGAAAAAAAATTAGGAAAGACAACGACGAAAAAGAGATAGAAGTAAGAGGAGGTTCATAGAACCGAAAGGACAACACAAAAAGGAGAGAGTTTCCCAACCGACAAAATAATTTATTTGCACCCGTATAGATACGAGGACCGTTGATTAGATACGAGCAGAATACGAGGAGAATGCCATATGTACAGTGTGAAGGGTTGTGGAGACGTTGTGTGGCAAGTCATTGCTCACTTGAGCAACTCGCGGAACACATTGTTGATGCCGTAGGGAATGGTGAGCATGAGACGAGCTTCCAGAAATCCTACGACTATTCCTGGAATTATTTTTTAGATTTGATGATTACGATACGATGATTCCGATTGCAGATTTGGACTGGTTCACATGAACATCTAGACTGTCAGAATGACGATCTAGCTCTTAATGGATGACATGACAGTCAGTTTTTGGGCTGAAGTTGAATACTCGTTCTTACTACTATCTTGTTTTTTTGCACATATTCCTAGCAAATATCAGCTTCAAATTCACCATGACATTACAAGTGGAATCTGAGAAATCGCTTCTAAGACAAAGAATATACCTATTATAACGCGTTTCCCATCAGTTTTCTGAATAGAATAACTCACCAGCAAGAACATCAGTGATATAATGTCGTCCCAATGCAACTCTAGATAATCCCACAACCAACGGCAACGGAATGAATGGAATAGCGACACGTGGAGAGTAGTTGTATCTGAAAATTTACTCGTCTCATGCCACTTCTGCTATTTTTCACTACTCACAACATCACAACAAGCATAGCGGCCCGAGAAGAGTGACCAGATGGGAAGGAATAAATGTCGACGGTATGCTCCAGGTACTGAAATTATTGATAATGTTTTTGGATTTTGATGTTGGCTCTAACCTTGGAGTACGTCTTCAGCGGTCTATCTCGATGAATGTAAAATTTGACGATGGCGATAAAGATTAGGTCGAAATAAAGACCTGCAAATTTATGGTTTTTCACTTGTTGAAAGACTTAATCTCACCAATATTCAGAATCACCAGTCCATATTGTGTCATTGCATCGAAATTCTTGCCGTATGCAGCGATAAGTGCCAGTGCACCGAAAACGAACCATGGGAACCCGTGAATCTGAAAAATAGACAAAATTCGAAAAAAAACCGAAGTGATAATCTCTCACCAGCCATTCAATCCACTGACATGCGGTTTCATATCTATTTTTGTCGTATAAAAGCTTTGAATACTTCTCGTCGGCTTCGATTCCCCAGTGAACCACTGAAAACATCAGGGGAAATTGGAAATTTGTGGAATAAAATTGACTTACCCCTCTCCATTGAAGATCTGATAAATATTTCGTAACAAAACGTGGGTGAAATCAACGCTGACGTTGACTAAACCATCACAGAAGGCGAAAGAAAAAACAATAAATACGTTGTCCTCGTGGACTACACGCGGGCTTTGTGCTTCGATTCGGCTGCGTTTTCTCTTCCACGAAACGTTGGCACTGATGAGAGAGATAGTGCGAGACACGAGATTTTGTCTGCGGTCTCCCCCCGCACAATTGTCCCTCGCTGCCGCGCCGCGACCGCAAACGCACCGCCATGGATGGGGCAGATAGTTTTGACATGCCTATTGGCCGTTCGTGTCCGTGTTTTCTCATTTGATTAATTGGGAGCTTGTTAACAAATGAGAAACATCAGTTGGTGATTGACCAGAGCACTCCTAACACAGGTTAGCCTCTTCCACTTTTAGGGGGCTGCAGTGATGCCAAAAGGTATACACAAGAGAATCCTCAAGACCATCTTCGGAAAATTCGGGTAGACACACAAACTGTTACTTTAGGCGAGTTTTTCGGCTGTAGCTGTCTTAAGAACGTTCAATTTTTGGCTGTGACTGGGTTAGTTCAACCGAAAGGTAGGCTATAACGCATTGCTCATGGTTAACTCGAATCGCTGCAAGTTTCGTTTCTCGTGGTAAATTTCAGTAGAACTTTCTGTCACGAGATTTTTTTCATTCATGAGCTCGTGCCTTCATCATCCAACATTTTCTTTCATTTTGTGAGCGGAGCTTCCGAAACCCAAAAACTCTTGACTGAATCTCACGAACTCCGCAGACCATTTCATAATGGATTTCTCCAAATCTCAATATAAGAATGTCTGATTGATTACGTTACATCACAAAAATCTCGAGCTTTTTTCCAAACGCAAAGCTGAATGACTTCACTCCTTGGAGCCAACGCTCGTATTTTTTCAAATCGGATAATTCCTCTTAAATTACCATTATTTTCCTTTTTTCTCCTTCGTGCTGCTCTTTTTCTCCCGCACACCTCCATGTGACAGCATCACGCGACATCCGAAACTGGGAGTCGCTTCCATGACAACCGTGGGCAATCACATGCCTTCCACTCACATTTTTTCTCTACTTCCCACGGAGTTGAGGCGCCCAGATCTCGCTGATTCCGGTAATAGAAAGCTCATTTTTTTCCGGTGGTGCCCGATTGTATATTTGATTCATAGAAAAGAAGGCACTCCACTTCACGACTTTCAAGGTTCACATATATCACTAAATGATATTGGATCAAGTAAGGGTGATCTCAACTTGGTTATCTTTTAGTATGCAGTCCTCGTTCTCAAATGTTTTTACCTTTTTTTTTTCTTCTTATGCATCTTCGCTGTTTCTCTGAAACGTTTTGGTTTCTTCTCACACGCCCTCATACGAGAGCATCACGCGGTATCCCAAAAAGCGCGAGCCAGTGCCATGACAACTGCGTCGGTTGCCATGTCACCAGACTGCCCTTCATGCATTGAGTTTTTCTCCACACTTTGTTTCTAAAAAAAAGATCCTAGATCTCATTGGCACGAAAATATAGGGTTTTTTTTTCTAACAGCAAATTCAAGGCAGAAGTTGATTGGTTTCTGAACTGAACCGCTGCCAAATATGACCTGTCTCTTACTATCTTCTCACCGCTACAATAATTTAAAGTGTTGGAATTTTAAAGGTCTTTACAAAACCTGACAAAGATCTGAACCAAAACCGAGTCCCTTGTCAACTTCCGATAATTTTTTTCACCGTGACACCTGAGTAGGGATTTCCACCTAAACTTTGTTGTCTATAGTCGTGCACTTCCCACGTTTCTGAAATCTCGGATGCAGTTTTTTCACGTTCAATTCCGCGGTTCTGTCAACCGAGTTCATTTTATAATTTCAACTTTTTCAGCCAACGCTTCTCGCGATGGAGAAAACTTCGGTGAAACAAAAGGGTGACCTTCCAGAACGATCCAGCGCTCGTTTAATTGAAAAAAAAGCAAGAGTCGAAGAGGAGGAAGCAGTGAAGAAAGCAGAAGAAGGCAGAAAGATGATGAGATATTTGGATGGAAGAATGGAAGCAAGAGAATCCGAAACGAAGGTAGGAGGATCATCAGAGACAACTGAAGAGAAAGCGGAGGTAGAGACAAGAGCTCAGAAACGAAGGAGGGAAATGGGAGAGGCTGGAAAAGATTCTGCACACTCGCAAGTTTCTGATGAATCAAATGATGAAGAGAAGAAGAAGAAGGACCTTAAGAAAGATAGGAAATCATCAAAGCAGAGAAGACGCTACAGGGAAATGGAGGAACTTGACACTGCAGGAACTTCACAGCAACGGGAACCAGACGATCTCGATGATGGAGAGGCAAGGCATCATTTGAGAACTTCTGACCAGTTAGAAGAACAACTGAATCAAGTTGAAGATCTGTTGCCCGAATTGAAAGGAAAAGCCATCAGTGATGAGGATTTGCTGAAACTTCTCAACGCTCTTGGCGTCACAGTAGGTAAGGCGTGAGTTCAAAAAAAAAACGTCGAGTGTTAAAAACCATAAATGCTGAACTAACTCAAGTTAATTTTCATTGAAATCTAATTGAGCAATTGTTCAGAAGTTTTGTCAAGACCGATAGATATTGATTATGATTGTTTTATTATGCTTATACCATTCCAGATAAACAATACGACTCCGATAACAGTCTCTGGTCGGAAAGTGACCGTCTGACCGATGCCCAGAGAGCTGAAAAAGACGTGAGTACTATTCTTCAGATTTCACATGTAAACTATAAATCCATGTTTAAGGCGAAATTCAGAAAAACGATTGAATTCATTGACTCAATGCCAGAATTGATCAAAGCTCTAAACTGGGAAAATCGGACAGAGAAGCAAAAAGAAGAGTGGCGCAGAAAGATGTCTCATATTCGGCAAGGATTGAAAACGCAGGCTGAAAAGGACGAATCTGACAAAAAAAGAGCGGCCAAAAAGCGAAAAATTGCAAAACTGAAGAGAACGAATGTACAAGTTTTCAGTGATGATTGGGAGCAATATGTAAGTGAACATTTGAACAAACAGGTGAATGGGTTCTTTGAGTTTCTGAGAACATGACGTCAGATGACAGTTTATAATTTCAGTAAACTTTCGAGTTCTGAGAAAATTCAAAATTTGACAGAGCTGTCTGTGATGACTGAATATTTCTTTTCACAATTAAAAGTCCGGAATTGATTATGATGATTTTCAGTGCAGAATTTTCAACTTTGAGAAGCGGAAAAATATACACCCTTCACGAAATTTTCTGAAAATGAGTGTATGTATTAGGCAACTTCAGTTTTGTTGTTGAAAATTATTTTTCTACAACCTCAATCAAGTTAGTTATGTCGGTTATTTCATGATTGATAAATTTCATCGAAACGATTAATGGTTTAATAGTATTTCAGAGCAAGCGCGGTATAACTTATCTGCTCTCACGTAAACAGTTCGATCAATATCTTGAAGTGCTTGAGAGTCACATTCCGGAGGAGAAGAAGTCAGCAGCGGAAGCAGGAAACATCAATCATCTGGAACAATTTTTGGCAGTGAATATGACTCGGCTGGAAAGAATGTGAGGCATTTGGAGAAAATTTGAGCAAGGGGACCATTTGACCTAGAATTTAAACTTTAAGTAGTAAAATTCTCTCGGTTAATCGAAAACGTATCCTTTTCTCGAAATGGAAAAAATTACAAGGACAACCTGAAAAAATAATCGCTCGTACGGAACAATTTTTGAACCACCGTACCTTCTCACGTTTTGCTTTCAGTTCAAATTTCCATGTTTGACGCAAACCCTAAATTGCAAAAAAGTGTAAAGGCTCAACACCAAAGCTAAATGGTCGTCTTTTTTTCAGGATAAACACGAGCACCAGTCCGATTCAGGGAAAGTTCTACACGGCCAACAAAACAGTGACTGAATATCTGAATGAGAAGGTCCGCATGATTCTCGAAGATAGAAACGTTCGTGAGGTTCTCGATGGAGATAGATTTGGGTTCGAGTTCTCGACGAGAGGTATGGTTTGGAGAAAAGTCTAACTGAAAAGAATAGTGCGTATAGAGAGATAATATTTAGTGCAGTGACAGGTACCATTGAGAAGAAGCGTTTTTGAAATGTATTCTCTCAGTTTCAAATTTTGCGGCCGACCTTCAAAAGTCGAGATATGAGATTTAAAAGTTTTGACCTGCAAATCTGTTGCGTGTGCAAAATTCAATCTTCGGAAATCCATATGTCAACCTTCTGAAGGACGGCCGGAAATTTTGAAAGCGGGATAAGTTTTGAAACGTTCTCTCTACTACGATACCCATCACAAAGTGATGTTTCCCTCTTGTTCGCACTATCCCATTGTAAGTTGTGTGTCTGTGCATTTCTGTGTCAGAAACATCGAGTTTACTGTTTTTCTTTCTCACAGAATGTAACTCATTTTTAAGTGAAGAGTTGTGCTATTGGTGCTGATTACTAAATCTCAAGTAACTTCACAATTGTTACCGTTTCTCATTCAAAACTAGTTGCTTCATTTCAGATACCATCTCGGTGCTCGAGCACTACTATTCCATGAATAAACCGCCGGTAGACTACGGTGTTTCCATCGAACCGCTGGCAATCAACATTGGCCAGTTGATTTCGTCGGCATTCGGTGTGGCAAGAAGTTCTGATCCCAATTTTCATCTCAATGAAGATCTCAAAATTGCATTGGGCTTGCCATTTTGAAGTGTCGCCATTTTCTCGTTTCATGAATTTTGTCTTCCGTTTCGATTAATCTTCCAGTCATCCTCATCCTTGATCAGTCATCAGTGATCACCATTCTTGCTTTGTAATTTCAGTTCGCATTAATCTTGATATCCTCTCGAAAAAGTTAATTATGATTGTATTCTCGAATTCTCTCGTTTCCTAATAAATCAATGAAAACTGATCAAGTAGGTAGCGCAAAACAACACGAGATTCTACGATATGAAACAATTTATTGTCCACTACCCGAGTGAAGGTAATTTAGCATTGAATTGAATGGAGAGATGCGGATTGGTGTTGCTGCAGCTTTGCGACGGTCAGCACAGTTCTTGCCACTTTTTGGGGATTTCTCTTCGAGATTATGTCCATTTGGGAGCAGAGAGTGTTCTGTGAAAAATAAATTGTGGTTGATTCTGCATACCATCAGTTACCTCTGGGACACCGGCTTTCTTGCAAAATTGCAAGAACTTGTCGACATTCATCTTCGAGCGAGTTGTGGCAATCGACTGAAAATGAAAGTTTAACAAAGTTGTTTTGAGAGCTTCCTCTTACCGAGTCTGTTGGTGATGCAAGAGCTATAGCATCTGGATGAAGTTTGTTCACAAACTTGCACAATTCTTGTCCATCTGATAGTTGCAGACTGAAACTGATATCTCCTTTGTTCAATGCGAAACTCGGTCCCAGTTTCTCTCTCAACAGCTTTCTAGCACTCTCCACGTCATTAGCCATTGCAGTTGTTGATGGTGCACGTATCCCTGACTCTGGAAGAGTGTTTCTTGTGAATTGTTAATTGAGGAAGTGTCAAAATGCACGAGGCGGAATAACTTACTATTCAGGTTCGTGACACTCGAGGTTATCGGTCGACTCGCAATCTTTGGCGCCGCTGGTTCTTCAGAACGACGGGTTATGGTAGAGGCAGTTCTGGTACTCTTCACTGGGATTTCTCTTTTGGTAGTAGTAGTAACATTCGATCGGGTTACAGTTGTACTCTGGATGGGATTAGGACGACGAGTTATTCCAATTTTCTGTAATGGTAGAACTCTTAGAAAGAACACCAGATAACAGACATACCGATGGAATATTTCCATTCGGAGCTGCTGGTGGGGCAACTGCTGGTCGTACCGACGGTTTCATCATGGGGGCTACTTTGGATATCGGTTTTTTGCCTGAAATGACAAACCATTTTGCATTCATCGAACTATGCTACTCACCCATCCCCGGACTCGGAATAGTGCTACCTGTCTTGGACTTCGAAACTTCACTGATGATGGTGTTATTGTTATTCTGCTCATCTGGAGTGCTCTGTCTCGAGTTCTCTTTTCCACTGGTAGTTGTTGAAACGTGAGACGGAACCGACGAAATCTTATTGTGAACAATCTGTACATTGTGTGTCTTTGCATGCACGGATGCGGTTGTTTTGGGCTCGACTAATTCCTGGAAAACATTAGAAATAAAAAGTGATGATTTGGAGGGATTGCACTCGTGAAGACTACATATGCTAACACTCGAAATACTTAGCGGTTCTTTTTGACATGCATCAAATTGAGTTACAATGTGAATAGGTGGAAAATCGACCGAGCAGATTGGGGAAAAACACTCGAAAGTTAGTCGTTGGAGAATATGTACAACACATAAAGAGATGTGAGAAAACAGATGGACAACTTGTCAGTCAGAAACTAAACCTTTTGACGATTAGTCGGTCATAGAAACGTCGAGAGGACCAGAAAAACAAAATGATTATAGCAGGGAAGGATATTGGAGTAGGTCGAGATTTCGGTTATTGAACGGACAAAAGCGGTATAAGTCTGCACGGGAAACCCAAGGGTATCAAACTTACTTTCGGTCGATGGTGAAGATGTCCGTTCTCGGTTCTGGTCTCCGGGAGTGGATGATGATGGTGTCTCACTGGTTCAGAAGTGTTACGCGTAGTTCTGCAAGCGATTAGTAGAGAGAAACAGATGAGAAAAAGCTTGGGAAAGATACTATTCGGTTGGAGAAGTTCTGAATAGTTACACCACCCAAGAAAGAAATAATAATGAAAAAGATGATAGCAAGGAGAATGGATAGACAACTAAAGTTAAGCTTTTCTCCAACCAAACTATAGTGATTCTATGTGCCCCGGAGGAAATGAATATCAATTTTCAATTGCTCCCCTAACGTTCATAGTCAAGTCCCCTGTCCTTGTTTCCATTGAATCTCAACCACAATATTAGTAGCCCCAACAACCCATTACTCGTCTTCAGGCAGCAGCTAATCGAAATGTCACCCGCCCGTTGTCTTCCCCTCTCTCCCTCATCATTCCAACTTCCCGAATAATTACCTCGATTCGTTATGCGGTGCGTGTTTTTCGGCGACAGTGGACGTCAACGTGGTGCGCTTTCGGTCCAATAGGCCATCTTGTGAGCCGGCCGACGTCGACGAGCAGCCAGATGTTCTACCATCAAGCCACTTGAATATGTGCACAATGCCCTATATATTGGTTTTGGTTACGTTGATTGAACGGAGGATTAATGGGGAGGGCAGAAAGAGATTGAGTAGTTCTTGCCACTCTTCCCAACTTACCAACTCTACAATCTCAATTGGAGGACTTCGCAGTGGGTTGCAGTCCAGTTGCAGGTGACGGAGGTCGGTCATTTTGACAAAATCGGCCGGCAAATATGACAGATTGTTCTGCGAGAGGTCCAAGGTACGCAACTCCAGAGATGAGCAAAGTTCGGCAGGGAAATCCTCGACTCTGTTTCTGGATATCTTCAGCACTTTTAACGCCTTCAGATAGCGCAACTGGGATTGAAGGCTGCGAATGTCGTTCCTTGACAGGTCCTGAAACAAAAGTATAAAATTTCAAAAAAAAATCTCAGAAGGTCTTACCAGGTACGAGAGTGTTGGTGCCAAGCGGCGGATTCCCTCTGGAATAGACGTGATCTTGTTTCCAGCAAGAATGAGAGCTGTGAGTGGAATGTCGAACAGGCCGTCCGGGAGATGAGAGATCTCATTGAAGCTGAAAATCAGATTTAATACGAAATACTGACGAGACTTTGATACCTAAAGTCAAGATAGGTGAGTTGTTCTAGAGAGCAGATACACGTGGGGATGGTTCGAAAGCGGTTCGAAGTGGCAATACAGGAGATCAGACAGTCAAAAGCTGAGAAGTCGGCGGGTAGAGTTGACATTCGATTGTCACTGAGGTCTGGAAATGGAATGTGTGAATATTATGCGTGCTTCATTTTCCTCGTACCGATGAGTACTATGTCCAAGAGTTCAATGTTTGAGAAAGCTTCCGTTGGGAACTCGGAAAGTCTCAAGCCATGTAGAAGAAGTCGTCCCGAGTACTCGGCTTCTTTGAAACTTGTTCCAACTGTTGAAGTGTATGATGTTGTCTGAAATGGAGGATACCTTGAGTTCTTGTGTTGATGAAATAAAAGTCACAGGTTTTTGAGGGAGAATTTGTTAGACATCTCTGACTCGAACTCTCATTGATTTCAGTCATTTCACTGGAGAATGGTGTGGACAGGGATACTCAGTATGCAATAAGAACTACTGAAAGAGAAATCTGAGTTGTACTGTGCCGCAAAAAAATTAATGCGGACCTTCGAAAGTCTAGTTATGAGGTTCTAAAGTTTCTTTTTGAGCTTGTAACAGATAAAGCAACTTGTCAAGCATGTAGAACACAAAACTCGACAAATGCTAATTATCTTTATTAGTCACATCCCATAACTTTCTCAACTAGGGCTTATAACTTTTTTCATCATACTCACAAAAGGATACTCAAACGTTTTTTGCTTCTGACCCTCTAAATTTGTTGGACCCTCAAGAACCCACAACTGAAACTATCTCTCTTCCTCCCCCTGGCAAAAAAATGCGTTTGGGAATCAGAATGATAGATAACACTGGCTTCACTGCACTTTTTTCTCATCATTCATTTTGTAAGAGGGGGGATTCCCATTTCTTTTCTCTCCCACTTCACTTTGTTCTGTTTGGGAAGTTTGTTCAGCTATTTTCCCATTTTTACACTGCAAACTCAAAGGACCCCACCAGTTTGTGTTCGAGAAACAAATCTGCGGTTGGATTTATGACCACTCTCATCTCAGGCTTGTCACTAGTACAATGTTACACACATCCCTCGAGAGAATGTCCACCTTCTTTTTTTTCTTGTCCGACAAAACAAGTGTTAGTCGGTGGCCGTCAGTCAGTGTGATGGATAATTAGGCAGTGGTTTAGGATCGAAAACTACTTCTACTAACTAAAAACATCCGCGGAAACAATTTCGGAGTGAATTATTCAACGAGGTCAGCTGAAACAAATACACCTACTTGTCCGAAATGAATGGATCCTGTTGATGTTGTCGATCGACTGACTGACGGTTCGGACGAGTCGTGGTCCGATGTGGAGCGATGTTTCGATACGGCCATCGCATGATCAGTCGCATCGCTCTTTTTCTTTCGTTTACCCGTCCACGAAAACGTTAGCATTACCTGAAAATATGAACTGTGATTTTGACGAGTACCTCAGAACAAGAAACAGAATGGTTGGAAGAGAGGAGATTCTGACATGAATTGAAACCACGCCCTTTTCTTTTTGCTCCGTGGCCAGAACACGTCATCGCCGATTTCCTTGTGAAGATGGATGAGAACCATCAAAAACGCAAAAAGGAGAAGAAAACGAAAACGAAAAGAGGAGAACGGATATAGGAGAATGGCAGGTGCCGTTGACAATTGGAGAACCCATAAAGCATTTCAGACGATAAATGCAGACGTGCTTATGCTCATGAAAACGCTCATGAAAATCATAGAAGAAGAGAAGGAAAGATAGAAAGAAGACGAAAACGGAGCTCTCAATGTCTAGAACACAAAAGGATTAGACCAACGAACATGGAGATCGACGGATTATAGGAGAGGGAGAGTGCGAAAAAGTGAAGAAAAAATGATTGGATTATATAAACAATTTGGTTTGTAAGTGAAGAAGACGAAAGGAAAGAAGAGATGAAGATGGAGAAGAAATGAAAGGAAAAAAGTTTCTGAGCTTCATCTAGGGGAAGGGGCGACGATGATCAGGGTGATTTACAAAGCAGTGAACCCCTATAATTTGGACGTCATCTGAATCCGGAATTTCGGAGGAAAGTGTGAAGAGTCGGACTAGAGAAGAACTCCAGTAGCACACAGTAAGATATATCATTTGACAATTTTCAGTATCGTGGAAAACGGCCAACTATGATCTTTTGAAATAGTGCTTTCACAGCACTTGATTTTCCCGGAAAATCTACGAATTTGTCAGGCTATTTTAGTTCGATTATCTGTAGTTAACAATCTGATTGGAAAGCCAGGTCGAGTAAAAAAAAAAAACAAGAAAAACGGAGATTTGAAGCATTGTATGCCTTATTGCACGGTAATCCAGCGAATTATATCATCAAACAAAGTGTTGTTATCCCGAAAAATCCTCAAAATCTGCTCAAAATCGTGCTCAAAGTGAGCTCAAATGAATCTCGCAATTCAAATTTTAGGCCCCGAAAAATTGGCGCGCGAAAGCAAATGTTCGATTGGTAGAGAGTGATTGGCAAACCCGGGACACAGACAGTGTGTGTTAGGTTCTCTCTATTCCTCTCCATTCCTGTGGCCCTCGTATTCACCCACTTGGCCCAAAACGCATTTGTCACAAAAATGGCACTGTTGCAGGACAGACCGGGAAAGAAGAAGATGGACAGGTTGATGGGGCAGTCGGATCGGATTGATGGAGAGCGATGGGCGGACGCTCACAGTCTCATTAACCCCAACCTTCTGTGGCATTAAGAGAGTGAACAAAGAGAGATTTCAAAATGAGGGGTCATAAAATTCAAATTCTAATGATAAGAAAAGGTCAGGGGACAGTTAGGGGCTATTTGAGCACTCGGAGGAGAACAAAAGGAATGAGGGACGTGTTGACTGATCACATCATCATCCTTTTATCTGTCCGATTTCCTCCTCATTTCGAATGGCACATCTTTTCCAATGCATTAACAAAACCAAAAACGGCTGAAATGTGACACTGCTCCTGGGAGAAAAAGAGAGGCGAAGAAGAGGTCCCAAAAAAGTTTTGGTAGGGCTTTAGCGCCGAAACGGAAGATGACGGCAGTGGCAGAGCGGTAGAGGCGAGAGGAAGAGCGGCGAAAAGGAAGCGAAACATTTGAAATTAGATAATGGACTCTGTGTAAGACAAGCAAAGTGGTCAAGTTTGCAGAGTTTTAGTGGTTCCTTCCAGCATAAAAATAGAGGAATAATGATGACTCAGAAAAAATAACAGAAAAAAGTTTGTGCGAAAGATCTGATTGGGAACAATAACAAAATCGCATTAGCTATATTCTCATCTCATGGAAAATTGGAGTTCTGGAACTATATTTTAATCCATCTATTTTTCGGACTGATTGTATAAACAATATAAAGAAAGAGGATGAATAATTTGAGGTTCTCATTTTTGGTTTTTCTACCGTACCCCATTTCACTCACCTTCCATTTAGCCTTGAGACTCTCAGTAGGACTATCGTACATATTTGAAGAGCTATTAGTAGTTGGCAAATTGTGAATTGTGATAATACAAAAAGGAACGGAACGTCTTATCACACAACATTTCATCTGTTTTGCTCTTTGTTGTTGGCAGTACAACCATTCGACCGCAAATGTCAACAATAAGTGGGACCCCGAGCAACTATGAGTCAAAAAATTCCGCCGTTTACTATCACTTTAAATATCATGAAGAATATATTAAAAGCTGCAATCTGAGAGTAAAGGGTATGCATGAGTCGACAACTATGTAGTAAGAAGATGAAGAGGAAGAAGAAACTGGAAGTAAAATCTATTTGTGTGTAGAAAGGGGAAGAAGAACCCGACAGGAATAACGAATTGTTTTCGTCGTACCTTTATCGGGAAGAACAACAAACACAACATGGAAAAAGCTCAAATTCAAACATTGCGTGCCGCAGACTTCGACTTCTTCAGGAATTCGCGGACTTACCAGTGGAGCTTCTCCACTTGGCGAAGAGGAAGAAGAAAAAGATGAAGAACGACGGGAAAAGTTTAAGTGAGATGGGAAAACAAGGAATGGCATGAGTATGAAAGCGAAATCTGAGGTGATTGGTTTGGATGCTCAGATTTCGGAGCTCTAGAAAAGATGTTCCAAAAGTATAAGAAGTTAGAACTGAAACTTTTGGATCTCGAAAATCGGGAATAACTATGTTCATCTAGTTTCAGAACCTATAATCTCTGTTTACATCCAGTCTGTGATGTTCTAAAGCTAAAAAGGATGTTCTAGAAGTTCTTTTTGGTTTCTGCAAAATGTTTGGTTCTCTCTAGATCCGTCTTGCCAAATAGCGGCACTCTGCAGATGCGGACAGGAGACATCCGATTTGAGTGAAGCGTGGATTTGCACTTTTTGACGATAGAGATGAAAACACGGATGCGCATATTTTGACTGGGACCAAAACATTCGTACTTTTGATTAGAGTTTTGTTGTGGATTCATTGGAATTTTTGCAAAAAAAGCAGCTTTGATGAAAAAATCAAGAGATTTACTTTTTCTACTTTTGAAGAAGATGTGGTTTGGTTTCAAGGGCGGATGGGATTGATTGTTGGAGAAGAGAGAAGTGAATGTGATGTTAGTTGGGGTATGGTGAAGTGGCAGATGTTCATAAAAGGGTTTGAGGTGAGAAAAAGGAGAGCGCGAGTGAGGTTGCTACAAATCTATATAGGGAGCGGCGGCAGAACTGACTGAGTGAAATATAAACGAGGTGGTGGCAGAAGAGAGGAGGGGGGGGGGTCAAAATTGAAAAGGCCCAAGTGCCAATATATAGAAGAACGGAAAAGCCCAGCACTATACTTCGAGTAGCATTAGGGAGAAGATAGATGGAGGAAATCCCCCCAAAAAACTTTCAATTTCCTGTATACGGTAGTAGCAGTAAAAAACTCAGAGCTGTACACTTCTGCAGAAGTCAAAACACGTCGGTCTGTGTTCTCAGTTTTCACACCTTCGTAATCATATTTCAATTCAATCCTCACAGAAAAGCAGGCGCGAGGGTAACGGGACGAGAAGCGGGTTGGGTGAAGAAAATTACACATGCAAAATGAACGATGAAGTGGAGGAGGACGAAGATTTGCAGAAACATGATGCATTTCAAGTTTCTCGCTGTCAAGTATCAAAATAATAAAAGGTTGTTGGCGCGGGTGGTGACAACAACAGTCATCTCATGGATATTCATGAGACGGTACAGGGCGGCCAGACCAGTACAAAACCGAAAAACTACCAAGCGTTTTGGTAGCATGCATGACAACCGACGCAGTGTTGCTATTCCTACATAATTGAATAAACCAGTCAGTTTTGAAATTTCGATTTGTATTGGACAAAAAGTGCACATACAATCACAGAACACCCAAGCACTTTTCAAATAGAGACATAAAAGATGTGAGAGGTAGTAGTTGTTACCTACCTGAGAAGATGTAATGAGGTCAATTTTTTGCGGACATCGAACGACATGTTGTGAAGGATGAGGGAGAAGAAAAAGACTCACAATGTCGTTTCGGAGGGCACATAAAGAAACAATTGGACTGACTGACTTTGAGTTGTCCGGGGTCGTATGAAGGACGAAAAGAGAAAAAAGGGGAGGAGGTGAGAAGATAAAGTGATGCTTCTTGTCTTTCTCGACAATTTGTCATCTGAGCATTTGCTGGTCTTTAGTTCCTCTGATCCACAGGTTCTCTTCTAGTATTTCGAAATGGCAAAACTGCGAGGACAAGAGAAAAAAAAATCAAATTGAAACAATACAATTCCAATTTCCCAGAGAACATTGGCTATTGTGTTTGTCCGAGAGCTGTCAAGGATAGTTTAGCAGCCACAGAGAATGAGGAAAAACGGCTGCGACTGGTCAAATATTTACAGTCCAGACCAATTTTCGAAGCCGAAAAGGGGGAAGGTGAAGAAGAAAAAGAGAAAGGTCAGGAACAACACTAACACTTTGGGCATAAACGAGAATGCGAAACGTCGGGAAAGAACACCTGTCGTCGGGAGAAACGTGGTTGTAGTGAAGCTTGAGAAAACAGGTGAGTCATTGAAAGCAGGCAGATGGGATCTTGATCAGGTCTATAAAAATGTTTTCTCAAATCTTGATCGTGATTCTTTTGAAAATGAGAAAGGGGTGGGGGGGGGGATAAAAAGTTCGTATAGGAATAATAAATAACTTTTCAATGAAGAATATCAAATACACTACTATTATACGCATGAATTAATGACGCCCGCCGTCCCGGATTACACTCTTTCAAGTAGCACATGAATTATGCAAGAAGCCGTACGAAACAGCGAAAAAAAAAGTTTCGACCACGGCAGGATTCGAACCTGCAATCTTCTGCTCCGTAGGCAGACGCGTTATCCATTGCGCCACGCGGCCAGTTGAGGGCATACACTCTCGCAGACAATCTAATGGTGGCGCCTGCAGCGTCTCTTGCAAAAAAAAAATACGTGGAGGGGGTGAGATGGCAGAGGAAGGGGTGGTCAAAATAGGCAGAAGGAATTGAATGGGAGGGAGAGATAGAACTCTTTACAAAAACAAAGAAACTTCGAAGGACGGAAATTCGTAGGAGAACTGCGAAGAGTGGTGAATTTCCGGTGTTTGAAAGATTCGTGTTGGAAATAGATGGGAAGTTTGCAAAAGTCTGAATTAGGTTTCCATAAAAAGTTTCATTTCCTGTGCTCACAACTGCAGCTTCAAAATGGTTTGAAGCTACCATAACCCAAACGGAAAACTATGACTCTATTGTTCTCAGGACCTTCTTCTTCAAGGGTTTTTTGGGTTGTGCAGAAAAAAAGAGGGTAAGGGTCATGGGGGTGGGTGACACCAAGAAAAGAAGGGCGAAGAAAAGAAGTATCAAAGAAGCCACATTATACATTCTTTTTGAGAAGCGCACACATGCGTACACCTCTCACACTCTTTTTTTGCTCTTCCCTAAGTGTGTTCTAAATACAATTTGGGTGGGGGACACAAAAAAAACCCGGGGAGAACTGAGTTGAAGAGAAAAAGAGTCGAGTAAGAGGAAAAACTTAAAGAAAAGAACTGAAGGAACTCAGAACGAGGAGACAAGCCGGAAACAGCAAATAAAAGTAATGTTTTTAGACGAAATGCATACTGCCCGCGGCAAAACTTGGTCCTTATTCGGAGAGGAAAGTCCCGAAATAATGGGACACCGTTTGCTTTCTTGGCACAGAAAAGGAGTTCAGACATTTGCAGGAAGAAGAAAATGGCTGCCAAACAAAAGGAGCCCCAAAAAAATTGAAGATTACTTCACTTCTTGCCTCTCAAACCGATCGAAGATGAAACATACGGATCGAATTACACACTACTAACAGAAAAAAGTCACGGAAGCTTTTGCTTGAGCACATGGAACCGGGAAGTGGCATCGTAAAGAAATCTGAATTTTCGATTTCAATTTGATAGAGGATCCGGATGGAATACAATATGCAGGGCTTGCACAAACAAGTAGTCCCACTGTGCTCAACACGACTCCACCCTCTTCACATTAGATAACGAACGACAAACGAACTCATCAAGATGAGAGGCTTTGTGCCTTTCTCACACATGTATAAAAGATGCCGACATATTCAGAATACTTAATGTTCCCCAGTGCATTCCATTCCTAATATGCTAATCTATTACGAGATGTGAAGAAGAAGAATAAGATGACGGCGTCGAATGAAAGCGCCCATGATTTTCATAATAGTAAAATTTGTGTGTATGTGGCAGGTGATGAAGAAGTTTGGTGGCAACAGAATCTAGAGAGGGGCGTCGGCTTTCGACCATCTCGAAACAGATGTCAAAGGTCTCAGCTTGACACGAGGGCCTAGTGCCGCAAAAAATAGTTTCGAGTGGTTCACAAGTTTACGCAAAACTGTCGTGTCAACAAGTGGGAAAACGAGGCTTGGGATCAAGAAAGGTCAAAAAAAGATAACTTTGTTTAGCGAATTCCAGAAACTACAAAGTTTGTTGCGGGATGTGAGGCGTTTAGTGTTTGAAAAACCGTTCCGAGGAAAAACTTTCGAATCTTAAAGGTCTAGTTAGAGAAAGCCAGTTTGATAATCTCAGTTTTCACAATAGGCGCTAATAATCATACCAAAAAGTACTAGTTTAATATACAGTAAGCAATGAAATGAACAAAACATATGATGATATTGCAGAAGCGTGAAAAATTGTGAACTTTGAGCAACAAAATTTACTATATAATGATCTGAGTTCTCTGAAGCTGATTTATTGAACAAATTTAGAAAATGATTTTGAAACGAGACAGTTTTCTTAGAACCTTTTTCAAGCCTTTCAGGTCGACTTGAAGAAAAAAATGCAATTAGCACTGAACTCGACCGAAATTCAATGTCCATATCTAACAGACTCAAGAGAAATTCTCGGAACAAGTATTAACCATGAAATTAAGTTATAGAGTTGCTTGATAAATTGATCAACTTTCGAAAAATCGGGTTTGTGGAAAGTACGTTTTCCAGTTGCTCAAAATAAATACATATTAACGGAAAATGTTGAATTATGACTGTTCTTAATTAGAGATTTCTGAGCAAGCATCACTCTCCAAACGGATATATTCAAAACCCATTCTCCGAAAACCGTCTTTCATTTCAGATGTCAAAGCGCAAAAATGTACAAAGGACCCGAGCTGGGTGCAACACAATCGGGTCCTGCTCCCCCCACCCGCCGGTCACACCCCAGGGACCTACCATTCAGAAGCTGCCGCCAATTTTTGAGCTGGTCAGGGACGACACATGTACATGTTTGCACAATATCAAAGAGCAGTCGCCTCCACACAGAGATTGTATGTGGCTCTGCACAGGAATCTCCCCCGTCCTATTGTCCACCGTTTTCTTCCGATTCTTTGTTAGAAATCATTAGAGACACCGCAAGAGGTGTCAGATTTTCTTTTTTTTTCAAGACAGGAAGAGTTGAGTTGGGGCAGGACATGGTAGATAGATGTGGCAGTTTGAAGTTTTAACATCTTGAACTTTGTTTGTGACTCGAAATGAGCCTGAGTATGTGAGAAAGAACAAATCTATCTCTTCACTAATAACTACTGTAATATCAGAAAAACCAAGAAAAACTGTAGTAAAAACTGTGTGGAATAATCGAACAAAAGCGGAAACGAAGATTTAGTAAAATCCTTCCGCAAGATTTACTACCATCTACACCGTTCCGTTCGTTTTACGGCATTTCGGTGTCTAAGAAGAGAATGAGAATCGAGAGTTGCATTGTATACAAGAAGAGACACCGACTGGTCGGAGCCGCGTAATAACACCCCGACCATAACATTCAAGTACCATAAAGCGTACAGACCGAGGTACAACGGATTGAAGGGTTAGTTATGGGCGAGGGAAAAGTGAATACGAGAAGAAACGTAGACTTGCAGTTGAAAATGAAAACGCATTGGGGACGGTTTCAAACTATTGTTGAATGAACCAGTGCATGAGAGTGCAGGAGGAGAACGAGTGCGTGTCCCCTCGGGTCTATTTGCGCACAAAAAAGTGCCACGGAGTGGAGATGTTTTTTGATGATGAGACTTCTCCTCATAATGTCATATTTGGCACAACGTCAAATATAGTCTGCATATACAAAGAAAATCACTGAAAGTACTTTGAAAGTTGTTTCTTAGAATCTTGTTATCTGAAACGAGATTTTCTGATAATTCATGTATTTGCAGCAAGATCAATTTGGAGGTTTCTCGTAATACCTACAACGATTATTTGGGTGGTTTTGTGAATGAACCTATTTTGGTTAATCTGAGATGATTGACAGAAGTGGGAAGGATTAGCAGACGGCAGGTGAATGAATGGAAGGAAATGTTTTTTGGCAGGTACAAATTGTACTTCTTCAATGCGATGTTTTGCAAGAAACGAAAATACGAATGATCAGAGAAATCTGGAGGAATTCATTTTGTTTGATTCGGCGAATTTCAAACTGTGAGCAACATTGGAAACAAACAGAAATAGACAGAATCCGAGATTAGTGATGAAAGCAAAACAAGCAATCTGAGAGTTAAGAGTTAAGCCGACGATGACATAGAGAAGGATACAAGATAAATCGAATGTTTTGGAGCAATTGGAACGGCAGAAGGAGAACGGACGTTCTAGTACAACACGTCCCGGCCAATGTGCGCGCACAAAAACAGTGTGAAGAGATAGAAAGGGAGAAGAGGGGTGAGAGGAAGAAAGAAAGCGGTAGACAGCTGGTCCGCCATCCTCGATCCATCGACCGGCCCGGGGCGGTGAAGACGTTTTTCGAGAGCTCTCTCTCTCTTCATCTTCAATGAGCACGCCGCAATTATCGATTCGGATTGGTGGTTCAGTGTAATAGACGGGATGGAACAGGAACACACAGAGAGACATGTTATAATGATTGATGCCTTTGTCTAGTTGATTTATGCTATTTTTGACTCTCTGACGGATGAGATGATTTCAGGATGGAAACCAATCCAATTGAGACGAAAGATTGTGCGGGAGCAATTAAAGTAACGCACACTTTACAACAGTTGGCAAATTGTCTCCCAGGTATATCAGAAGACTTGCTAGTAATTCGAGAAGGTTCCCGTCATAAAAACTTTTGACATAAAACAACATTTAGAACTTGTTGCAGAAGGAACAAATGACGCAGGAAAAGCATGTTGTTCTCGTGAGGTCAACAACAGAGAATGTGCTCCAAATTGTTGTCCCGTTTGCCGCTCAGTTCATTATCTTCTCCGACTAGCACCAGTACTAGTTGAAAACGAAAAACTTCCAAAAATAATTTTTGTTTTTGAGTGACTGCCTGCGGACATGAATATTGGAATATTGAAGGATGATAGAGGATGAAAAGATGTTTTTCGACGAGAGCAAGAGAACCGATTAGTGTTCTGGGAGAGCACTGAGAATGTCATCTCATTCTGCATTCAAATGATACTTTTTACGGCTCTTGAAATGAGAGAAATTTTGAAAGGAGATCTGGGGAAAGACTGCAAGCGGAATATTTGACCAGAAAAACGAGAAACGTTGTTCAAAAAAAAAAACAAAGAAGGAACAGAAAAGGGGGATGCGTAGGAAGCCAGAACAATCAACGTGTTAAGAGTGCTAAAATTTTTGCTAATTTGGAAAGGTTTTTAGGGGACATTGTGTACACTTTGGAAGAAAGGTTGCACATGGGTCTACGTATAAATTTGGTTTTCCGTTTCTTAGTTTCCGTATAATTTTATTACATCAGTGATGAATGAGATTAGGGTGTGAACAAAAACTGAGATTCTTGAAGTCTCCGGTTGTTTGAAAATTCTTGCCCAGTTCCCATTTCTTGATTTGTACAAACTTCAAACTTCAAAATAACAGATGCAAATATTTATTCAATCAGAAAGCAACTTTTTTTTATAGAAGAGGATAAAACTTGATGGCTTCATTGGTAAGACATTTTACGACCAATAAACGGTTTTGGGTACTCTCTATTTTAATCTGTATTCAACACCATCTTATCCTCTTCTATCTGCTGTTTTATGGGAGAAGCGTGTGGTTGCCACCACCAATTGGCTTGTTCTTGATATCGAATTCCCAGAGGATGAGGAAATAGGTGAGAATTGCGGAGAACAGCTGGAATGAGGGATTTGAAGTGGGTAAATGAGGTTAGGAATGGGTTACCGAGAGAAGAATAGAGCGGTCCATGTAGAAGTAGTTGCAAGCCGAGAGAGTGAGTTTGGTTGAGTGGATTTGGAAGGTGAAGAATGTCATTTGAGAGAGAACAGTTGGGTCTCGCTCCTCATGGAACGTTTCGTGGTACATGCGGAATGAGGAAGCAACAAGACGGTCACCCTGAAATCAGATTCATGTGAGATTCATCAAACTAAAACTACAAACATCTTCATGGATCATGAATGCCGGGAGACTGAATAGGAGGAGGACGAGGATCGCATTGATGATCCAGATAACAATCGAGACCACTTCGGACCAGCAGATCTGAAAATTCTGAAACAATATTCTGAAACTAGCTGTAGTCTCCACCAACCGATTGAGAACTCATAACAACAAACATCAAGAAGCAGAAGATTGGGATGCAGACACCATACGAGTAGAAGAGGACGAAGGAGTAGTACTCCTCAATGACAGACTTTCCATTGAAGATGCGTTGATAGCTGATCTGGCAGTCGTGGATCTTCTGGAGGGAAGTCTCTGGCAACGGGCATTCATCTTGCTCCGGTGGAACCATCTCGTTGATCAGGTGCTTGATGGAACGTCGGATGACGGAGCAGTGTTGGTAGAAGAGAATAGCCAGGGCGGAGATAGCAGCACGAGAGACGAAGAGCTGAACAGGATGAATAACACAGGTAGGGAACAGTTCAATTACCGCATAAGAGTCCAATAGAACGCAGAAAATGGTCTCCGTGTTCAAGTTTGGTGTTCCCACAATGTACAAGATGTATCCCCACTTTGACACTAGAACGAATTAGGGCTGAGTTGAAGTGGCTGATTCTCAAACTCACGAGCATAGGTTGCAGCCATAATAAGAGCAAGGAGTCCACTGATCACGGCCAAAAACGTATTGATGATGAACTGGCGGCGTTCGGCTTCCTTGGAACGGACGTTCAGAGAAAATTGGCAAAGGATCTAAAATCGAAATGTCAACACATTTCTGGAATTTTCTGTAACCTTCAATGGCTTGAGTCTTTTTGCCCCGAGAGTGTAGAGTTGAAGAGATGCCAGCAGTCCACTAAAAACTCATTCTCCTTATGAAAAACGGCTCATCTATCTTAGTCACCTCATCATTATCAATGCATTGCAAAGGGTGATCAACGAGCGGGGGTTGGCAAAAAACTCTTGCGCGCTTTCACGAGTTCCATTCGGACGGACGCCGATTTGATTGAATTTGCGGACGGTGGTGAAGAGCTAGAAATAGCTTGGAAATTGAGATGAGTTCCTTTTAATTTCCGCTCTGAACCCCCAGACTCACCAAGAGGCAAAACACAAGCCAACTGTAGATGCGGAAGAGGAGCGAGTTGTTTGGGCGGATGGATTGATTAAGTCCAAGGATGAGGAGAAGATAATAGATCGGGTATAGAGTACGGTCGCAGATGGCCCATTTATTGCGACTCGACAAGATCTTGGCGATCATGGTCTTCTTGGCTAAAAGCTTGGGTGACTTCATTATTTATACGAATCTCGAGTCGGTATGAAATCAGTGAGGCGGTAAGGGATGTGACTTTCTTGAGAATGTGATGATGAGGTTGACTACGGAAACCTGTGATGTGCCCCGTGGGCGTGTTGTTTTCATAATCTTACAAGGAAACTCGAAGTTTCGGAAATTCGAAATTTCGAAACACACTCTCTGAGATTTTAATTGCGGCTTATTTGAGGGTCTAGTTGGAACTGGACGTCAAAAAGGGGTAAGTACGGTGAACGAAAAAAGTTTTGTCATCGTTTGAAAGTAGTACAAGAGATTTTCTTTCTAGGAAAAAAGAAAAATAGGGCGGATTTGGTTTGATTTCTGGTGTCGAGAATAGAAAAGGTTTAAAATCAGAACTTCTTTCGGTGATTGGTAGATTTATTAAATTTTTTCAATCAAATTATGTTACCTTCTGGTTGCCGGCACCACATAGCACGCGACATGTTGAAATGAGGCTGAATGTCAAAAACGGCGACGGTGCCGCCCAACTTTTTCAATTAAATTCCTCGTGATTGTTTTTCAGATTTTTGAGAGATAAAGCTTTTAGGGTCAGGTGGTTTATTTTTGCAATGCTCCTTTGATGACGTTGAAACTCAATTAATGAGAATGAAAACAGGGGAAAAACGGGAATTCTTCGAGAACGTTTTTGCAGGTTGTTTTTGCAACAGTGAATGACAGATCAGCATGATACTTGGGCTCACCAGGAAGGCAGGGTTACATGCACTCCGAGAATTTTCATCAAATTGGCACATTTATCGAACCAAATTTGTCTTTTCAAAGGACCTATATGAGTCCACACGAGCTTCTAGAAGTCGAGATATATACATCCAAAAAAGGTGAGCTACGTTTGAAGGGCGTTAAAGTGAAATGCATATCATTTGGAGAAACTACTTTGTCTTGTGTGACCTGATTCAAAACTCAATTTTTGCAAGAAAAATTTGTGAAGACTCACGAATATTCAGTTTCTCCCAGGCAATTGTCAGCCAACAACAAAGTGTTTTCATTGGAACACAGAAGAGAATATAGTTATTCTGGTTTTATCGAGAAAATAAATTTGATCATGTGAAAACACTGGACCTCTCAAAACCCAGACGAAAAGAGGGAAAGATGTTAAAACCGAGACAATTCTCGAGATGCCACAATTGAAACCTATCTCAAATTTCTCCCGTTTTAGTAGCTATTTTGTATTAAATTTAAATTTAGT
This sequence comes from Caenorhabditis sp. 40 LS-2015, assembly GCA_900536305.3. NCBI lineage: Eukaryota > Metazoa > Nematoda > Chromadorea > Rhabditida > Rhabditidae > Caenorhabditis > Caenorhabditis tribulationis. The sequence continues at coordinate 367,760 of LR544773.1, read as the reverse complement.
CTGGACAGAGAAAATAGTAAAACTTACACTGTGTGCGGGAATTATTCCTACTGAATGTGCTAGCCGAATACATTAGATTACTGTTTTAGTATTTCTCAATATGAACTCTGAGATCTCTCTGTGTGTGTTCTTGCGAGAGAACGATTTTTAGAAGATGTGAATATGAAATACAATACTCTCTCAAGATTGCATGACACTTCGAATGGGTGGGAGGGTTCATTGTCATCGTCTAGAATCTAGCCAAGATCATTTTTTGATAACTCACCATGTACCATCGTGCTCTTGACTACTTGCTGGAGGCCTGAATGATGACCTGAATGTGCTTCAGACGGCATCTTCTCTTGAATAAGGAATGAGAATTCTGGTGATGAGTCTTGACTTCTTCCAAAGTTTTCCTCTCAAACGATGACCTTTTTTGTTTGCACCGCCTCTTTGTCTCATTTCTCGCGCCCAGTCATTGTCAAGATTTTGGTGCCGTCGAATTTTCAATTTCGTGAGCATAGTTCACATTACCCTCCTTAATTAGAAATCTTGATGCGTAAGTCATAGTATTACGGTAGATGTTTGCCAAGATGACAATTCATGCATATAATTCGAAGCCGTCAACAATCGTGACGAAATACAAGAGAAACATATCATAAGAAAGCTATAATGAGGCGAGCTGAATTTTCAGAAAAGTCCTTTTCCCAAAGCAGACAAAAACAAAAGAAAGTATAAAGCAGCGAAAATTATGATAAGAATGATCTCCCATCTACTGAATTGGTCGATTGAGAAAGACATTGGCTGGTTGTGAGTTCCTGCGACCGTCGATTTTCAGCGGAGCGATGTAGCTTCCGGATGAGGAGGATTCGATCTCGAGATTTTGAGCAGCATGAATTGCATCTGAAAATTTCGCAGAAACGTTAAAGTCTCAATGATGTTTACTCACTTAATGTCTCAATGCTTTTGGTCTTCTCCAAAACCTCAACGCTTTGTTTTCTTGGTGGTTTTTCTGGAGCATCCACTGCTCTACTTTTTTTCGAACTATCCAATGTGGTGATAGTGGTAGACGAGGTGACGGTGCTTGCAGATTTGTGAGACGCTGAGCGTTCAGTTCTGGGACGAGTGGAAGTGTAGCTAGCCTCACTTGGAGTTTTTGGTGGCGGAGAGCGACGAGTGGGCATCACCAAGTTGGCTTTCAGGTTGGAGGACTTGGAGGAAGAACGGGACACACTACTGGAACAGGAACCTTTGACAACTACATTGACAGAAATTCACCTCAATTTTTCAGCAACCGAAGCTGGACGAGACCCAGCAGCAGAAACCGGGCGGGAGCTATGGGTCAAAAGATGCATGAGATGATCGACTTGAAGTTGGATGCCATGTTGATTGCGGAGGTATCCATCGAGCTGAAAAATCATCGTGGATTCATTAACAATTGCATTATACCTTATCTTCCAAATGAATATAGTTACCATCGCTCAATTGCTTGATGTTACCGATTTTCTCCTCCATATCTCTTCTGGTCTCGTTGATCACTTTCTGAATTTTTTGTTTCAAAAATAAAAAAAAACTTTTTTCCCACCAGAAGCTCGTCAATATCGTCTCCAACAATGTTGCTTGCCACGAGTCGAGCCTTCATTTCATCTTGAACCTGGGCGAGCTCGTACACTTTCTTGGTCAACTCTTGGATTTCATTTTGAATTGGAGCATATGGAGTTTTTCCCTGGAAATTTTTTTATTTTTCCTCTTCCCCTCCTAAAAAATCACAGTCAACTCGGTCTCCAGTTTGTCGAGTCGTTCACAGATAAACTTGTATTGTCGAGTTTGCTCTTGACGTCCGGTGTCAACAATGGCACGTTCATCGGAGTTTCGCTGAAATGAACAAGAAAAAATCGCTTTAGAATGGAAAAGCAAGCAGGAAAACAATAGAAACGTGTTTGTTGTGCACATACCTTGGTCGATGGACTGCGAAGAATTTCGATGATACGGTCCAACTTTTTGTTGATTTTTGAGAGTTGGAACTAAACAGAAAGGCACAATTAATGTCGTGTTTGAACCATTATGTTTACATACCTCAGACTCCAAATCAGAATGGTACGTGTGACTGACGTTGACGTTTTGAGGTCTTGGCTCTCTTGGTGGTGGGTTACTGGTGGGATTTCTCATCACATTCTCGAAACGATCATTGTGCTGAAACAAGTTCACAGAAAAAATGTGTTAACACGTATTCAGCAGTCCTAGACGTTCATTTTTGTTTTAAAAAAACCTGTGGTAGAAGTCCCCAGTACTAGTAGAAACGGCCAGGTGATTGTTTTTTTTTTGGCATGATGACAAATTTATAAAGGTTCACTGCAATCCAAAAAAAAGGTCTCATTATGAATTAGATTATATGTTTTAGTTATGGCCAGCAAAAATAAGGGTTGCACAACAAAAGTGTATCTTGCTGTTTCAATCACAATTTTAACACGGTAACTGACCAGAGCAGATTTTGAAAAAAGATATCAATTCCAGAGATAGGGATCTAAAGTTGCTTAATACACCTTCTCAGAAAGAGTAAGTAGTTGTGATCCTCTTTTTCAACTGCTCGAAGAAAAACTAGGAGATCTTGAATACTTCAAAAGTACTTTGAAACCGTATTATACAAGTGGCTCATCTCCAACCCAACCATCGAATCTGAACTCACATCATCAATGAAGCTTCTCCGGTAGATAATCTCTTTCTTGGTGACCAGCGGAGGATGACGAGACATGTTTGAGGAAGAATGAAAGACGAATGAAACGCAATATGAATGATAGGAAACGATTATGTTTTGATTTTGCTCTTGCTCCTCATATTTTCCCCTCCTCCACATCTATTCCTTCTTGTTTCCTCTGTGATGATTCCATATCATCAAAACCGTCCCAAAAACACGACGAATCGTACTGTCAGATTAGTAAACAAAAAGCATAAATGTTTATGTATACTGGGAAGAAGATGTACAGTAGAATAAGCTGAATTGCAAAAGAAAAGCGACTGGGAAACATCAAAAAATGTACTGTTGAGTTTCAAAAGCTGTAGGCAGAATTGTGTGAAGTTTTTTTGAAGGAGAATGGGTTTCTTGTAAAAGCATAAATGGGAAAATCATAGAGATTAATAGGTCTTGCGGAGGATTTGAATGGAGCGGTATTCGCGTTGAGTCGAGTTGGGTGAGTCCGAGTTTCCGTTGCGAAGGATTCCAGTGGTAGTGCTGACTGGAGACTCGACACGGTATCCTGGAAATAACTGTCGGTTTGAACTTTGGAATGCAAAAAATTGTCTCACCGTTGCGACTCTCTGAGCGGTGAGATTGAGCACGAGAGCTAGATCGTTCTTCATGAAGATTGGCATTTCCAGCGGTGTTGTAGGCTCCTAAAAGTCCAGATTATTTCATTTTTTCTCTCGACATTTTCTTTCGGAAACTCAATATGTGTATTCATTATCGACCAAGTTCTGGTCAAGGCACCACATGTTAATGTATTTTGATGTTAATTTGTGTTTGATGAAAAAATCAAAGTACTCGGTGATCTATTGTACGCTAATTGTGGGAGGGATGGTGGGAAAGTAATTGAAAAGATTTGTGAAATTAACTGAAACAGGAAAATAATTCGATGGGAGAAACGACCTTGCTCGAAATTGTTTCGAATCGTTTCAAACGCTTTTCGACCCGGCGACCGTTGTTCCGGTGTTACTGTCCGCTCTGAAGGTAATTAGAAGATCTACATAGATAGAAACAAGAGAAAGAGAGAAAAAGAGAATGTGGAAGGAGGAAAAGAAAATAACAAACAAACTCGTCTAAAGGCAGTGTTTTCGGATAACGACTATGGTCAGATGAAGTCTTCACTAATTCTTACCGCTGGTGGTGACACGAGAAGCGACTGGACTGTAGGTACGAGTATCGTTTCTAGTCGTGTTCACGTCGTGTGGGGAGAGACGGTTGCGAGAATCGCTACGATGATAGCTGAAAATATTAAAGTCCATGAACACACCAAGAGACTCCAGATACCTATAAGAGTGAGATGAGTATACGTCTCTGGATCCTGGGCTATCGTTCAATCGAGATCCGCTACGGCTCGAAGCACTTCTTCCATCCTGCTCGGTTTGAACATGGATTGGAGAGTTTGGTCCCCGTTGGGAACGAAGAGTACCACTATCGAATCTTGGGGAAGCACGTCCGGCTCCCTCGATTGGGATCAGACGCTCACGGCCTTGGATGGCCATGTTGTTGAACTTGTTGGCCTCCACTTGAAGACGTCCCTTGGCATCGATGCTGCTTTGGATGGAGTTGTAGTCAACATCTCTTGGAAGTTGGTACTTTCTGACAAAGTACATCTTGGTGAAGTTATCCCGGTCACGGATATCCTCATGTTTTCCCTCGATCATCAAGGTGTCATCCAAAGTCTTGACTTGGATTTCCTCTGGACGGAATTGGTAGCAATCCATGTCGACGGCGAACTTGCGTTCGTCGTTGACAACGTTGGAGTTGACGTCGATTCCCTCCTTAAAGATTGGCTCGGCCCATCTAGGGTAGAGATTCATCCAGTATGGATCGCTTCTCCAGTTGCGATCGACACGATCGAGTTGAGTAGAGAACTGAAATTATACGTTTTATATTATATTCCCTTCGTTGTTCGATGTGTATTACTCTTGGCATGACGGCGTCCATGCGAGGCCAATCGGTTGGCCAATCCTTCCACCAGCTATCCACGTCACGCGAGAACTGAAATATACAAAGTATGGAAACATGATTCATCCACCGATTCTGAATCATAGAAAATTCGATTTCCGAAATCAATTTTTGTGCCGATTCACGCCAAAGAAAACATAGTATTTGTACAGATTGATGCTCGAAAAAACGACTGGAAAAAGGATTGCAGTTGGCATGGAACAAACAAAACCAAATAGGGGAAAGCAGAAGAGAGAGTGAGACTTGACTCTTAATAGGTGTATATGTACGTAAATTCGAGTAGGACTGTCAAGTAGGCCGTCGACGACCGGATTTGAACAGTAAAACGCCTGGCAGAAATATAATAGTAGCACGGAACGCAGACCATGCAGATGAGTGAGATTCGCTTAGGTCGACGAGGATGAATACCCTCATGATGCCCTTGCGTCTCTACATCTAACAATTGACCCATCGAAAACTAATAAGCCTAGACGTGAAGTGAAACCTACCCGGTTGAAGAAGTCTCTTGGCTTTGGCCAGTCGAGTGGCCAGTCACGGAACTCGTCGAGCCACATGTCGTTGTCCTTCCAGAAGCTATCACGACGAGTGAAGTCAGCGTGACGGGTGGCCAAAGTCATCCTTCTAGTATTTGAGTGTTCTGGTCTGAAACGAAAACGATTATGTGGAATGGAGAGGTCAAAAAAGAAGGCTGGAGAGAGGAACAATGGCAACGATTAGGCAAAAAAAAAAAACAAAACAAAGTATAGGTTTTATATTGAACTCTCTACTGCAAACAAACCATATATTTTGTACTCAAAAGAATTTGAAATATGCTTTCGTTTTTAAATGTGTTCGTCCGAAAAACAAAGAGAAGGGTGAAAAAACTTTGAAAGCCGGAACACATATCCCAAAAGCTTTTATAAGTGTGCCCTGCATGGAAAAGTGGGTTGAAAAAGTTTGGGCGTGGTTTTAACCTCTCTCCACCTTTTCTCGAATCTTCCGTCCCCCGACTTTTTTGGTAAATACCACGTGAACAGAGTTAGAAGAAATGGAAGTCGGGGTGCGCAATCGAATGTCCCTGCCAATGTTGACTGTATGTTTCTCTGTCAACACTGTTATTTTTGGGGACACCTGAGGTCGGACGGAAAAAAGTGGGGAAACGAAATAATCAAAGATGACTGACTGACTTCCTGCCGGAGAAGTAGAAGAGATTCGGTTGAACTGTGTGTAATTAGTGGTCGGAAAAGACAGATGCAAGGGAAAACAAAAAGGTTCAGTTTTGAACTAGAAGAATTTGAAACTCAAAGTCACTTTGAAAGAGGAACGAGTGCTCTGAATATGGTACTCTGGCGGTGTTATTATATACCCCTGGCAATAGAAGGGCGTTGGCCGGTCAAAGTTACCCTATTTCAGATGAGTCAGAACCAATTGAGAGAGAGAGGCAAAAGGCAGTTCCATTTTCTCTCTTTTCTATCCCGCCTTCATCTTTCTCGTCGTCGTCTTCTTTAGGATGATGATCAATGTGATATTTAATCACTCTAGGAACGACGAGACTCGCAAAAAAGTGGGAGAAGAAAGGATAGGAGCGATCACGTTGAACATGGCATACGCCCTTTCTGGACCTTCCAATGGTTTCGACACAGAAATATTTCGAAACCGGCTTCTTTTATGAACTATTTCATTCTTATTGGTTTAAAATTCCTAAGAAATCATTGGAACGAAAAATGGGGCACAACGCCTACAGAAGTCTTTTCCCTGAACATGTGTCACATTCTCTTTATTGTTGTCATAGACGGTTTTGAAATTTCTGTATATTTTGAAACCAGTTAAATTGAACTAGGTTGGTTTCGGTACGTGAATTGCTGGAGGAAAAGAAATATCCATTTGTGTTTTGTTCTCAAAAAAGAGATGGGAAAATTGACTTTTTCCGTTCTTCAACTCGTTTCGCATTCCAGTTCAACCGTTTTGCAATACATATTCCTTTTTCAAAAGCACCATAAATCAATCTCCACCTCTGCACTTTGTGAAACGAAAAAGAGAATTCTGAATAATTCGCCTACACACCGAGAAGAGAGAAAAAAGTCGAAAAGCGATTTTAATCCACTTGAGGGCAGGAAGTTTTCTCTCCCTGTGGTTTTTCTCGCTAAACTAACATGGTAATTGAAACCCAAATTTGTCCTGGAAAAAAACGCAACGCTTGGGAGGTACGAATTCAGAGTTTGCTTTTCAGAGTACTGTTTGCTTGTGCGTGAGTAAAATACACATTTATGGAGAGGGGTTGGGTAAAAAAGTAGAGAAATAGGAAGTTTCAAATATGCTTTCCATGAGTAATTTTAGAAAAAAAGTGAGGTTGGCTGGTTTTGCAGGTTTCACAATTTGAGGTCAAGATTATGTTTTCAAGGTAGTCAAACTCACGGATTTCCGAATGAGTTCGGAAATCTTTACTATTAACAAACGCAAAATTCTGTGTGTGTCTGTCTGTGTCGTGTCTCCCGGCCTAGCGAAGTCCCCACTGGACCAAATTTCCCCAAATTTTCACAGGTTATCAAGAATGGGGCCTGAATGATGCCCGTCTTTCTCGATTTTCGATTTGACAAAAAATGAGCTCATGCGGGCTCAAAAACCACATTTTTTCTCCAGGGAAAGTTTTTCGCGCAATAGTTTTGCACCGGTAGATCAAATATTATAGGCCTGCCCGAAGGGCCCCAGAGGGGCGCAGCCCTCTGGTAACAATCGTTTCAGACACCATAATCCTCTGAGAGACGAGCACCATCTTACCTTTCAATTACCGTTTCGGGTATCAATTATGAAAACGTTGTGAACTAGCAAAATGATTCGCCCACTGTTGTGAACTTTTCGGTGCTTGAAAAATATTTTATTCACATTATCCAATCACAAACGTTATTGCAAATAATGAAATTCATGTTCCAGAGAGGCAGATTCAGAGAGACTTGAAGGACGCATGTTGGGTGTCGCGTTCCGATACAATCACAGTCGACTTATCCTTGATTGGCCAGTCCACATTGATATCCTCATCGAATGGGTTGATTCCTGAAACCACACACTTGAAATCCAGTTCCTCTGAATTTGCCAACTAACCGAACTCGGTCTTTGGATCGTAAACAGCGGAGCACTTGTAGGTGACATGAGCTCCTTCCTTGCTGAGCACTTGGAATCCATGGAGGAATCCGGCTGGAATCCAGAAGGCGTGCTTGTTGTCTCCATTAAGAACAACTCCGTGCCATTTTCCATAAGTTGGACTGTCCTTGCGGATGTCAACGGCGACGTCGAAGATCTCTCCGCTCACCTGAAAATCAAAGAACAAATGTAACATTTTATGAGATTCATTTTGAAACTACTGGAAGGAAAACAACGTAAATCACTTACAACAGTCACCAGTTTTCCCATGTGTGGCTGGGTGTGGAGACCGCGGAGAACACCATAATGAGAGAAAGAGTGGTTGTCCTGAAAAAGCAACCGTTTAGAGAAAGTGGTCAGTTTCCACTACATACTTGTTGAAGGTCCTCGGTGTATCCAATTTTCTCAGCCCACTCGGTCTTGTTGTAACTCTCGGAGAAGAATCCACGCTCGTCTGGGAACACCTGAAACTTGATTCATTGAATATCTGAAAACAAGAAAAACTACTTACCTTTGGTTTGATCACGAGAAGGTCTGGAATAGCCGCGACGACTTCCTTCTCAAGTTGGAAACGTTTTCCTGGAGTCGGAACAGACATCGTTTCTTCGCGCGCGATTTGCAATCGACTGGACAATTGTTGCCGATCATGGCGACCTTTTTAGCCTTGACATCGTTCATATCGTGTCCTAGAAATCTCATCTCTCTTCCCGACGGACATATCCTGTTCTAGGCCGGTATAGATCCCGCGATACGAAACCGATCGAGAGAACAACAGGCTTGATTCTGGATCCGCAAAAATCGAAAAAAGAATTCTCGAGGCAAGGAACATGATTTTGCACTCAAATCTCAAATCTGGATATTTCAAATTTTCCTCAAACAGAGAAACGTGAGAAGATAGAAAAAAAAGAGCGGAGAGATTCACGTGTGGAACATGTGAAGCTGACTTGTTACACAAAGTTACGCCAAAAGTATCTCTGATACAAATATGTTCCCGATTAGAATGACGTAGTCAAGTAGTGTTATCAAAATGTACTCGATTTTGATTCCGGTGTAGGGAGAGTAAACACAACAAACATGGAAAGTGATAAAGCCACATTTTACCTTTCACAAGAAACACAAGTAACTTTTTTTGTACTTCTGTGTCTACTTTGAAGGGAAAAATCCCAATGAAAGCCCGAAGTTTTCTCCAATTTTGATTCCACAAATGGAATCATAATATTGCTCCCTGTATTCATAATTCAACAATTTACTCAAAAATTCAATTCGGATTTTGAATTTTTTCCGGTTCCTGCAAATTCTCGAAATCAAACTTGTTGCCATAATCACTATTCCCGTTTTCAGTTCAATTAAATGAACATGAAAAAAAAACCTATCAAATTATGGGCATTCCCTTCACACTGCCTCCTCGTCATCACTCAATATTCCCCCTTGTAGTAGGTCTACATTCCTAAACAATGGTGAGAACATTTTGACCTACCCCGCGCGCGCACAAACTGTTCGTGAGCAACGGACCACTGACCTCCCCCCCTCCCCCTCCCCTCATTAGTCGTCATTCACTCCTCATTTTCTCGTCCTGATCGGTCGCATTTTTTCTCCTCTCCCCCTCCCTCTCTCCTGACCCCTCACTCCCCCTCTCAACCTGTTCGCGTCCTTGCTAGTTATCACTACATGTAGGCTTTCCCCACAGCTAATGCGGTAATAGGATTTCGAAATTTATACGGAAACCGTTTTGATGCGTTCTTTTCGACCCATTTTCATTTGACGAGCAAAGTACGGCGGCGCTGCGAACGCAGTTTACTTACTGTTTACCACTCTGTGCGAGTGGAGTAAACGAAAACTTGCCAGATTGTCGAACCGCATGTTTCGCACGTTGACTGGGCCGCCCGAGTCTTTCCTTCGGACGTCTGCGTCTCATCTACACACATGCTATTTTGATCGTCCCTCATCTCCTCGTTTTTTGTTGGCCGGTCCAAGAAGACGAAGAGGAGAGAAAGATGCGTCTGTTGCTCACAGGCGGTGCATTCCGTCCATTTTGTTTTCCTCTCATTTGTCCACATGGAGACAGCGCTTCTTATCAATAGTTTTCTAGTGTAGTTACTCCCACTCCAGTACCTCAGTGAAATTCAAAATAGAATAGTTTCGAGTAGTTCCATTGCCCACTCGCGACCAATGAACACTCGCAAGTAGTGATAGCCATGTTTCTTTTTCTCCCCATCCCAGAAAACATCATGCGTTTTGTAGGTACTCTAGTCTTCGAATTATCAGTGTTTCGTTGCTTGACTGTGTTTCGAACGTGACTTCCACGCCTTCTCTCTTTCTGAGTAGTTTTTTCATTCCTTTTATCATCCACTTTCAAACTTCAATTTTCTGATTTTCAGGTAATCTTTCATCCAAGCAACAATGAGCGTCTCCAAGAAGCTTTTCTCCACCGCCGTCCGCGGAAAGTCGTGGTGGTCGCACGTCGAGATGGGACCACCAGATGCCATTCTCGGTGTCACTGAGGCCTTCAAAGCCGATTCGAACCCAAAGAAGATCAACCTCGGAGTCGGAGCTTACCGTGACGACCAAGGAAAGCCATTCGTTCTTCCATCGGTCAAGGAAGCCGAGCGTCAAGTGATCGCTGCCAACCTTGATAAGGAGTACGCTGGCATCGTTGGTGAGTTCATCGAGATGTGTTGATCTCATTGAACTTTGTTTGTTTTCAGGACTGCCAGAGTTCACCAAACTCTCTGCCAAACTCGCTCTTGGAGAGAACTCAGAGGTCATCAAGAACAAGAGAATCTTCACTACCCAGAGCATTTCTGGAACCGGAGCTCTGAGAATCGGATCGGAATTCTTGGCCAAGTACTCCAAGAGCAAGGTCATCTACCAGCCAACACCAACCTGGGGCAACCACGTCCCAGTCTTCAAGTTCGCCGGTGTCGACGTCAAGCAATATCGCTACTACGACAAATCGACCTGTGGATTTGACGAGGCTGGAGCTCTCGCTGACATTGCTCAAATCCCGGAGGGATCCATCATTCTCCTCCACGCTTGTGCTCACAACCCAACCGGAGTTGATCCATCTCGTGAGCAATGGAAGAAGATCTCCGACATTGTCAAGAAGCGTAACTTGTTTGTCTTCTTCGACATGGCCTACCAAGGATTTGCTTCTGGAGACGTTGACAACGATGCTTTCGCTGTTAGATACTTCCTCGAGCAGGGACACAACATCGTTCTCGCTCAATCCTTCGCCAAGAATATGGGACTCTATGGTGAGTAGCATATATACTCAAATGGGTCTGGGGAATAATTTCCCTTTTGAAAACCTTGAATTGATGTCACGTTCGAACCAGTAGCAGAGCCACAAAGATAAAGAAAGCTCTAACAAACAAATTTATCTTTCAGGTGAACGTGTTGGAGCCTTTTCCGTTGTCTGCGCTGACGCCGATGAGGCCGCTCGTGTTGCTTCCCAAGTCAAGATCCTCATCCGCCCACTCTACTCCAACCCACCGGTTCACGGAGCTCGCATCGCATCTCGCATCCTCTCGGACCCAGCTCTCAACAAGCAATGGCTCGGAGACGTGAAGCTGATGGCTGACCGCATCATCACCATGAGAACCCAATTGAAGGACTTGCTCGCCAAGGAGGGATCGACCCGCAACTGGGAGCATATCACCAACCAAATCGGAATGTTCTGCTTCACCGGCATCAATCCACAACAAGTTGAGAAGCTGATCAAGGAGCACTCGGTCTACTTGACCAAGGACGGACGCATCTCGGTGGCTGGTATCTCGTCGAACAACGTCGCCTACCTTGCCCACGCTCTCCATCAAGTCACCAAATAAAATGACTGATTTCGAATGAATACCCCTCACCACTCTTCCCATTTAACTTATTCTATCTGTCATAATAGAATAATTGTTTTCGTCTCTTGGTTTCCATTTTCTCCGGTCGTAGAATGGCATTACGCTTTATTTTGTATGTTATCTTGATTAATCTGAAAATGGGAAATGAAGGAAAATTTTTTTAAATGGACACGTCGATTTTCAAGCAGATTTATGATGATCGTAGTTCGTTTTGTAATCAATTTATTGTTCGGGAGCAGGAAAAAGAATTTCAAGAAAAAAACAACAAAGTTTCACAATTATAGATAAAAAATAGTACAAAAAAGTGAAGGATTAATGAAGAAGAAAAATGTATTAAACAATACTGCATTGAAAACCGAGAAATGGTTGACGGGTCAGAAAAAGAAAAAAATCGGAAATTTGGATGAAATCATGTTCTTCAATCCCAGGCAATGATTAAAAACTCTTTGTACCAATAGTTTGAGATTCCAATGGTACCTTTCTTTCCTTCACGATTGGTAACATCAAAATACTCACATGAATCTCCCATTCCGTCCTCACTGATTTCAGTGAGCTCGTCCTGAGAACGCGTTGTTGGTACGTAGACCACATTTGCAAAGACTTCTTCCTTTACAATATCCGTGTTGCAAAATCTCATCGAAATTTTGAATATTTTCTTGATAGGAAAAGCTCCACTCATCCATCCAGAGAACAGGACCTTTGCAGAAATGACCTGCAGATCCGGACGATCGACAAAAATGTGGAGGTTCTCACATCTGCTGGTCAGAAGTCCCAGAAATGTGTCTTCATATTCTTGACGTCTTTCCGGTGCAGTGAGTCCTGGAGTATCCAAGTTTTGACGTAATTCCTTTGCCGTCAGTCTGAGAAGCGAGATATACAGCTGATTTCCTTTGAATCGACTTAGTATCATTGTTGTTGTTTTGAGACCACACTTCCCAATATCGATGTAACTGATATTGATCCCACTCAATAGATCCGCGACATTGAGCACGTCGGAAACTGTAGTGAGCTTCGAAGTGCGGAGGTTGATGGAAGTTGCATGGAAGATTTCCATGAAATGATTCACGTAAAGTCTCAGGTTCTTCACATCTACTGGATTCGTTGAATAAATGAGTTCTGGTCCTGCAGCAACCGTATTCTCTCGTTTTGATGGATGTTTGAAGTAGACATTGAACCAATCACGTTCACCTCGCACGAATAGAAATGTTTTCTCGCGAACAAACATACTCAGTTCGCGTTTTTGGTTCATTTGAATCACCGCTTGCTTTGCTTGATCCGATTCAAGAGAACTTTTGAATCTGAAAAACAAAACGTATGCATTTTCTTGCGAAAAGCGTCGAAAACTTACAAGTCAATGCTTGACGGTTGATTGGCATTAGATTGTACTTGATGAGTTTGGAGCTGTTGTGCGGAAGGAGAAGTACTGGACATCTGAAACTTGATAATAATCAAAATTGAAGAGACTATGAAACATGGGTTTCATTACTGATACAACGTTTCGCTTGAAATTTTAGATCGGGAAACAAAATGGTTTTTTAAAAAGATTTAGGAGGACAGGAGAACATGAAATGAAGGTCTCATTCTCGTCGCAATTCAAACATCTAACTTTTGGCGGGATGCTGCGAGTCTTCGATAGAGCACGTTCGAATTTGTAACGTTTCGTCATAATAATGATAAAAAACAGGAGTGGAGTTAGTAGCGAGCAATAGATGAATCAAGCAAAAACTCGATTCCAGACTTCTGGTTCAACGACACAGTTCTGTCCCTTCATACGATGGTTGAGATCTTTCGTTTAGTTGAAACTGAAAAATTCGGAAAACGAGAGAAATACAACGGAAGGTCTGACATTTAGAACGTATGAACTTCGTGAGCTAGAACTCAATGCAACTCAATAATAATACTGGAACAAAATCCGAAACGATTGACCTCTGTGTCCAGAAGCCTAGGCGGTGACCCGACAATTAAAACCAGACTTTTCAAGGCTCACTGCTACAATCTATCCCATCACACGCAGTCTCAATAAAAATAACCACGAGTTGAATTCATCAAGACCTAACGAATGTTAATACCACCCAGTTTGGTGGTGTTGGCTTCAAAGAATCTTTCTTCAAATAAATCTTTTTTTTCAGATGTAAAATTTCAAGTCACTTTGCATGCTGGTTTATGGATGGATATCCATTCAAAAAAATGCACACACTAGATCAAAATTTTCTAAGATGCCGCGCTTGAAAACGCTCCAGGAGAACGTAGCCCGCCGGCAGGTCAATGACTGGAGCTAAAAGTTATATACATATAGTAGTAATGAAACGAGTGCACTAGCTCAAAATAGGTGATGAGAAACGCGTTCATTGAAAAACTGTCGAGCAATTGAATGAGTAAGGTGAGAGGAGTGACAAACGATTCGGGATGCTGTCTTTCGTAAGCGTTGGATGGAGAGTAAGAGGCAGACATTTGATGGCGAACTGTGCACCAGTGTCGATAAAGCGTTTGCAAGCAGGAGAGTGCGCAGGGACCTATCATGTAAACAGTCTAAGAACAATTCAGTTGATGTCTCCTCTCATCTTGTCGTAAAATAATTTTTTGAGAAGCCCGGATGAGGGTTAAACTGAAGATAATAATTGAGATGAGTAACGCGGTGACTGTGATAAGTTGGGGAGGACCTAGGGTCCGATAAAAGTTAACATGTGGCACGCTGAAAAGATCCAACTCCCATTATGAAAGTGAAAATTAGAAAGGAATAAAAAATAGAAGGGGAATCTTGCACCTACTACAAGAGTCGTACTTTTCTCGATTTGAAAAATGTTGTTCAGTATTCCCAGGTTGGAACCGGAATTCAGATAGCGTCCAAGGGGAAACATTAGCGGGGCTTTTTTTCAAACGATCTTCAGAAGCTAGGAATGCATGTTTTCACCAAGTATTATATATGATTCAATAGGAAAAGAGTTGTTGTTCTTTCCAAAAATGTTTAAAAATTTCCGAAAATGTTAAAAAACGTCAAATTGCAGTCGACTTGCGTCGCACTGTGACAGATCAACGCAAACCTGACATAGAAAGAAATTTGAAACAAAAGTTAATTCTCTTTTATTTCAAAAGCAGGGCTCAAAAAATGCGACCACAAGGTCAGGCAAAGCCTATATCGTCCCGAACCGTGAAAGATATTTGCTGCGTAGCGGCTCGCGTAATGTGGTGATACCGCAAGTTACGCCTATGCAAAAGACATCGCTGTGATGAGGGTACAGCCATTCTTTTGTTGCACATGTTGCTCGCGCCAACGAAGGCTTACTTCGACCTACAAAAATCGAAACAGGGATATGAAAGCACATCAAATTGTTATCAGCAACTTTAATTCCAGAGGGTGAAAATTTTCTGTGGAAAACTAACTTGTGTTTTCCGTACCAAAAAATTGCCCTCGGATTTGCATGAACATAGTGGCGCAAAATTACCCACTCCGATAAAAAATTTCTCGAAGGGAATTTTCGAAGAAAGAACGTTTGAAATTTTCGTATTTCAGCTAGATTTTTACGACCATGACATTGACGTACAAAGCATCGGAAAAAAAAATAATTACAAGTAGATTCGAAAAGACAGAAGAAATCTCGGCACACCTCTGAAAAAGGCCTACCGGTTTGCGGTTTTTCAAAAATTTGCAGTTTGTGTATATTTGATCATTTTCAGCCATCCTCTTCATTGCCTCTGAGAAGACGACCTAATTTCCGTCTAAAAAATCTTAAACGGGAGGCGGAAGTTAGTATGTATATGAGAACTGGTACACGATTTTACACTGTAAATTGTTATAGTGGTGTTTTCAATAGGTCTATATATTTCTTGAAAAATTGAAATTATTACATTTCCATTTGGTCTCCCTAGGACCGTTTTTCTCCACTTCCGGGATTTACTCTAGACGACGGTATCCTTTATCATTGTTCTTGTGTCTGCCGTTTAGCGGCATTTTAGTCTAGTTATTTGGTTCTCGCTTTTTTCGGGTTACTTTGCTCACCAATTCATTCATCGATAATATTCAGAGTTACAAAGTTGTTCGTTATTTTTCGTTGATTTTCTATTTAATTTCCACGAGATATGTCCTTCAAGTAAGATGCCCATGTTAGAATTTGAAGTTGAACAGTGTCCATCATTATACATTTGCGCTTTTTGCGCAAACCATCAGAAAACAATCTTTCCCATTTCTTGTCTCGTTTACTCACTTCCGTATCCCTCCTCTCTATAAAACTCAAAAAATCTCCCCTTTTTTCCAAAAGCTTTCCCCCCGAACAAAGGGCTTCCCTATTTGTTGTTATCTGACGTATGACATTCAAACATCCCAACGTAAATCATCAATTCAATGAAATTCAGGATTACGAAAGTGATGTACAGTTATTTGATCAGCTTCAGGTGTTTGCTGCTCGGCTCGTTGACTCATGTTTTTGACGACACACCAATCGTTTGGAGCTATGAGCACACAGACTCACACACACGACGGTTTTGCCTATTGTCGGTTTATAAAGCACGGATTGCAAAAAAACCAAAAAATAATAGCCAACAGCTGCTGTACAAATGATGAAATCAACAATATCCGAAAATAGATAGAAAATTGTATAGCGAATTTGAAGATGGTTGTGTTGTATTTGTGACGATGGTCGCGATGAGTAGCAAATTTTTTGTAAGCAAGTCTTGCTGAAATTGCAAGCAGACATCCATTGTGGATTTTGTGGAACCAATTTTCCGAAAATATGAGTCAGATTGTGGTTTTGGTTTTGTAAGCAACGAAGGCGAAATTAAAATAGTACGGTAGTCTGGATGAGGGAAATGACATTCAAAAGAGTGGAAGTATTGTATCGAAAGTTCCGACAACCGACAGGCTGTCTTACCTACTTCGAAGTCTCCAATATAGGAATGCGTCGCTGGTAAGAATACAAGGAGAGGATGTTTTTCTCGAATAATGTGTCTGTGTTTTCCGGGACTTGAAACTGATAAGTGATACCACTTATACCTGAAGAGAGATATGTTATTTTGTATCAGACTGAATGGCTTCTTCGAAACTAAGTTTCGACGTTTCCTCGGATCGTTGTAACCCATCTTCGATCGTGTTCAGGGAATACCTAAAAATGATTACAGATCCTGTCACAGGTTCTTTCGATTCCCCTTAGTTTCTCGAAATTTTTTCTATATTCAAATAACTCTATTGTCTCTCTAAGATTTTCCCAAAACACCACGATATTACTACCGATCCCCATCCCAACAACACGATTTGCTGCCCACACATTATCTGAAAATCATTTGCCATTCATTCTTTCAACCCACACACATACTTATTAAAGGGTATCTGAAAAAAAGCTCAATGAAGAGTCAACAATTGCCAATGACTCACTGCGTGGGTGCTCAACAACTCAGCTGCCAGCTGGTTATGCTTTTTCATTTCTGAGTAGGAACTTTACTTCTCATGCTTTTCTCACAATTTTCTCAATGGTTTGGAAGTCGGAATAAAAAGTAATTAGTGATTTTCTCAGAGTGAGAATGTTGGCACATAATCTGAACAATCTTGTCTCTCAAAAACCAAACGCGTGATGTATTTTTGGTTTTGGTGAGAACGTACCGGAAAACTTTTGATCTTTTTATTTCAAAAGTCCAGGATGTTTGGTCCGAATTCTCGATAGAAATCTCATTTTTCCCTTCAACACAATGCGCATTTGGAATTGGATACCAGCGCGAAATTGGATTCCTTTGAAGTCCTTTTTTGTTTCTCCTATTCCAAAAAGATAAAAAAGTAGAAAGCATCGTTTCGATCTCTATTTCCCATTTCCGGAAAAAACAAAGACACTCAACGTTAATGTGATATGGGAATAAGAGAAAACGTCTTGAAATGTCCGTGGAATTTCTTATTGTTTTTTTTTCTAGTTGGTAATCTATGCGTGGATTGCAAAGAAATGATTTCCTCGATGAGACAGCCTAATACTATAAGAAAACAAAAATTTACTTTTGAGATATCCCTACTTGTAGTATGAAGATTTCAGGATTATATGCCCACGATCACAAATCCCCATATCTCAAAAAGAGGAATATTAAAAAACTACTCCAATCAGATTTCTTGCAAGTATATCGGATTCCAAATGGTTCCACTGAAAACCCCATAGAGTGAAATGAACCATGAACATGAAAGTAAAGGTTTTTATAATATCCCTTTTTCCCATTTTCTTGTTTTGTTTGGTCTGTCTTTATAAGCTTTGTGGGTTCAGAAATTCACGGAAAACTGAATTTACGACGGACTCTAATGGAATAAGGAAAAATGAAATCTCATCAGAGTATACGTATATTTGTTTTATGTCTGTCATAAACCAAGAAAAACAGCTTTCCCTTTGAAGAACCACCCTTTCAAATAAATTAGAACTGCGCAAGTTTTGTTGTTGTTCTTGACTGATGTTATCGAGATCGAAACTGTGAAATTTAATGCGAAACAAAACTTGAAGAGAATCAAGTAAAGTCTTGTGACTGTATTGTTCATCAAGAAATTAGATAATTTTCCGGTTTGGATGACTTGCAGTATGACAAACATTGCAGACCCCTTTCAAAAAAATTACTGGAAATCACTGTAACTAATCTCATATCAGAAAATCTTCTCAAAAGAACATAAAATCCTTTCTGATTAGTTTTAAATCCCCTTGACAACATTTTCCTAATAGATTTTGTCTGTCTGTGTCACCACGAAGCCAAAGTCGGTTTTTGCTCATTCCTTCATCCTTATAGTCCCATTGCCCTCTGTCTCTTTTGCGTCAATGCCCTGAAGCAAGGAAAAAAAACTAATCGCTCCTCAGGATTGAAAGTACATATCTGAAAATTACTGGTCCAACAAGAGCAGCACCCAAAATAGAGTTCCTCTGAAATTCCGTTTGGTGGAGAATTGAAGGCAAGGAAAAGGTTTTAGATATGTACGCACTCCTGAATAATTGACATATGTAAGTAACCGGAGCACTAAAATAGGAAATGAGTTTGTATCGAAAGAGTGAAAAGCGAGAAAGAAGGAAAGTTTCCTAATCATAATGAAATTGTAAATTGACACGTATGTTTCGAAAATAGTTACCCGACCTTCAGTTTCTGCTGGACATCTTTTGTAGAGAGATCCCTCAGAGCAATTTCATCATTCATTCCCATGCATAAACATGAGGAAAAGTTTGTAGAGATGACACTTTCATAAACTTGATACACCTTTCACACGTTTCATTTATCATTTCTTTTGTTTGATCGTGATTCACCTCAATGACTGTGTCAAACGGATGGAACACAGTGGGCAGCACAAAAAAATGAACGAAAGAACAAAAGTTGTGAGCAAACATGTAGTCTGAAACACGATCCATTTTCAAATGGTTCCACAGGGCTATCAGGTTGCCACCTCCACTGAAAACGACTTCCAGATACAGGAAGACTTTTCTCGCTAAATTTTCCAGGAACGCTTTGTTTTTTTCTCTTTCATTGGGTGCATAAGACGAGTGAGTCACACAGCTGTCTGGTACCGGGAAATTGGTTTGCAATTGCGAAAGCACAATTGAATACGAAATCAAATTTGAGTCTAAATTTCATTGAAGATCTTTTTTTCCGGCTTCCGGGTGAGAAGTGGAGAAATCTTGTTCCCCAAATATTCTCGTTTGGTTTGGTCCTCATCAAGCTTTCCATTCAGCCGATGCAGAAGTTGCAACGCGATTACTCAGAGTATTTCTGTGAAAAATGAATTATTAATCGAATAGGGTTATAAGTCTTTTTGCAGGAGCCAAAAGGAATCTGAAGTATCCCTTTCAATAGAGATTGATTTTGGGGGCTGCGTATTGAATAAGTGGATTAAAAGGCTATGGAGTCTGAGATACTTCTCAACAAAAAAAGACGAAAGCATTAGATAAGCCGTCTTTGTGAGAAATGTGGAGGCGATGACCAAACGTCTGAGCAAAACTGAGAATCGCCTAACATAATTATGACATTCCTAACGTTCACAGTTCCGCGGATTCACGTACTTGCTTTTATTTCTTCAGACCCCTTCTGTGTGGAAAGTGCTTCTTTAGAATTGCTGCACTTCCCTTTTTCTCATTCTTCACAAAAAAGAGTCCAAAGTGCTCTTAACGGCGGATTTGCAATCGAAAGCAAAGTGCGTAAACTCTGAAAGGATCCTTGTGGGACAGCGTAAAAACCTTCTAACTTTTTAGGAAGTCGGAAATTCTTTTGCAGACGTCTTCTCTTCTGACTTCTTTCATGTGTCACTTCCACACCCTTTTCATTCGCTTCCTTGGACGTCAACCGATTTGCATCGTTTGCATCACAAAAAGTTTCGAAAGAGTGCTTTTGCGAAACGATCCCTGAACATTTTTCTGGTCTCCCTCGGGGAAAGGTGGAAATAATAATATTCAATACAATCTAGTGGAGTACACTTTTCTTATATCTGTTTGTGAGCAGGAAGCTGTGAGCATGTCTGAATGAATATCAAAAAACAAAGAAGAGAAAACAATAGGAGAGAGAACCCCAAGACTCCCCCACTCATGAATAATTTGTGTCCCCCACACAACGCAAAAAATGGAAAAAAGAGTGAAAAGAAGTGTGTATCGTATGTATTCATAAGTTTGTCGTTGACACTTTCGAGTCCTTGTACTTTGTTAGACTATCCAACTTTTCAACACGTACACACTACGATAGCGATAACACGGAAATCAAAAATCTGATTCTAGGTGTTTTCAGCTAGATTCGTTTGATGGCTTCGTGATGCAATCCAATCACAGTCATACAATATTTTTGAGATTTCCCAATTTTGGTGATTCATTAACACATAGTTCCTAGATGATGACGCAAAGACACAAGTTACTACAACCCTCTACAGATAAGGAACGAAGATTGGCGGACAGTCAGAATGACGACATACAGTCGAAAACAAGAGAAAGTTGCCAAACAGACCATTCGTCTGTACTCTAGTCAAAGATTGAAGAAGTTGATATGAAGAAATATCAAATCCCTTCTGTAAAGATTTGGTAGAAATCTGGTCAAAATGTTCAAACTATATTCGAAGAACCACTTAGCCCTGACCTATCCATTTTGGATTGCCCTTCCTTGGCCGTGTGGCCTCGATTTTTCGATTTCCTTTTCATTTAAGGTATCGGCCGAACCACCACCAACGACGAGACTTCGCACCCCATGTCGACGACAAAAAGGCTTGTCGCCGCGCCGAAAAAAACAATTTTCCTCTCTGCTAACACCCCGCACTATTTATCGTCTCCCTCAAACCCTTGGGGTCTCTTTCTAATGAGCTTCTCCCTGCCTTCATCTTCTTTCTCTTTTTTCATTTTCCGCTCCCGGTCGTCTCCCCCACGGGATGATGTAATCCCATCGTGGGAGGTGAAAGAGCGAGCAGGTTGAAGGATGCGCAGAGTGGCCTCACAGAGAAAGAGATAGTGAGAGGAAAAAAAATCTGCGGAGAAAGTTTCGAAACGATTCGAATCTTTTCGAACCTGGGTGATGGAAGTGATAACCCAGACCTTATCTTTGATGTTTCGAAAAGTTTCGGAGAAATTCGAAACTATCTTCCAGAAGGTATTAGAAACCAATCACCGGGAAACACCCTAAGTTTAGCTTTGACGTATTTGTTGATTGTTTGTCTGGTATCTCCCGCGGTCTCTTCCCGTGACAATGAGAAGGGGAAAGATAAAAACGTTTATGTTTGTCAAAAAGTTAATCGTTAATCTCTGAGCCACAAAGGTAGAAGGCGGTAATTTTTCTCTTCCTGTTCACAAATCAGCGCCCACTTATATCCAAAAAATGTTTTCCCATTCAGCTCTCGCCACCAAGCCTCAAATTTCAGCCCGGAAAAATGGAAAAATCCCCCCAGTCAAAAAGTGTGATGTTTGGTTGAAGATCCAAGGGTCAAGGGTTCCCTCAAAAAAGGAAGGAAGACTACTCGAAGTTGATTAGAGTCGCTTCATTCCCCCACCCTCACACATAAACATACACACAGGAAGTTGTTGCAAAAAAGGGGAATTGGTTTTTTGGGAGGAGGGAGACCAAAATAGAGAAAAAAGGGAGAAAGGATGAGATGGCACAAAAACCTGGGTTCGAGTTCAGGACACACGCGTAGACGAACGCGCCTTATTAGATATGCATTCTCGGTAGGGTACACTCGGGTCATTACGTATTACACTGACTCATACTGGAAGACGGGAAAATGAGAAAAGAAGGAATATTTGGAGCTACATCTTTACAGTTATTCGAAATTCGCACGATTGGTTTTGTATTCAACTCAATTGACAACAACCCGTAGAGTGATGACTGATAACTTGATGCATATATTTCAGAGACTGAAATCTTGTTTTGAGTGTCACCGAGCTCCCGAGTGAGTGAGCCGTCTACGGAGGAGGAAGATTTGTCTGATCTGTTGAACAAACTTATGAGTCTTCGCGGTGAAGAAATGAGACGGATCCGAAGAGAACTTGATGGGAAGAGGATGAGGAAAGAACAAGTATCCGAAAAAAGAATCTTAGAATGTCTAGTTTGATGTCAATTTCAAATCCCACCTGAACCTGGAATGCACTCGTGAACTGATAAGGCAACAGAACAATATCATCTGATATGATCTTCAGTTTATCTCCGCGTCTCTGATGTTTCATCAAAGAGGCATGTGAGAGGACTGTAGATATAAGCAAGTTTCCTCGAATTCCCCTCCGAACCATGTGACATTACGATAGCTATCCGGAAAAGTCAAAACACTTGCTGTTTTAAAATTCCGACAGAGATGTTCATCTCTAGAAGAACTTAGACTGGGGTGGAGAAGAAATTGTAAAAATGTGGAAAAAAGGTTCGAAAGCTTTCGCCGAATTCTTTTCCATTAACACACGTTGTATCCTACAGTATGGCAATTTACAACGGACCAATAGTTTTTTACACCTTTTCCATTGTTACCTCATTACATCAGACATTGCAACGTTTTCTCTCCCATTACCCTTGCCCTCAAAAGTTTCTGCTAGTTTCGAATATCCACGAATGTTTTTTGCAGGCAAGGCGTGGCTGATACTAATTATCATTATCTATGTCTCCATCTCTTCCCTCCATACAGTCACTCTTCATGCATATTCGAAATTATTCGCAAAAAAGGATAGGCAGCCTCCCCCCCTGAACACAAGAGAAAGAGGGCGACGGAGGGGGAGGGCAGTCGGCCGAGACCCCGCCTCCCAACAGCCTCCGCGTATAAAAGGGGCAAGGGGGAGGAGAGCAGGCACACTTCGGATCCAGTTTGTCTGTTGGTTTGGTGTGCACCACTTTCGCACCTTTGGGTGCTCCAGTGCTCCAATCCTTCGATCCGACATGTCTTCTACTGAGCCACTATTCTGACAACATCTTCTGAAGCATTTCTATCATTGCTCGCTTCCTGGCTCTTGGCATATTCCATCTTCAATCCTGACTTGCCGCATCTTCTACCATCGCTATTCATATTATGCCACTCAACAGCGATCTTGCCACGTCATCAATTCCACACTTGCGTACTTTCGGACATTCTGGGGCTGGTCTTCAATCCCAACAAGAAGCTCGATAAGGAACCACATATGCAGTCGTCGATTAGATTGGTTTGCCTCTATTCACCCCCTTTCTCCATTTCTTTTTTTTAGTAGTTTTCACATCTATTGAGTAGTAAGATCCAGAAAATGTTGTATTTTGAGTGCTCACATGCCTAAGCTACACTTCCGGTCATACGGTGGACCATATGGAGGTTCAATTAGGTTGGTGAACGCTCATCTTACCATTAGGACACCACTTCTCGGTATAACTTTTTGTAATCTGGGGGGAACAGGAAATTTCGACACTAACACAGAGTCTCAGATTTGCATCATTTTTAACTATGTGCCTCTTGAACGCTGATATCCAGATGCTTGCTTCCGGTCATACGGTGGACCAAATGGAGGTTCCTTCATGGTGATCAGCGTTCACTTCGCCATTCCCTAAAACGTCAAATCTGTATTCTAAAACGGGATCACTGCATCATGAGAGTTGTTCTGAAAAGAATCGAGCTCAGAGATTGGGTTAAGATACAGAAGAGACCCTTGCTTCCGGTCATACGGTGGACCAAATGGAAGTTGGTCGTAAAGCTTCTGTCTCTTTTCACCATCGTAGCACATTCCGACCAGAACAGTTCACTTGAAAAGTTTCCCCAGTTAGCGAGAAACTTCTCCCAACCCTGGAAATTTCTGTAATGTAGCTCTAAGTCACTGATATAGCTCTCATCTTCTCTCTATAC
Organism: Caenorhabditis sp. 40 LS-2015; assembly: GCA_900536305.3. Taxonomy (NCBI): domain Eukaryota; kingdom Metazoa; phylum Nematoda; class Chromadorea; order Rhabditida; family Rhabditidae; genus Caenorhabditis; species Caenorhabditis tribulationis. Next base: position 343,864 of record LR544773.1, on the reverse strand, counting down.
TTTAATTGCTGTGCCTTTCTAGGTCTTTGTAAATTTGACAGGCATCAAATGGGTCCACTTGTTCTTATTGTCAGTCATTGCCAAATGGCTCAACATCTTGACAATGAGCAAGTGAACTGCTTCTGGTACCTTATCCGCCCTATCACTGCTTTCGTGTCAAAATTGTCCGAAAATGTACAAAAAAAATTGACAAAAAATGCCCCTCCCAAAATGTCTCAGGCAGTTGATCTGCACAAAAAAATCACAAAATGTTCTCAATTCTTTCTCCCTTTCCCGTTTTCCTGTTGTCAGTATGACACCCATTAACTTATCGGTACTTTTTTTTGAAACTTCCAATACTTTGTTGTTTTATTTTTTGATTTTCTCCTATCATTTGATTGTACCAGTGTTGCTAATTTTGTTTGTATATTTTACTGGTTTTTATCTTATTGAATTGAGGATTTAGAAAAGAGGAAAAAAACGCAAAAGTGTTCCCACAAAAAAACGAGTAAATAAATGGATTTTCTATTTACAAAAACTGTGTTCTATCTTTTTTACAGGCAGAAATCGTTAAGCCATGCTTAGGCTACTATTCAGGACAGAATTAGAATAACAAAAACTTCGTCAAAGATGTTTATCCCATTGATCTTCTCCGCCATCGTCATCGTCGTCGTCCTCGTTTCTCAGCTTTCTAGTTTTCGATTCATTCCAATGTTTGGGGTTTTGCTTGAAACCTGCCAGATTACCTCATAAACACCGCGCCCGATAATATTATAGGCGATGCGTTTGTTCGTGGAAGGTTCATGAGCAAACAGTCTAGTGTTGACTCTTCCGTTTAGAATATGCCAGAACGATTTGGTAATAAGGAAAAGGGTCTCATGGATATGTCTTAAGACGCGTATCAAACCTCTAGGTTAATCGGTCATCACTCCCCCAAAAAAACAGTATTTTGAATCTTTTCAAATCTTTTCGAATTCTTAAGATCTTCTAAGCCTTCCAAATCCTTTCCAAATCGGTTCCGTGTCAACCTTGAGAAAAGCTTTAGAGCCTTATTCCAAGACCTTTGCGTTGTGATCCTCCAGGTGTCTCAACTATTTATGAGTGAAATCGAACCAATGCTAAGTAATTCAGAAATCCGAATCCGTACCAGCCGCCAACGTTTTTTACGAGTCCGACCCAAGTGTAATCCATTCAAATTGCGTCATTACCCATCACAGATTCGATGTGGTGTGTTTTCGATTTTTCTCGTCAACTTCTGTGATTCTCTATATCTCTAACTCTCTCGCTTTCCGCTCCGATCACTTTCTCTTTTTCTCTCTCTCTCTCTCTCCCCAAATCGATCGGACGGGCGTCGACGATTTTTCCGTGACAAAAGAGAGGAGAGACACGACGAAACGTTTCGCATCATCTCCGACACCACACTATTTCATAGTCTATGGAAATCATGGCTTGGTATCTTTTACCTCTCTCGAAATGTTTCGAAAAGTGATCGGAGAGTCAGTTAGAAAAAAAGTTGTGTTGTTTGAAACAAATTTTCTGGCCGGGGTAGAGGTGAAAATAAGAAAGTTGTATCCTCATAGAAGACCAGTTTGGTGATCTACCGTCATTCAGTTTGCCTCATGATGTCTCATGGCAACATCACAAACAAACCGCAAAACATCATCAGTACTGTACCAATCGCGATCGAAATTCCTGTTCACTCAATTATTTGCCTTCTCTTGTTCTCTCGCCTAGGTGTGGTGGGGTGTGGGTGAAAGTTCCGCCGGATAACAGATGGCTTATCGTGAAATTATATCACAACAAATTTTGATCAAACGCTATGTATAGATGGTGGTCGAATCTAGATTGAATTGGTCGAAATTGTGTCACATGTTGCCAGGGGGATTCGAGGAACAGGTGGTTCTGTTTTTGAGGAACTCCACATCAGGTGTCAGTCATTTCATTTTTGAATCCGGAAGGTTTTCAAAAGTGATGTATACTTCCTTCATGATTCGAAAAACAGGTGGAACCGGGGGCAGAGGAGGCTGCAAATTTTCAAATTTTCAGAAAGTATGACAAATTAACTGCTTGATAACTGATGGAGCCTGTGTGTATTTCTAATTTAACCACTGAAGGAAATCTGGAATGTAGGGGTGAGAACTCGTCATGATCAAAAGTACATTCCTGTATGTTAGTCATTGTTGAAGTTCAAGTAGTGCTACAAACAATGTCTGTGACTACGAAAAATGCTCTCTGAGCATCTGTTTCTGGCTAATCCATTCCTCCGACAGATCGTTTATTTACAACACGATCTTCCGAAATGTGATCATATACGATAGAATCAATCTAGTCATACGATCAACTCCCACATAAACAAAAATTCAGATGATTCTTGTTGTCGACGTGTGATCGATAACAAGAAGTGATCAGGCACGTGGGTCGGGTCAAAAGTGCCTGTTGTGTTTGCTGCTCTCAGCGGGGGGAAGATAGCGCGAATGAGTCTAATGGGATAGAGAAGGCACAAAGAGACAGATGGTCTCTCAAACAAAAGATGACATCACTCGCAGACAGTTGGTTGCTTGGGCGAAAAAAGAGAAGGACCATTGTGCGCTGATGGATGGTTAGGTGGCAGTGACCGAAGAGGGAGATTTATTGTAGTGGAAGACGGCGAATGGCGGCGAATGTTTGGTGAGGTCCTACTTTGTTTGTGAGGTGATTCAATCGTAATTCCGAACAAAGAGCCGATCTCTTTATGGGAAAACAAGGCAAAGGACAGTAAATCATCTTCTGGTCAACGGTCAAGATCAAACACAACCAACTAAGTGTTGCCATCGAGCATTTTTCCGCTCCAATCGAGACACAGCAACGACTTATCAGGTTTCAATAATCACATTTCTTTGTTCTCGCTCATCAACAACTTGAAATCGTCGGGTTTTTTCATTGAAAAAGGTTATCACGTACTGGTCTTATCAGACAGTACGGAGTCTTGGTCTTGTGCTTCCCGAGTCAAACCTCAGCCTCGTGTTCTATTTCCGAGGGGACAATAAAAAGTGATCGGGGGATCGACCAGTTGCTCTTCAGTTAACGATCTCCAAAGCAATCCATTCCACTGTTATATCAGATTTTTCCATCATGTACTTCCTTCCTATTCTCTTAGAAGATTTGGGATTGGAGACGGTAACTGGTTTGGTAACTGGCGCCTTCTTCGTCTGAACAATTATAATTTTATGCGTTTTATGCGTTTTCATCGTCGCTACTAGGCATTCCAAAAATTGACGATTAAAGAAGGGGTTGAAATTGGCTCATTTCTAATTAACGTCGTGGACGCAACGATTAAGTGTAATTGAATGCGGGTCGAAGATCATGTGGAGTGTTTCTGGAACAAACATACATCGCACAATAAATAATTGTATAATTCAAGCTTTTTTGCCGTGCCATCCAGTACCAGCATTTAGTGTCACAAACACCACTCGTGCTGACACAGTTTCCCAGCTATTTACCACCACCACCAAAAAAAAACCGATAAGGAACTAATATTTTCGTGGTCGAATAGATAATGCTTGATGACCAGGAAGTTTTTGTTATGGTAATTGTGATGGCATACAATGGATGGTGCTTGATCCAGTTTTTCGAATGTTCTGGTTGAGATCAACAGCTTGAAATGGAACATCAAATCCAATTGAAAAAAGTAGTTTGATTTCGCCAATGTTCGAGGAAATGGGAAATCATAAAACGTTCCGATCGCGATGTACAAATTCACCTCGTTTCAAAAGATGTTTACTGGAAAACAAAGATATAAAAATTTTTGCATGGAATGTTTGTGAGGGGTTTATACCAATTTTTACAGGAGGAATTCGAAACTGTGAAGACCGCTTGATACTCTTAGGATCCCTTCATAGATTTCCTCGGCGACCAAATCACCTCATCTGAATTCAGTAAAAGAAGAGAATGAAATGAATCCGGGATTCACCACAGATCGAAATCCAAAGACACCATTAATTAGCCATCTGCTGCTTCAGTTTTAGGGAACAAAGGCAGTTACCGCTTTTCATTCCTCTTTCTTCTCCATTCCTTCCGAACAGTCTGCTCATGAACCACTTGCTGTCGCTTTTCGTGACAAAGAGGTTAGGGGTAAGCAAATTATACACTCAACAACCACCCCATTATTGTCTCAAAAGGTCGTCGATTAAGTTCTCTCCAGCGATAATTGCATGGGATTCTGAGAAGGCGAGGATAATTTGGGCATGCCGTTACAACGAGGGGCTATTGACAGCCAGTGTACAGACATCTACCGTTCAAGTTCTCCCAAATGCAGATGTTATCGCTCATTTTCGACGAGTGCATCTTGTACATTGTTCATGGATGAGTGACGTTTTGGACAGGGATTGGAGAATGTGACAAACAGATGAAGTGGATGATTGTGAACATAACGGGATGTATAGGGGATGGCAGATGTTTTTTGAATGTTCTGATATGATTTGGATATGACTTGATTTTATATCATGTCATCTTGTAGATGATATTGCCGGTGGCATCAGCTTTGAAGAGGAATATTCTTTGATTGATGCTGAACATAGTGAGAGGAATGATGGAAAACTTCTCAATGTTTTTGGATCTAGTTCGAACACAAGAGAGCCGAAAAAGAATGCACAATGGTCCAATGGAATAATCACTCCCAACCGTCCGAAGCTATTTAATTGTAGAGTTTGTCAAACTTTCAGGAAAAGTTCAGGAACATTTAAACTGTAGCTCTCATTTGATTTGAAGCAGACAAGTCACAGTAGGAGACACTGAAATATCAACCTCGGTGATTTTTAGTACAGTTCACTTTGATCTTTGAAAATGTATGTTTCAGTCACTCGAAATTTCTGATGTTTGTGTGGATACACTAAATTTTCATTTTCGTAGTAAACCAAAATAACGCTAGTTTATTTCGGTTCACCTCTGTGAAAAGTTGTCAACTATAGAATATGAAGATGACGATTTGCGTGATATACAAAAATTTTTGGAAAATTCTGGTTATCGAAATTCTCCTTTTTAAGTGCTCAAAATTTCTCGATTTTTAATGAAAATCAGGGCAAGAAAGAATGCAATGACTGCTACTTTATTCTTTTCAGAGTACTCTAATCGTCCATTGGTTTTCTGCTATGTAACGTTTTCTCATCCTCCAATATATTTCCTGAGTATATTTGCCGATATTGTCTTGATTGACCAAAGCTGTTAACCATATGGATGTAGTTAGTATTTACTGTTCCCCCGTCCGATTGCGTTTCAAGATGACGGATGTTCCTGGTAAGACGAATGATGAGATTAACAGGTGTCGAGCAGGTGGCATCTTTCTTTTCATGCAAATATGTACCCATATGGCAAGGACATTGGACTTATAAAAGTCCGTACGCAAATATCGACAGGAACACCTGCTCTCTTGAAAAGGGATGAATTTATGGAGGACGAATTGAAGGGCACACTTGTGGCTTTTGTGAGGTGTATTCCGTGTTCGGGGAACATAAAGTCAGTTATTGAATTCGGAAGGGAAAAGCAAGAGCTAAAGTCATTTCGAATGAATGGTAGAGCCTTCATGGGTCTAGTTATCTCGAATCATCTAAAGGCTGACTTTTTCAGAGCAATTTCGAAATCATGTATCGAGCACGGTTTATTCCGGGTGACAGTAATAACTCCGAAACAAACAAATGGAAACTTAACTTAAATGATGACACTAGTTGGTGTAAAACTATAGAAGACATTTTCGATAGGTATAATTTCCGTTTCAACGGTCGTTCTAAGATTTTCAGTGCATCAATTTTGAACGGACTAGTTAATGGCACTTCGAACTCATTTTACGGTGAGATGAAACTGAGCCAAAGAATCCCACTTATCGGGATGCAAGGTGCTTGAGCCAGCGTTTGTTAACAGCAATTCGACACTTAAAACTTTTTCTGAATTTCGAAAGTGCTGTTTTGCCAAGGTAATACTGCCGGAGCTAGTACTTATCGAACTATTTGATTTAATTTTGCCTGTTCTATATGTTTCATTATTCTCCTGCTTCGGGGTGCCGCTTTTCGACTCTTCTGCAATTCCTGTAAGACCCCGCACTTCCGCAAATATCAACAGTCTTTTCATTTCGAGAACAATAAACTGTTTCTCAAAAAGATAAGAGCAACAATATCCAGCAGCAACACTCCTCAAAATCATTGGAAATCTTCTGTCATGTAAGTTTAGTTAACATTCAAATATTACAAATTTTTCCGTTTGCTGATGTCATCTATTGCTTTTTATCCACTTCTTGAAAAGTGTGAAGCCTATGAAGGTCTTCAATGACATGAATGTTTTTCCTCGGAAACATTGGCACTTGTTCATGTCTTCTGAAAATTGTGTTTTTTCAACCAGTTTTTGTTCAGGAAAAAGGGTAGCTAGAGGTTTCCCCTAACAAGGAGTTTGCACAAGTTCTCAAATTGAGCTGATTCTCATAATCAAGTCCATGGTAAAGTTGACACTCTAGTTCCAGATTATGAAGTAGATATGCAGAATGCTTCCGTAATTCGAGTTATAATCTTGTAAAATTGCCTCCTCCAGTGATATTCTCCAGCATACCAAAACTCTTCGTCAAATATTACTGAAGAAGCAAATTTTTGAGGTCACGACTTGAATCGAAAAAATGTTTCGCAGATTTTTATTTCAAAATCTTTACTAGTGGGTCAATTTCCTCTTGGACTGGATTATGAAAGAAAGTTCTACTCAAGAACTCGTGCAATCTCCTTATGAAGTCATACACCAGAAAGCGAATCTTGACTAGTTTCTGACTACTCACCCACTCCAAGTCCTTATTTTTGTTTCTAGTTTTGATGTGGTTTCCTTAAATGAGCTGTTTTCGTTACCTTTCTCATGTGAATGTCCTAGGGAAGTGATACAATTGTATTTTTATTATTTCTTCGAAATCATTCTACTCCACCCAAGATTTTCTGTGAGTCTCCGTCTCCACCAAACTTTTTTCGATTTTGTCTTCCGCTATAAAGTTTTCTGATTGATTGACTTCGTAAAGTCGTTAAAATAGAATCTTATCGTGATTTTCTCCATTACTTCATTCGTCGAGGAATCTAGAGAATACAATTTCTTATCTTTCTACTGTTGTCGTCGAAAACTATATTTTTTCAGTTTGTGGGGCACGGACTTGCGAGTATGAAAATACCTTGTCAAACTGTATTACTCAATTTTCGAAATATTCGTTAGATTCTCCCCTTCTCTGGTTTTCCCGGTCCACAAAAGATCTCCATTCTCTGTTATCAGTGATGTTCGACTCAAACATTTCTTAAAAGAAGACTCAATTTCGACCAGCTGCACTCTGGCCCAGAAAAAGTTCTCGCTCCCTCCATCAAATGTTGTCGGTCCCGCCGTTTCTTCTTTTTGCCTCCGCCCGACTTCCCGATTGTTAAAACTGAGCTATGAATTACTTCTTCCATCTCACCAACTGGTGAAAACGAGCGCTCTTTTGCCTCCCTCTTGTTTTTTTTTTCGTTTCACCGACACAACGTTTTGCGAGCGGCACGGCACGTAACGCGACCGCCGTCTTGCCCGCGGGCCTTGCCTGCAATGACGCCCGTCGGCAATCAATAAACATCCACCCTCCTCTCTTCCAACGCTCTCTCGTCACCCCCTCTGTGCTGCGATCGCGGCCTCACCGCGTCCCAACGACACTCGCATATGCACGCACGAATAGAGAGAAGAAGAGAGAGTGTGTGTTGTTGAGAGAGATTAAAGGCACACACTCACTCCCCGTCCAACGGGTCCCGCCACGAACGTTCTTCTTCTTTTTTTTTCTGAACGCCGTCTCGCATTCAAAGCTGTGTTTGATGGATTCCAGCAACGCAATCGTGGTTTTCTGGAGATTTTCATTTTCTTCAATTTTCGTGCGTCAACTTCTTAATCTTCATTATTCTTGTTATTTTCAGGTATCATGCAAAGTGGTTCGAACCATACACCCATTTCGGGTGAACGAGTCGTGGAGCACTACCAACGCTGCAGAGCTCGTCAAAAGGCTCTTGGAAATATCGATTTCTCAGCAGTCCCAGATTTCAACAGAGACCCCAAAATTCCAAAAGATGGAGCAATGGAGAAGATTATTGATGACACGTACAAACTGATAACGAGACACAAGGCGAGTGGGAGCTATCTGATGCTTTTAAATTTGCTTGCTATTACAGCTTTTCGCGGACGAAACCAAATATTATGCGCAAAACTACAAGCAAAAAAGAAAGGAAGTGGAGAAAACTCTGAACACAATCATGGATGAACTCTGGAAGGAAGTTCCTGCACCACACCTTCGTCTGGAATACACCAACGTGCTGAGCTTTTTCGCCACAGTCCGCGAGTTTTTCGCATCGCTTTGTGAGTCCGCTGATGAGGAGGAGTGGTCAGTCCCGCCCGATATCATTGACAAGTTTGCTGACTACATCGAAACGATACATCAAATTCGGAGATACACGTTCGTCGACCTGCGCAACTTCATGGAAGCGTTGAACTTCTGCGACGAAATAATAAAGTGTCTGGAAACCATGCATCGTATCAGAAACCGACTGCTCAACAACGAACAGCCTCAATATCCTCAATGGCTGTTGGACAGATACTGTGCGTACCAATACGAATGGTTCTGCGGATCCGTCATCTCTGGACCGTAAGTGACGTGCGTCAGGTTTCAAATCGAATTCAACGTTCCTTTCAGATACCATCTCAATTGCGTCAAGTGGCTCTGCGCCAGTCGCTACAACCAGGCGTGGATCACCAGTTTCCGTTGCGACGCCTTGGCTGTTACACAAGAGACATTCTTCGACTATTTGACTCAAATTCCTGTCCCGTTCCCGACGGATCCAGAAAACCCAAAGCAATTGTTGAAAGCTCTTTATAGCAGAGAGGTTGAGAGGAAAGAAGCTAACGGAAAGTCGCTCAAGACACTCAAGCATCTCATGGGCGACGACAATGAGCTGGAGTACACTAGAAGTACTTCCGACTTCTACACTCTCCGCGCCGATATTCGAAGAAAGAAGAGGAATGTTGCTGAGTTGATAGTTCGATGTGAGCGAACGGCGTGCATTTCCTACTATCTCATCCTCACGACGCTATCGAGAGTGGAAGCTGAACTTCTCCTGTTGCACAAAGCATTTGCTCCCTACATGCATACATCGCTCGGAATGTACGGAAAATCGTTGCCTAGCTCGGTAATTTTCAAATAATTTCGTCGAGTTGATCAATCTCATCGTTACAGGTCTTCAAAATCTGCTGGCAGATATTTGTCATCACTAACGAGAAGAACTGTAAAGACTTGCCGCTGAATCCGGAAATCGAAGGTCTCTTATTGGATCTGCGAAAAGAGTGCCGCGCTCAAATCAAGCTCTTCCACGATGAATACGACGCAGTGTGCGAAAGCTACGTTGCTGGCCGATTCTCGTTCAGCATGCTTCAGGACTATAACGATATCCCGTACAAGTTGGATGAGTCGGATTTTCCCGAAGAGATGGGATTCTTCGCCAGACACATGATGGAACATCTGGCGTGGGAGCAGTTCGAGCTGGAGCGGCTAAACCACGAACTTGCGTACATCAAACAAGGCGTGTTCGACTGGCCGAGTGAGGCGTAAGTTGAGAACTGAGAGAGACGAGGTCATATTGACGCTTTTGCAGACACGTACGCTTCCATATCAACACATTCAAGCCTCAGTTGGATGCTTTCTACTGCAACTTTGCATTGATTTACCCACCGGAAGTCGTCATTCGTGTCCAAGAATCCAACTGTACGACATTCAGCAGTAGACTTGAAGCTGAGCATTTCTGGGGAGACATGATGCTTCAGAATACTAATGTTGTCATCGATGAGGCCAAATGTGTTCCCTCGATTTCTGAAGTCACTCAAGAAATGTCGAACGCGTTCAAGGCTGAAATTGAAGACGATTGTGAATTGGAGGGTCTTTCCGTGAATGAGGTGGCAGCAATGGTGTCAGAAATCGTCAATCATCACATTGCCGCTGGCGGATTCCGTACCAAGTATCCGGTGCCAAAAGGAACTGCTGGAACAGCTGCTACCGCTAAGAAGCTTGCTCAACTTGTCACCCAAACGTTTATGGACTACAAACAGGCTCGACAGTATTCTGTTCTGAAGAAGCAGCTGACTCCAAAGACGAAACAACAGGCGCTGAATGCTGCTCGTAATTCCCAATGGTCAGTCATCACTCAGCTGGATGGAGTTCATCAGGATCTTCTGAGGGCTGAAATCGAGAAAATGGAGAGGGGCAGTTCGGAAAGCCTCAACAGCGAGGAAGACAACGTCTTTCTGTTCGCCCCAGATCCAAACATAGACATGCGCATTGATAACATCAATCGAGTTCCTGTTTCACAAGAAATTTTCGATCAAGTCATGAGCTCCGGAGTGTTTGGATCACAAGTACCACTGGTCATGATTGATGCATTCTTGAACAGAGTGTACGGTGTCATCGGATTCAACAAAGAACGCGACTTCTCCGATATGAACGATAACATTTACAACGTTCCTGTCGATTAATTGATTTTTGAAGAACATTTATGATGTTTGCTTTTTGTTCTATATTTTCCGAGTATGCTCTCTTTTTAATGTCCATATTCCCTTGTTCAAACCCGTTCCAACTATTCTCGCCAAAGACATCCTTGTCCCATGCCGTTTTAATCTTTTTTCCTCTAATATTTTGATTTATTCATGCCACTCCCAGTTTTGTGGCATTGATTTATTTTGTTCGCGATTATTTTTTAATGTTTCCTCTGTGAAAAGCTTACCAAAATGTCGTTGACTCTTGTTTTATTTGTGACAGTTGGTTTGATCCATAATGCTATCTCTCTCTCGATTTAATGAGCTTCATTGAACTTTTAATCATTTTTCGCCAGGTAATCGAATGTCCGACGATCGAAACTCACCTCCCAATCCGCTGTTGGTATTAACTTCGAACAAATATCCTCATCGGTAAGTTTTAAAAAAGTTTCGAAAGAGGAAGAACCTTAGACGTGTTTTTTGAGCGTCAAAAGCTGGATCTGTTTATTGATTTTCTGTGGTTTTCAGAGGGTGCACCTACTCCGCCGAAGAAGAACGTGAGGCAGAGGAAGAACGTCGCAAGCAGAATTTGGTGGCTGTTCAGACATCCACGTTTAACACGAGCGGCACTTGGGTCGATCAGAAGGTTCTCCAGCGATACAGCGGGCCAGCGAACCTTGCTGTAATTCCCAGGTTCACGGGATATACGAACTATCAAAATTTCTCATTCACGGCGTTTTCCAAACGAAGAGTGAGTTTGAGCATTAGCGATGAACGCTAACAACAAATGCTGTTCTTCAGCTCGTCCTCGAACGATCGCGTTATATCACAGATCTCTACGAAGAGAAGAAAAAACAATTATCGAGGAAGATCAAAAATCTTTATGACAGCCTGTGGAAGGTCGAGGTCCCACTCAACAAACGTGTCGGATATGCAAACTTTGTGAACCTTGTGATCTCCTTCACTGAACTATTCTACGGCGCTGACAGCCTCATCGATGATGTTACCAAAGCTGGATTTCACTCCTTCATGACTTGTGATCTGATTGACGGTTTTGACGCATATTACAAGATGTTGAAGAAGTGTCAGACGGTCGGAGCAGCGACTCCACTCAATTTCTCGGGCTTGCTCGATCTCCGCGATATAGTGGTTACGGCGATGCGCGATCACATTTTGGTAGCGCTGCCGATCAAAGAGAACAGACAGATGGACGAGTACAGAAGGGAATACGCGGGAAATTACCAGCCGTATGATTATGAGTGGCTTGCTTCTGCAGCTGCACCTGAGAAGTGAGTGAAAAGCCCGTCGCTCAGCCTTACACGTGTGTAATTATTTCCAGCGAACAACTCACGTTTATGAAGTATGTTGCCTCCAGTCGCAGAAATCAAGCCGAGTTGTCATCATTCCGTGCTTCCATTATCGCAACTCATGATGATCCTGAATTCAAGATTTTGAGAGAAGTCAAATGCCCGTTCCCGAAGAAAGCGAAGAATGCCGAGGGGCTAGACTACGCACTGCACTGTCGCACCAATTCGACTCGACTAGACTTCCTCCGCGCCTATCGTATCGCCAAGGGGGACAAGATCAAAGAATCACCACATCTTCTGTTCGCTTTACGAGTCGAGCAATTCAACGAAATTGGCGAAGCGATGAGGGTGCAGAAGAACCGTCTGATGGCTCGCATTTCAGAGTGCAATTCAGCAACCGTCAAACCGAAATTGAGAATGTTGGGTGCATTGGCGTCTATAGAATCACTGATGCTCATTCTCAGTAGAGTGTTCGGAATGTATTTCAACGTGAAGCACGGTCTTCTTGGAGAGACGGTCCCAGGACCAGTAAGTTTCAATACCTGACTTTCTCCTCTCAAACTTATTTTTTAGGTACTTATTGCTCTGCGGAATGCAATGAGAGCCATAAAAGAGCCTCTCTTCTATAAGAGCCATCTGGACGAAAACGTAGAGAAAAAGCTCGAGATTCTCCGCGCTAAGATCCGCACAGCTGTTTACAAGTTTTACACAGAGAAAGAATCAAGCTGTCACGATCACATCCAACGCAGCGAGCTGGACTCTCTGGAAACTTATGACTACGACACGGACGTTGAGGAGAAGGATATTGACGACGCATTGGGACATCACAAAAGAAGGATGGTTTTCCACATGCTCATGCAAAAGTACGAATTGTGTCGCCTCTCACGAGAACTGTATTACGCTCAAGAGGTACCAAAGTCACCAAGTAGCAAGTGAGTTCATCTGTCACAGCAACTTCAATCGATAACTAAACATTTCAGCAGCACAGAGAAATTCTGTATCAGCACTGTTAAAGGCACCTTCGCGTTCTCCTGCAATATCAGTGAGGTGGTTGAAGAGTCAGTCATGCAAAAGCTCAATGCTGATGCGAAACGTTTATTTGGTTTCGATCTACCACAGGACCACTGCGGTTTGGAGTGTTACAGAGAAGTCAAGTTCTTAGCTGAGCACTACAAAATAGTTCCTCATCGCGTGGAACTTGAAGTCAATATGATAAAGGAACTGACTGCCGAGATTGGAATGCAGACAGTGAACGGATCGCCGGCAAAAGAGTTGGCCAGAAGACTTGCTCGGCAAATCAACCTTTGCGTTGATGCCCACAATCTGCCGGAGAAGTTTGAAAGGAAAATATCGAACCAAGTTGCAACACATGCGGCAAGGAGAGTCATCAAACTCTACATGCAGTACCTCAATGAGAACATGGACGAGCCGCCAACCAGAGTTCGATCCAGAGATCCGTCTCCAGTGGATTCAAGTTTCCAAGAGAGGATTCCAAGAAGCAGAGAGGAAGGAAAGAAGTCGGATGAGCCCGAGCCCGAGGACGAGGAAAAACCAAACGAAATCAACGAGGAGGAGAATGTTTCTGATTCCGAATTTTCGGATGTCAGTGATGAGGACGAGGAATCAATCGTCAGCGAGGAAGACTGAGAGGAATCAGTTGCAGGTGAGAATTGAAACTTCCATAAAGTTGACAAAGTAGATTAATTTTTCAGAATCGTCTTCTCAATAATTTGATGTGCCTCAATTCAGGACTCCTCCGTCAAATGTCCACCCTGTCAAAGATCCCTACATAATTACATTTTAATCTGTCTTATTAATCAATATACTATGACAAATATTCCCCCATTATTGCTATTTTTTGAGTTTTTATACTTTTGATACGTCTTCTTTGTCTCCTATTTACTTGTCAACTCCCACTGAACAAAAAGAACAGAAAATCCCAAAAAAATACGCCCCGTTCACACTATTATTACTTTTTATCGTAGCCACTTTCCAGTCTACTAATGCTCCCGAGTTTTTGTAAGCCTTCCAATTCCCGCTGTCCTTTTTCACATGATCCATTTTTCCATTATTTTCTTGCGTTTCCCTACACAACCCGCTGTCTCAATTGTTCATACATTTAATCTGACTCTTTTCGTGTGTATTTTGACATCATCATAACCTTTTACTATTTTGGGCATGTTTTTTTATTCGCTTTGAAAACTGATTCTGATAAACTATATAAACCGGGATTCGTCGAATCTGGGATGTGAGGGTTCCATCTCTCATCCTACTGCCAGAATTCATCAGAAGTCAGAAACACATTGTGGTCCATTGTCTTGATGATCATTACAAAATACATCACTTTCAGATCTAACCCATGATATCGGTGCTCTGTTTGTTTACTCGTTGTTCTCAGTCAACAACATGCTTGGGCGGACGCTAATTTGGAGCCATATACCTATCTACTGATAAGATACGCCGCTCAATGGGGCTCCTTCTATCAGACAGTTAGTTCACTTTCCTCTCCTTCACTCTCGTTTTATCGTTAACATTGATTTTCTTATTGTTTCCAGAATGAAAACGTTCTCGATCCTTCTACTTCTCTTTTTCGCTGCATCAAGCGTGTCCACCGTGAGGTACTATTCACTCGCGGACACCTTCCAATCGGTGATCGACACCGAGAAAGCTCTGGAAGAAGAGTTGAGAGTGAACTTCGAGAATGCACGCGCTGCCAGAGAGAAATATCGTCAGGAGGCTGAGAAGAAGCTGAATGAGACACTAAGTCAGGTAACAGAAGCCGTCAAGCAGAAGGCAGACGAACTCGAGAAGGAGAAACAAGAGAAGGCTGAAGCGAAGAAAGCTGAGGCTGAAGCTGCTATCCAGAAATGGAAGGAAGTTTCGGAACAAGTCGGAGAGTTTGTGGAGTCTGTGCAGGAAAAAAAGCAAGCTAAAGAGCAAGAAAAGCAGCAGGTGCGGATTTTGGTTGTTTTGTATCTTATACAGTTTATTTCAGAAAATCGACAGCTTTGTGAAGAGTGTTACTGATAAGATTAAGCAAAAGAGAGATGAAAAGGAAAAACAAAGAGAGGAAGAAATTGAGGTGAACAGTTTTTATGAACCTTGCCAAATCAAGTTAAATTATTTCAGCAATGGAAACAATCTGCCGAGAAGCTCAAGCAGCAGAGAGAAGAACTCCAACAACAAATCGAAGCTGCCAAGCAAAAGTTGGATGAGCGTAGAAAGCAAAAGTTGGAAGATTTGAAAGACGAGCTGGCTCAAGTCAAAGATTTGGTAACAGCTGAAGTCAAACGTCGTGCTGATGAGAAGAATCAACGGCTCAATGAGCAGAAGGAAGAGCAGAAGGTTTTACAACAAGAAATCTATGTGAGCATCTAGATCTAGCTGATGTAAAAACCAAGCCAACGTTTCAGAATAAATTCACCGAGCTCAAAGAGCAGGGAAAAAACGTCGGGACTCAAGCAGACACATACCAGCAGAAGAAGAAGGAGCTTTCTGATCTCATCCGGGTACCAGAGTTAAGACATCCGATTCGAGTAACTTATCTTATTTTAGGATCTGATTGGACAAAGTGTCAAGAACAAAGTTGAGAACGAAGTGTCTGACAAGGTGAGAGCCGAACTTGATAAGGAAGCTTTGAGAGAGGTTCTGAACGAGAAGAAGGCTGAACAGCCAGTGAAGCCAGCACCCTTCCCAGGAAGTCCACCAGATCTTGAGGAGATTCCAGTTGACATTGCTCCAAAGGCAACTATCCTTGATGAGTGCGTTTGAAGTTCTTTTTATGTTTTGTTATGTCTTCATTTCAGAATCACCGGCAAAGCTGCCTGGGAAACGGTCACCTGGGTTCTTCTAGCCTTGTGCATCCTTCTCTCCGTCGCTCTGATCATCATGATTGTTTACCAAGTCAAACAACGCAGTCAGTACGAGCGTCTCGACGGAAACAATCACTCTCACAGCAACCCAAACTACAATGAAAGAGCTCCTCTGCTTCCTCCACCAGCAACCCCAGTGACTGCTCCGCCACTTCACCCTGCCAAGGAGGAACAACAGTTCTAATTTTGAAATTGTTACTACTATTATCATGTGATTGTAATATACACTTGTTTGCATACTGTTTTCAGTTTTCACCAACCTAATAAACTTTGTGATTTGAGAGACTGATGAAAAACAAGAAAGTGATGACAAATATATGATTATGAATGTGGAGCGAGGGGTTTGTTTCTGGTTTGTGGGATCGGTTTTCAGAATGAAGGGTGTTCTTGAGATTTGCAGACTTTCACCCGTTTCTGAAAACTGAAAATTGATTACGAGATCTGTTATGTTGTTCCTTGCATTCAATTTCAACTAGAATTTCAACTAGATTCAACTAGAATTTTTCTCATTTGCTCCCTGGTGGTTCACAGTGCGCCGGCTCGTATCTCAACTTCTGGGGGTCGACCACAGGCTTTGAAAGTGGAATAATAAATTCAATGTCTTCTTTGCAATGGTAATATTCATATACGAAATTGTCATCACCCTGTTTGCACTGTTCTCTTGTAAGTTTCATGATAAATGAAATTTGAATAGAAGCTCAAAGTTGTAACCGTCGCAGTGGTTTTTTTGTCTGGTTAGATTGGCTATTACCGTAGCATTCATGTGCAATCTGAAACATTATAGTGCTTCCAATAATAAACCTGATGATCATTGAGACCTGCAAATGCTCCAACATTAAGTAACAAACAGACTTTCCAATAACAAATTGTGTTTCGCTTTAGTTTGTACTTTCTGTCATATTCTGACGGAATTCATTATTATAGTCATCAGTGAGCACTTTCCTCGCACATGATCTGCCAATCAGACTAAGAAGTCATAACAGTGCTCACTACAAACTAGACCAGATCATAGACAATCAAATGTATAAAATTATTATCAGTTGTGACTTGTGACTGCTCGAATTGTTTTGGATTGCACGTTTATTCTAGTTCCTCCTGTCGACGTGAGTGGGGAATCGAGGGAAACCCCTAAAATACGGATGTTCTTTTGTGTAACGTTTTATGATTTCCCGTCTTGGAACGGAATTTAGATTCGGATTGACAAGGTCAACGCAACAATCACATCAGATTACGAAATGGATGTTTTTGATGTTGGTTAAAAAAAACAGTTCCAATTACTCTACTACTCCTGCTACTACTACTCGTCAAACAAAATGGTTTTCCTACATGAGAAACATAAATTCGGAACGACTTCTGTGGCCTTGTCTCATCTATGTTTTCCTTCCTTTTGAGTGCGAAGAATCTCCGCCGGTATCAGTCCGATTTGACGGCCACCTCGATAGGTTTTTTTGTCTTGTGTTTGGGTGTCGGCGAAAAGGAAAATACGAGAGAAACTATCAAGTTGACGGAAGACATTCTTCATTAACAGAGCCTCCCGCGGTGGTTTCTTCGTCTCCGCGACTGTAAATGAATTAAGTGACCAACCCTCACGTCATTGTTTCGCGGGGTACTAGACAGAAAGCGTAGATTTTTGATTTATTTCGATTCAATTCAGATCGCACCGAAACACAACTACACAAAAAACTTGGTTAATTCCGAATCTACAAGTAACCTTGAGAAATGATTTGAACCGTTTTTATGGGTGGTGCTGATATGGGAGTGGGAAGAAGAATGCGATGGGAGAAGGAAGTTGACCGTCAACTCGCTTGTGATAAATGGATGTCGTAAAATATCAAGGTATAATGTGACGTAATTGGATGATCCGATTTGCAAAATAAATGTTTTCGAAGGAGAGAGAAATGTTCAGAATCGGAACGGAAAAGGGCCGGAAAAGATGTTGTTCCTGGTGTGGGAGTGTGCGTGCACCGTTTTTTCTACAGAATTATTCGTGACGACTTCTGAAATAATCTGATGGTTTTTCCTTCACACTTTCCTTCATAATTTGGCTTTCTAGCCAGACACATCCAAACAAAAAGGAATCCCAACCGAAACCTCAAAAAAGCAAAACTTGAAGCTACATAGGAAGACGTCTGAAAAAAATTGAGAATCCCATAAATACAGACGTGTCTTGCCATCCATCAAATACAGTGATGAATGAATGGAAATAACCCGAATTATTTATGCAATCCAGCATTAATCACCCAAAATAATCACACATTTGAACACGTTCGATTTGCACCCCACCCTCACCTGAACGCAAAAGTTTGCGAACGCGAGAATAGAGACACTTGGACCTAATGGCCCATTAATTGGTTTGTATTGTCGTTTTGATGTTTTAAAATGTCCAGGACTGGTCAATGTGTTGAATCCATCGACTAGAATCTCTCATCTAAGTCCAAGTTGAACAACAGAAGATTAATGTTAAAGTACCATCGAAGGACTTTCAAAATTTTTACTCAAGAATTTTCAACCTTGAGACTAAGTATGATGAATGAAGATTCCTTTCCCTTGACGATATCCAACTGTGATCACATTCAAAGTTTTGCAGAAGAAAAAACACCGATTTCCCATCATGTATGCAAATGAGCTGAAAGACTAAAGAATTTCACGATCAGAACTGGATTCTTGCCAACGTTTCTGTGATGATAGAATGATCGAATTCTTGGTTGTTTTTGTTTTTGGTTCGTTTACAATCCAACTGATAAAATACCAACAATGTTGTAAGAATCAGATACGGGTGTTAGAATTAAGACACCCCTTCTTTGATGCTGTCATTTCTTTTCTTCCTTTTTGTCTTCTGCTGCTGGCCAGTTGACCAACCTTGGTACCAATTACATCAAAGCTAGTAGTACGGGTGGTGACCGGCGGCTGGCAATAGAAAAAAAAGTAAACATGATTACGGCCAATGATGGCCTTGAGAGATAGTAAATGAAGAAGGAAAAATGGAAAGAGAGGAAGAGTTTTTGAATTTGACAGGTACAAGTGCTGGATTGAAGCAGGTTGTAAATCAGATAAGAGAGAAGGTTTTCAGGTTATTTGTTTTCAGAATGAGGCAAGGTTTGAAAACTTACAAGGTGTCCAGCAATAACAGAGGTTCGAAGCTAGGCATTCAAGAAAACAATCTGAACAAAATTGCAATGAGGTTAATCAGAGGATCTGGTAAAGTTAGATCAGTTTTCTCATAGTTTGGTTCAAGTTGAAATCGACCTTACATGATCTCGTTCCAATCGGGGGTTTCCTTTTTCTGGATACCGAAGTTCGAAAAACAATCAGTAACTAATAGACCAGGTTGGAACCCAGAAGTCGTTGATCCTAGAGATCTTGAACAAGGATTCCGGCAGAAGGGTTTTCCAAATAGTTCCGCTAGTGTGCTGATTCCGAATATCATGATCAACTCTAAACACCCAAAAACTCGTCTCAAGAATGTAATTTTTTAAGATACTGACCGCTGGTGGCCTAACTTTTTATTTCACTCGACCACCGATTTTTCGTGGATTCTCCACTGTTTATAGGGACTTTTTGCTAAAATCAAACGGAAAGATGGACACGTCAACAAAATCTTAATTATAGCAAAAAAAATTCGTAAGAACAGGGAAAAATCCGCAAAAAACCGGTGACCGAGTAAAATAAAAACTTAAGCTACCACCAACCATTTTCTCAAAAAGTTTGATGACATATTTTGAAGCGAAACACTTTTGCCCGGAATCCTCCTTTGAAAAAGTTCTGAGAAAGCAAACCATGACAGCCCAACCCTTGCTATGATTCATCCATGTGACAGCCAGTGTACGGCAACATTTTTCAATCCGAACATTTAACAAGTGAAACTCTTTTTTCGTCATGTTGCAAAAAGGCACCGCACGTACTTTTTGCATCTAGTCCCATCTGACTTCCTCTTTTCTATCTAACCCTTAGTTGTACCCTGTTTCCTTATTCGTGGGAGTACGTCCTTTTTCCTCATTGCCTCCTTCTCCCACCTTTCACAAAATGATAATTAGACGTCAAACGGCACTACCATCAGGCAACCCAAAAAAACTGTGTAAGAAACGGGCTTTTGTGTGATGAGTCGAGTGGCATCAGAGGGAGAAACAGAAAACAATGAAGAAGCCCGTCGCCTCTCTTTTGAATATTCGACCTTTCGCAGATTTCGTGATTTATCGTTTTCCACTTTTAAGGTTGTATTACAACAGTTTTTTTTTGTGTCTCCGGTGGGTGGCTTCTCATCCCTCCCACAATGCACTAAAGAGGAAGAATAGGGCAGAAAATTCAAATGTTGAATCCGATGAATTTATGGAGGAACACTCTCACATTATGCAACAATGTAGGAAGCAACGAAAGTATTATACCCACCACGGAACACCTTTTTCTCAGATGAGATGACGCTGATCGCGTTATTGTATAATTTTTTTGAAAAGCGCGTGTGTTTTCACTTCGATGGAAAAGAGAAAAAAGCGAACACCCATAGAATCTTTCTCTGATGGCAGCATCATCAGGAGGCAATGAGATGAAGGAAATCTGTTAATCCCTAATCGAATGAGTGTTCGTTCGCACATTTAGCCAAAAAACCAAAACCGAAACCATCGGGCGTTTTTGAATCCGGTCGGCCTCTTGGGAAATCTGTTGGTGAGGATGTCTTGTTTTATTAAATTAAAACTTGAGACGAGGCGAAAAGTCTTTCCCTCTTACTTTCTTCCCCCTCCCAGTTGGTGTTGACGTCCCGACAAACAAAAGACTGAAGCACCCAATGGCATCGGATGTTCACGGCCAATTTGTGCGATATGCGACAATACATCCTGAAGTCTTCTTTTCTCTTGCAGGTGACAGGGAATCGCGTCATACCAGGAAACGGATACAAAATTCAGGAAACCTTCACTCGTACTAATTGGAAATCGAAACAAAATCAAATTTAGCCCTGAAGGTTTTAAGAATCCAATACTGGAAGGAAAATGAGTCAACTTAAGTTTAGTCAACGGTCGTATCATTAAACTTGATACACCCAGTGACAATGACTACAGTACTCTTAACTGTTATTGTCATGCCTTCATTACAAAAGACAAAAGTCGGGCTGAAACTGTTGCTTCTGTGTAATATCTGTGTTACGGGTTCGATTTCAGATTTCATTTTTCAGATTTCAGCTTTAAGAGTTCATGCTTCAGATTCCACGTTTCAGATTTTCGATTTCAAAGTTCAAATTTCAGATCTCCCATTTCAGATTCGAGGTTTCAGGTTTCAACTAGAATCCTTCTTAGTCTACTCCAAACATTTCCGGGTTTATCGCCGGTAAACTATCAAACCGTTTTACCACAATTCCTTCTGAAGAAACATAAAAGAAGATACGAGAAACCGTGTAGGTATCGACGTCGCCTGATAACGATAACCCGCGGTAGGTAAGACACACAAAACAGTGGGGTCAGAAAAACGACGAAAGAGCAGCAGAAGATGAGAAGGAAGGAAGGTGGGTGATTCTGAAACAGCGTCATGACCTTGGCATGCCAGTCTCGCTTCTTCCTCCTTGCTATTTCGCAGCTAGCCTGTCCGTCGTCTCTGTTCGTCGTACACACCCTCGACGCCTCTCACCTTTGCCAGATCGCCCGCCTACCTGCAGTATAAAAGGCAGCGGATGAAGGGCAGAAAGCAGGTGGGCAATCTCATCAAACCAAATACGGTAAGCATTCCTTCTTCCCATATCTTACTTGTCTTCACTCCTCTGAGGTTTTGTTATCTCAGTTGAGATGTCCAAGTTCTTACCGTATCGTAGTCTTGAGTTTTAGATGATAGCCCGTAGAATTACTTTTAGTCGCGTCTGTTTATCATTTCATATTTCCCTGATTTCAGATGACTGACGAGAAACAACTCGAAATCGAGGCTTCGTCCCTCCGCCGTGTGGCTCTCGTTGGAGTTGCCGTCTCCTTCACCGCCACATTGGTGTGCGTCATTGCCGCCCCAATGTTGTACAACTACATGCAACACATGCAATCCGTTATGCAATCCGAGGTTGACTTCTGCCGTTCCCGATCTGGAAACATCTGGAGAGAGGTTACCCGCACCCAAGTTCTCGCCAAGGTTTCCGGAGGAGCCCTCAGATCCCGCCGTCAAGCTGGATACGAGAGCGCTGGAGTTGAAGGATCAAGCTCCCACCAAGGAGGATGCTGCGGATGCGGAGTTTCTGCTGCTGGACCACCAGGANGGGGGGGGGGGGGGTCGGGGTGGAGTGTCGTAAATAACTGATAGGATACGACCTTACTCTCAGAATCTTCCAAAATGCGGAAGTTATTCAGAACCCGAATTCAAAACGTCCGACCAGGCCACCAAGATTGCTTATCGCGGCGATGGCATTGATGAAACTTTCAAAAAAACAGTACTAGAGAAGAAAATTGGAGAAGACAAAAAACAAAACCCACGTTCGAGTACCTATCACGGAAGTAATCTAGGGAGAGTGAAAACCACTACGAATACAAATCAACAGATTACAACTGTTAGATGAAAAGTTCCTGATTCCTGGAGAAACAATTGTCGGAAGAGAGGGAAGATTAACATGTTGTTGGATCTACAAACTGAAAATCCAAAAACAAGAATGATAGAATCAGTCGGGCAGTAGTCTGACAATGGCTCTTCCAGCAATACACTGTGTACTGTAATCAGATAGTTTGATGCTACTTTCCAGATTCCACGTTTCTTGCAGCTGCTTCCTGATGCTTCTTCATCTGTTCACAAATCAATTCATCCGGGCTGAAAATCTGTTGTTTCCGCTTCATTCAACTTCCTATCGTTGACCAGTTTCTGAGAGATTTCGAATACACAATGAAAGTTTTTGAATGTTTCAAGTTTTGTATCATATCATCTTTCCTTTCTTCTTCTACTTCTTTTCCCCCTATCCTTCAGATTCTTCCAGGAAATAATGGAACTAGTGAAAGAATGGGCAGGATTACCGAAAATGTAAAGTTGCCTTGTGATCTGTGAGGCGATACAATCAATCATTTTCCCTAGTTCAGCTGTTCCTGTTTTCCCTCGGGGGCCCGAACACTTCCCTCATTTTTTTTCAAAACTATCCTAATTACTTTCTAAACCTGATTGACGTTGATCCTTGGATAACTTCGCAAAAAATCGCGTACATACTTGTCCCTCACTTTTTCAAAGATGTGTGATCTGCATCAGTCATATTTAATTTACTTCCGCTTTTGTCCCTCACCACAACCTACCGGCTTGTCCCTCAACAACGGCTGAGGTGGTGTAAAGAAGGCATTATTACATCACCGGGTCCAAAACGCTTTTTATCACAAACTGTCGACCTTTTGCGGGCATTTTTTCATTGTCTTTTCATTCACTGACGTCTCACAACTTCACCGTATCCTTCGACGAACGACTCCGCCTCTTATTGTCTGCGTCTTCAGAAATCAAGTTATGTTTTCACGCTGCACGGAGGTGGGAAACACCGCCTACTTTGAGTATAAAAGGTAGACATGGGTGGCATATGACAGGTGTCTCATCACATCCCAACCCAAGGTAAGCCATCTAATCTTTTTATTTATCTTAATTCCCTAGTTTTTTTCTCTCTTCAGTGATACCTTTTGTGTCAATATACGGCAATTAAAACAATATTAGCATGCTTCATTAAACACGACTCCCCCTATTAATGAGTTTTTCAGATGTCTGATATTAAACAGCTTGAAAACGAGGCTTCGTCCCTCCGCCGTGTGGCTCTCGTTGGAGTTGCCGTCTCCTTCACCGCCACTTTGGTCTGCGTGATTGCCGCCCCAATGTTGTACAACTACATGCAACACATGCAATCCGTTATGCAATCCGAGGTCGATTTCTGCCGTTCCCGCTCTTCCAACATTTGGAGAGAGGTTACCCGCACCCAAGTTCTCGCCAAGGTTTCCGGAGGAGCCCTCAGATCCCGCCGTCAAGCTGGATACGAGAGCGCTGGAGTTGAAGGATCAACCTCCCACCAAGGAGGATGCTGTGGATGTGGAGTCTCTGCTGCTGGACCACCAGGAGCTCCAGGACAAGACGGAGAGGATGGATCTGATGGACAACCAGGAGCCCCAGGAAACGACGGACCAGACGGACCAGCCGCCACCCCAGCCCCACACCACGAGTTCTGCTTCGACTGCCCAGCCGGACCAGCCGGACCAGCCGGACCAGCTGGACCAAAGGGACCAAACGGAAACCCAGGATCCGATGGACAGCCAGGAGCCCCAGGAAACAACGGAAACGCCGGAGGACCAGGAGCCCCAGGAAACGCCGGACAAGACGGACACCCAGGAAACGCCGGAGCTCCAGGAGCCCCAGGAAAGGTCGTCGAGGTTCCAGGCCCAGCCGGAGCCCCAGGAGCCCCAGGACCAGACGGACCAGCTGGACCAGCCGGATCCCCAGGAGCCCCAGGAAACCCAGGATCCCAAGGACCACAAGGACCAGCCGGAGACAACGGAGCCGCTGGAGCCCCAGGACAGCCAGGAGCCAACGGAGACAACGGAGCCGATGGAGAGACCGGAGCCCCAGGAGGTTGCGATCACTGCCCACCACCAAGAACCGCCCCAGGATATTAAGCTCATTCACTCTGTATCTCCAATGCTCATTCGCATTGCCTGTCTTTCTTTATGTTTTGACAAATAAAGTATTGACGAATTCTATAATTCCAGTTTCGTTTATTTTGTTTGTACACAGCTTCGAAAGCGAACGAAAAGCTGATGAATCGCCTCCAAAAACGAGTAATTGAGTGGCCGTAGTTAATCTTGTTGAGAAATCTGAGAAAAACAAATTGAAGCGAATTCATAATAGTTTGACAAGTGCTGATGTCTAGTTCCGCACTATAAAGCAGAAGTTTTACGATTCATTCCGAGGTTTATGACAATAAAGTTATTCGAATTCAATTCTTTTTTTACTTTTCAATTTCGTCTCTGGAATTGATAACTAATCACCAGAAACCTATAAATACACATATCCTTTATCCTCTCCGATATCTTACGTAATGTTTTGATTTGATAAGGTTTTTGTGAAAAATCGTATATCTGTCATGCTAGATATTCGCCACCAGGAACACGTATCGGTGTAAGAGGGTGTCAGATAGATTTCTCGTAATGATGTTGCCAATCCAGAATTACGATGTTAGGATCAGCTGTCAAAAACTTGGAAATAAACTTCTCCGCCAAAAAACTACTATCCAAAAAGATGATGGATAGGTGTACTCAAGGCCTTCTTATTTTCCTTCATAGTCTCAGGTATGAAGAGGTTCATTTTTGGCATAGAACTTCAACCCCATATGTCCCGATGGTTTTTTGAAATGATACTACCCGTTTACTGCCAATACCTCTCATCAAATGACGGTTGTCTTTTGGACTGTTTAGGCATGGCGGTATCTACTAGTTAAACAAATTAGTGAAGCTTGAATTGGTTCGCGGTGGGTGGTTGGAATGCGGCGAAATTTGAGATGTCCTTCAAAGTTAGCGATGAAGAGCCTTTCACTACCTCCTTTTTGTTCTAAACGATCGGTATCCCTCAGCCATTGTGAATTGTGAACGTCATGAGTAAGATCATAGAAACATCAGCGGTACGCTTTTGAGCGTGTAGCAGGTTGATCTAGAGATGGCATGGATCGAAACGGCAACAAGGGCAGACGGAAAGGCAAAAACTTGATTTTTTTCATGAAGCTTTTGGTTCCTTCTTGAAGTGATTAGGCAGAGGACAGCCTGTGTGAATATGAGAAATGAACTTTTGAAGAATGGCATTGATACGGGCGGTGTGTAAAAAGAAACTCGACTGAAAGGAAGTAATAATGCAAACTTGCATAGAGTGAGGTAGAACAATGGAAATGAATTCTCGGTGATGACCTTACGACGGAGTGACAATTCTGGAGAATTGAGAAAAAAACGTGTGTATCAGTGGAAACAATGCATAGAATTTACTAGCGAAAATGAGAAACAACAAAGAACACTTCGAGAAGATTCTTTGAATATTCCGTTCATCAGAATTCTGAAAACTTTCGTCAAATGAAATTTTACTCGTTGAATGTAGGGAAGCATAGCAAATTAAATTTTTTCAGAACAAGAATCTATTCCGATCACAAAAAAAACCAACCCTGATACATCTTTCTCTTTTTCCCCGCGAAATTTGATTTGTTGTTCGGTGCCACCACTCATAATCTCATTAGGTGGTCTCTCTGTGTAGCGCCCTCCGTTTCTTGAAAAGAATCTCCATTACGCAATGATTTTCCATTTCCTTGATACAAAAACTATCACCGTAATTTGAGTTTCGTCTCCGCCTACCACATTGTGCGTTCATTAAGGTATCTCCGCCTCTTTGCGGTATAAAAGCCCTGGATGGAAGTAAAACGACAGCATTCACCTCATCATATCTACTCAATGTCCTAACGATGTTTTTTTTACCATTGTAACCGTCTTGCTATCGTGAACCATTTTTTCATGCACTAATTCTTACCTTACGAATCGTCATTACAGATGTCTGATATCAAGCAACTCGAACATGAGGCTACCTCCCTCCGCCGTGTGGCTCTCGTTGGAGTTGCAGTCTCCTTCACCGCCACTTTGGTCTGCGTGATTGCTGCTCCAATGTTGTACAACTACATGCAACACATGCAATCCGTTATGCAATCGGAGGTCGATTTCTGCCGTTCCCGCTCTTCCAACATCTGGAGAGAAGTTACCCGCACCCAGGTTCTCGCCAAGGTGTCCGGAGGAGCCCTCAGATCCCGCCGTCAAGCTGGATACGAGAGCGCTGGAGTTGAAGGATCCGTCTCCCACCAAGGAGGATGCTGCGGATGTGGAGTCTCTGCTGCTGGACCACCAGGACAGCCAGGACAAGATGGACAGGATGGAGCTGATGGACAACCAGGAGCCCCAGGAAACGATGGACCAGACGGACCAGCCGCTACCCCACCTCCACAACAAGAGTTCTGCTTTGACTGCCCAGCCGGACCACCAGGACCAGCCGGATCAGCTGGACCAAAGGGACCAAACGGAAACCCAGGATCCGACGGGCAACCAGGAGCCCCAGGAAACAACGGAAACGCCGGAGGACCAGGAGCTCCAGGAAACGCCGGACAAGACGGACACCCAGGAAACGCCGGAGCTCCAGGAGCCCCAGGAAAGGTCGTCGAGGTTCCAGGCCCAGCCGGAGCCCCAGGAGCCCCAGGACCAGACGGACCAGCTGGACCAGCCGGATCCCCAGGAGCCCCAGGAAACCCAGGATCCCAAGGACCACAAGGACCAGCCGGAGACAACGGAGCCGCTGGAGCCCCAGGACAGCCAGGAGCCAACGGAGACAACGGAGCCGATGGAGAGACCGGAGCCCCAGGAGGTTGCGATCACTGCCCACCACCAAGAACCGCCCCAGGATATTAATTTCTTTATTATCCAATGTATTTTGTCAGCTTGCGTTTGTAGCAAGTTTTTCATACGGATAAAATTGCCTGAAAAATAAAAAAAATTAATTTTAAAAATCTGTGTTACTTCTTCTTCTTTTTCAGAGATCGTCGAATTTTGAAATCATGAAGTGATCTGAGAACATGAAAAATGCTTTCTTCCAAATTGGAGCTTGTTTTCAACTATCAAAAGTCACAACCTGCACCCTGTTCGACGTGCTTAGATCTTTTCCACTCAAAGAAACAAAAACCAGAAACATCAAAAACCCGAGTTTTTTAGATGCTTACGTCACGCCACATTCTTGGTTTCATGTCTTTTTCAATTTGCATTTTCCCATTTCTCCCCTTTTCTTTCATTTCAAATAGTATCAACATCTACAATCTTGATACATGCCAAAGATAGATTGCATGACCTTTTTCCTATGGTAAACAGAAACCGACAGTGGGAATTCCGAGTGTGAACCAGTAGTTGAAACAAATGGGAGAAGGAATGCCATCAGTGAAAGTAGCACTTCAGCTGAGGTTAGCGGTCTTTGCATAATCGTATTTTCTATTTTAAGAGTAGACACACAACCTCAAGGCTTCATGCATTCTTGGGTGATTCATTCACTTTCTCTTTGTTCCTCAAACTCTTACAGTTGTACAAGGGGATGGCTAGTGTACCTGATTTCAAAGTCATAGGTACAAAACGTTACATCCTTGTTCGGAATCTACAAGTTCTTCTCTCTCTCCAACTTGCCAATTCTGCGAAACTATCATAGAATTCTTTTGTTGTAAGATCCAGTTTCGGACATTGAACCAATCCAATGATATTTATCTCCTTTTTGTTATTGCAGCCTTACGCAACGGCCGTTTCGAATCGGAGGATGGCCGTCAAAAAATCTCTCCTCCGTCATCTATTCCATTTTCTCATACGGGTCCGGGTTCATAGGAGACGAGGCGACAAAGACATTAAAATGTTGAAACCCGAACATGATTAGCATCTATTTGCATACACGCACTTCACCCAATTCCTCAAAAAAAGCTGATTTATTCAGACGGTTTCATAAATGAATCTTCATTCCATTCCAAGGACGCAAATTGAAAATTATGTTGCTTCTTGAGACATGGGAAAACGAAAACGGTGAGAGAGGGGTGAGGCGAATGGAATTTTTCATAAATTAGTCAGCCAATTTTAGGAATTCGATGGCAGACAAAGTGGAAGACGTCGCGACCATTGTCCCGGCGATAGACAAATCAAAACATTGTCAGAACTTAATTTGTAGCTTTGGGAAGGGCAATAGAAAACAATTTTCTCTCCGATTGAATAGTAATCCTTAGCAATCGTGGTGGTAGCTCCATGGTCTGGCTGTCCCGGGTGTCTACAGTACCCATCGCCTGAAAAATGAACACGACTGGTTTATAAGGGATGATCCAAAACAAACATTTAGTCTTGATCTCGCTCCATTCTCCATCCGCTTGACAGACAGCAAAGTCGCCACCGGTCAGCATGTAGTTTGGAAGGCACCCAAGCAGAACTATGTCTCCTTTTGTGTAGATTTCCTTAGGCTCTCCGATGAAATGACCATTCGCGGGAGGCAGAAGAGGTGGACAATTGACAACGTTGCAATGTGGGAACTCGTGACTCCAGACACCTTGGTTTGTGCAGTGAAGGTTGCGTTCACCAATGAGTGTGAAGCTGAAAAAGATTGGGTTAAAATTGATAGAAACATTTGATTATACCCCTTATGGCATTTGAAATGTGCAACTCCACCTGTCCGGTAAGACGTCACAGTTACAGTCATTCTTGTTCCATTCACGAAAACTGCTGGGCACTGGGCCGCTGAAATAATTATTTCGCTAGAACAACCAAAATGATAGCTTCACTCACCAACACATTTCGGTGCTGGATGACTCCATGTTGTGTCTTCGAGACAAGTTGACACCGCGTTACCTTCCACAAAATAACCAGAAGGACATGAAAACTGAGCAACAGTGCCCACAAATAGTGTAGGGCTAGACAGATCAGTTTGGAGTAAAGACGCAGCGGCCGGCAGAGTGCATTTATCTTCTGGAAAACATACTTAATATTCCAACTTCTAATGAGACCATCACCGTTGACTATGAGTTTGATGGAGTTTCGAGCTCCATTCGGTAGTACACAATGTAGCATCCCACTGTCAAAAGGTTGAGCACTGGCGATAGACACCTAAAAATCAAACTTCTCTTTGAAGCCACTGATCGTGTTCAGACCCACTTCAAAACCATCAATATCATCGTAATCTCCAGTCTTTGCTTTTGTCCACTGTGTCGGATAGGAGCGGTAAGTGGAAGTGACTTTCTGAAGGATGTAACCAGTTTAGCCCATTTCGTACAAGGCAACATCTCACCCAAATTGGATCCGATGCCACTTTCTCAGTGAGACATGCCAATTTCACATTTGCCGCTCTGGATACAATCAGTTCGCCCTTTGATGAAACGGCATGAGTACCATGAGTTACGGAGTATTTTATGGGTACGCTCGTTCCTGAACAGATCAACATCTGTATATGATGAACAAATGAATACTTACCACTAGCCATAATGGGAATACAATATGGTATCGGACTACTCCAGACACCATTGTAGCAATGAAGCTCCTTTTTCCCGTGTAACTGTTCAAGACCAATGTTAGCACAACGGAATACCAGTTTTGCTCCTGATTCGAAGTTTTGATTGAACAACACGGTCTCCTTTTTTTGGGTGTGGTAGATCACGGTGTGAGAGTTGATGTTCATTTTCAGAGAGCAGGTTGTTTCTACTGAAATTTCAGAAATGTTAGTTGTTATGTTTCTCTCGCTCATGTTACTTTTAGAACAATTCAATTTCCTTTTGTATCCCCATTTTCCTCGTCGACACTTGATGGGAACCGTTTCTGCAGAATCACTAGTTGTTGAGCAGCCAACCTGAACAAGCATGGGTCATAAAACTTGAAAAACGGTCACTTACATTCAATATGGTGCCATGAGCAAAGAGATGCATTGGATGGGGTACGTAGTTTTCCACATTAAAAATTTTCTGATTTCCCTCTAGTCGCAATGGAGCACACATTTCCTCATTGGTTGGTGATTTCCAGGCGGTGATGTTAGCAGTCACTTAAAGTGAGAAGTTCGTGGTGTCATGAGAGGCATTCTTACCGCAAGACAACAAGTTACTGACCCATTCTCCGTTGATACACTCTATTCCACCTGCCTCTTCTTTGTCGTTACACTGAAACGAATTGCATAAAGCTGAATGAAAAACTGTTGCTTACCTTAAACTGAAAAATAGTGCCGTTGGGGTACGCTGATTGATATCTGTCAATATGGGTTTTTTTCAACCCATGATACCTATAGATGATTGCTGGAGTGGTGTCTTGAGGGGCGATACAGAAACGTGATTCTAAAAACTGAAAGTGCTCTCAAAGAATATTTTAAACAACTTACCGTTTTCATGACACGATGGTGTTGGATTCAAGCTACCCTTCGAGCAAGAAATTGTGATATTGGTTTCAGTACACATAAGCAACACATTCTCTCCATTTTTGATAGTTTCTGCCGTTGTGTTATATTTCCCGACAATCAAATCGGATAGCACACATTCTTCTGAAAATTATCCTTTACACTGGAAACTGTGAACTTGCCTCACGTGGAACACAATGACCCAACTGCTCTCTGAGCTCTCCTCGAACACACTCCAAAACGCCGTTACCACTCAAATGGAATCCACGTAGACACGCCATCTGAGCAGTGGTACCATCTTCAACCACATCGTTCGATTGTAATATTTGAGAAGTACCCGCTTTCAAGAAAAAAACATGGAGACGTATTGGAACTCGACATGATTCTGTAAATACTTCTATAAATAAGGGGATGCAGTTTTGAACACGTACTGGGAATACACTCGGCAATTTCAGGTTGCCATTTCCCGTCGATACACGTTGATTTCCCGACGATTCTCTCGCTAGCAAACTCGTATCCGTCCCTGCAAATCACCTGAACACACATAATGCTCCCGAATTTCAAGTGTGAAAATGAATAGCAAACTGTTATCAAAAAAATACGACGCTACACTGGTTGCATCTTTGTTTGTGTACACTTTGACGGGGTGTTCTCTTATATAGACAGTGTAGTCTGTGAAGCGAGTGTTATGTGTTGACGCTCTCTACATTCTTGTTTGTGTGGGGGTATAGCTCAGGGGTAGAGCGCTCGCTTTGCATGCGAGAAGTCTGGGGTTCGATTCCCCATACCTCCAGATACTTCTTTTGTTGTTTCTTCTAATGATATCAGAATGAACACACAAAATAGTAGTAACACATTTACTAGTAGTGACTGTCAACAGACCGAAACTCCAGTTTCCGAGTGTTGCATTATCATCCTCTCCATTTTTCCCGGCACTAATCCACATCTTCCAGTTAGTTGTCTGTGATATGACAATTCTGAAAATTTGAGCACTAATTTCCGAAAATTCCTGAGAACTTACCATCCTCAGAGACATCTCTTCTCACTCGGCTTGACAAACTTCGTTTCCTTCGATCCCAAAGTATTTTACCCTCTATCATTGGATGAGTTTGGGAAACACATTTTGGAGAAACCTTTGGCATCCATTCTCCATTCACACAAGTTGCTTTGGGTGGTCCTGAATTCTTTTTATAATATGAGACGTCTGAAGCGGCTCACCTATCAGATAGTTTCCTTTGCTGCATTGAAAACTGATGGCACGACCTTCTTCAACTTTCTGAATATAGCTCTGAAACTCGTAGGCTCCAAGAATTCCTTCCAGCAGTATTTGTCCACCAGGGAGAGTTCCATATGTCTTGCTAGGGTGCTCACACCAACCTATTTCAAAATGCTAAATTTAAACCTGAACTCATAATTCACTTGGTAAGCATTTCATTGGTGGTCCATCTTTTGTCCATTCTCCATACAGACACTTGATGATTTGGTTGTTCCTATTTGGATGGTATCCATTATTGCACTCGTATTTAGCGATGGAACCGTGAGAGGATTTCGAGAAAAGAATTCTGGCATGTGGTACTCTTGGAGGCCAATTGTGGCAGCTTACTGAAATCAGGAGTCATTATTATCGCATGAATCAAACACTGACATGGACTGCAAACAGGTACATGGGACCAAGTCGAATTGCTACAAATAAGACGTTCATCGATATTGGCTTCGTGTTGCTTGTTGCATTCCACTATTACCTTTGATCCTGAAATTATATCATTTCCACTTCTCCAAATAAGTATCCGTCTCTACCAGATGCAATCAGTTGTCCTTCATTTTTATCCTTGATTTTTCCATTTGGAATATTGGGTACCCTACAGGACGCTAAGCATCTTGGTATCGGAGCACTCCACTGCCCATCTTCCATGCACTTTGCCTTTGATGCTCCCTCGTGAGTCATGGTCTCAAGACATCTAGAAAATGAAAATCTTCAGATACTGCTCCATCAAAATTTCAATCTACCTAAAAACCGCCACTGCTCCAAAGGAGGTCTCACTTCCTTCGATGTACCCATTCGGGAGAGCAGGCAGGACAGGACATCTGATTTCCTCACATCTTGGTTCATTTCCACCCCAAATTCCTTCTGCAAGACAGATTCGTTGTACTTGTCCTACTAATCGGTATCCGTGATCACAGGAGTATGTGACGACTGATTGATACGTGAGTGAACTGCCGACGACTTTTCCATGTAGAGGGCTCGAAGGGCGGGAGCATTCGGTCGCTGAAACATAATTTATGGTTGAGTCCATCTGGTGATCAACTTTCTCCGAGAATCCTAGCATGTTTCGTATCAAGAATATGATTGATATATGAGTCTAGTGATTTTCAAAGGTTCACTACCTGTCGATTTTCAATTAGTGTCAGAACAAACCTTTACAATTCGCCGGTTCATTCGTCCATTCTCCCGTACTCGAACATTGACGAGAACTCGAACCGACAAGTAGGAAACCAGGATTGCAAGAGTATTTTACGTGATGCGGATACTCGAATGTGTCCCCATCTCTCATTCCATTCTCAATGTCTCCTGGGTCTGGGCACGCTCGGGCTGTAAAAAAATTCATTGAATGTCGGGATCATTCTCAAAGTTTCACCTTTGCATCTCAAGTCGGGACCAAACCATTGTGCAACGTTTTTTCGATTCAGTAGACACTTCGAGATTGAGAGTCCCTGGATGTTTTTTTGTCTAATCATCATTCTAACATAAAACCTCTTACCTTTGCGTTGAACTTGTGATATCCTGGTATGCAGTTGTAAGCAACTTCCGCATCAAGATCATACTCTCCTGTGAATGATGATCCGTCATGAACAGCAAAAGGGATTTCCGGTGGGGGACCACACTTCACTAGAATCAAAATTTGTCATTGATTATTTTTGGAAAGTTATTACATTGTAACCGGCATACAGGCTGAGACGAACTCCATTCCTTATTAGCCTGACATCTTCTTTGACTCGCTCCGACTAGAATGTAACCCTTGTTGCATCCATACTCTGCATTCGACCCAAACCTGAGGTCCCCCGCAGTTCTGATGAATCCATTCTCAATGCTTGGTAGTGGGTGGCACATGGCAACTGAAAGAAGTAGCCACCTAAGCAAAAAACTTGATTTATATCACTCACTGGGGTTCACACAGCTCAAACCACATTCTCCGTCGCACATACATCTTTTGTTCCTTTTGCAATCTTCGTCGGCGATGCACTCCTTCTTGCAATGTTTCGGCCGTTGCGATAGAGTAACTTCGGGACAAGAAAGTGTCCAAGAG
Organism: Caenorhabditis sp. 40 LS-2015; assembly: GCA_900536305.3. Classification (NCBI taxonomy): domain Eukaryota; kingdom Metazoa; phylum Nematoda; class Chromadorea; order Rhabditida; family Rhabditidae; genus Caenorhabditis; species Caenorhabditis tribulationis. Next base: position 310,003 of record LR544773.1, on the reverse strand, counting down.
TAGGGAATCAAAACAGTGAGCGCTTGTAGTAGTAGTAAAATGCGCATTTATTCATGTGATGACTTGGTAAGACGAAAATTCGAGAGAGAAAAGCAAATTCCTTGGCTTGAGTTCTGTGCACAAGTGCCACCAGCTGACACCCGATGTATTGATTGATTGGGGTCTTTTCAAGGGTTCTCACCCATTGTAAAGTTGCTTCAGTATCATGCTCGTCTGATGAATCAGTGAAGGGAAAAGTAGTTGTTCGGTTAGAGGAAAAGAAAAGTGACCTCTGCGAACGTTTGCAGAGATTCTATACAGTTGCAGGATGCAAGGGAATGAATGTTTACAATTGAGTCACATACTACAGGTCAGGGGCAAAACTATACATTTGTGATTTCCAAGTCATACTTTTCCTCCAATTATAACGTCACAGAATTCATCCCTCGAGTTCAGAAAGTGTACCTGATGAAATCTGAGATGATTTTCCACCAACGTGTTCCTTCTGAGAAAAAATAAGAAATTTCCACGCACTTCTACCGATTTGTTCCTACATTGTGCTGTTTCTCATCGCCAGACCACAAAAACACGAAAACGGAATCTGGAGGTATGGGGAATCGAACCCCAGACTTCTCGCATGCAAAGCGAGCGCTCTACCCCTGAGCTATACCCCCACACACTAAACCACCGTGTGTTGGGGGTACAAACACACGCGACCCAATGCGATCTACGGAGATACTAGTTCTGCGGGGACGCATCTCTTTTCCTCTCTCTTCTTGTTTATGATTGAACATTTGGTTTGTGTTTCGGCTGAGCGACTAAGGAACCGTTTCTTTGTGACGAAAATTGATGGTAATTAATAGTAGTAGTTCGAAGAGCCTGTTCTCGTGCCTCGTTTATTTTTCTGCTCCCGAATTTTCTTTATTTTGAAAACGAAAACGCACTTTTCCTGATTAGTCAAAATCTTGAACCTTTACCGGCGGATTTTGTAGATTTCGTTCCACCAATTTGTCCGATTAGATTCACCGAGTCATTAAACTCGACTCCCTGCTTTTCTCACTTCCAATCTCTACTAATGTACTTTTTTTGGAGATGAACTTTTTTCAGTTTTATTTCAGTTCCATTTCTCTGATTGGAACCAATTTTATTTGCTCACGAATGTACTATTGGCCTTCAACCATAAAATCTCCTTCTCTTCTTAGTTTTCCTCTTCAGTATCACATTCTTGCAGCTGTGGTGACCCCGAAGACCTTGCCCTCTCCACGTAAACATTTGCCACCCCTTTCCCTCACTCTCCACTGTCTGACAGTTACATTGGCCGGGTCAGCGCTAGTGCGCCCTATCGAACATTTACAGGACACTGTTTTTATCGGGGGGAAACAGTTATTTTCAAGGTGTTTTTGCTCATTTCCCTTCTTTTTCTTGCTTGTAACTCGAAATTTTTGCTATTTTTCATACTTTTCGATTGGTGAAATTTTATTTTCAGATGGTTAATCCTCACAACTCAAACTTGGAGGAACTCGATCCGTATGTCGAGGAATACGAAGAGCAATGCTCGACACAAGTGGCAAATGCAACGTTCATGACGATTTCGCAGTTGATGTTTCTCGTTCTGATGTTCAGAATTATCAGAAGCATCCGTATGTTGTTTTTCATAAAGGATTCTGATGCGGTACCTGTATAGAATACATTTTTCAGCTCTCCCAGCCAAAATCCGTACATTTGTCCACATCGGAATAACCACACTGACCGTTGGATGGTTCTCAATGAAGAAACTTGAGTCGATTATGATTTTCCACACGTTCAGTCTCATATCTCTCGCATGTGCCGTCAAGAAAGTCAGCGGCTACAAGGTCCTCGCTGGCAACATCATGCTACTCATAGCACTGTGAGTCTTCAAAACCGTTCCGCAAAGTAAAAAACTGATTGTTTTCAGGCAAAACATATGCCGCCATGCCAAGTCCGAAGACTACTTCCTCACAATCCGTGGAATTCTGATGATGCACATCATGAGACTGACCACGGTTGCGTTTGCTACCCAAGAGTCTTCTCTCAAGAAGTGGAACTTTGACCAGCTCTCGATCTACTTGGAATACGTCTACTTCCCGCCTTTCATCATCTTTGGGCCATACCTGACAATTGATCAGTTTGCGAAAATGAGAGAGAAGAAGTGGACTCGATTTGAGGTATTGGAATGATTGATAACTTTTAATAGCGAATTATTTTACAGGATGAACTGGGTACGATTGTGAAAGCATCTCTGGCGATTTTCTGTGGAGTTACCCTGGCCGTCATATCATCGTGTCATTTCGAATTCTTTGAACCATCTTCGCAATTCCAAGAAGATGCTCTGGTTGCCATGTCTTTCCGTTTTAGCCACTACTTCATCTGCATGATCACTCAATGTAAGTACTCCAATTCTTCAGGCAGTGGAAGTCATGATCGTTTCAGCCTTTGTCTTGCTCCTCGGATCCAACATCACTATCGCCAACCCATTGAATGTCGAGCTCTCCAGATCAACTCTTACAACAGTCAGCGAGTGGAACAAACCATTCCACACCTTCCTTCATGATAGTGAGTTTTGTCAGCACTCGTAGAATAACCAACACTCCTCTCTTTAGGTGTCTTCAAACGTCGCTTCTTCAACTCGATCGCTGGCAACGTCCTTCTCACCTTCGTTGTCAGTGCAGCTCTTCATGGACGTGACTATCAAATGACCATGACCCTTCTCGCTCTTGGATTCATCGCCTACGCGGAAACTGGTGAGCGTCCATGAGACGCAGAATGTATAAATTTTTCTGATTTCAGTCTTCCGTAAAAGACTCGCCAACCGCTTCTCGATGTGTATCGCCGCCAAACCGTGTGCTGTTCGGAACAATCGACTCGTTTGCAAGCATAAGCACACTTGGGTAGGTTTCTTAAAAATATCAGCCAAACTTTTAAAATTATTGAGCTTCTTTTTGATTTCGCAAAGAAAAGTGCTCCCTGACATAATTCTTTTTTTGGCGTGCTCGACGCTAATCTCACATTGATAAGCCGACGTTGCCTCAAAAAGGGGTGATTTCGCAATAATGACCATATCAGGAGTTTCGTGCGAATGTTAATCAAATTTGAATTCGAATAGAAATATGATACAGGACTGAAATTTCACAAAATCCTGATTGTTTCAGCTCTCGAAACGTGCTCTTCCCATCAACTTGTTCTTCATGGTTCTCTCCATGTACCATCTCATTTTCACCGGGATGACATTCACCGACGAGTTCTCCGCTACTGGATATCCGTTTTCCCATGCTTGGATGATCTGGGGAACCCACTACTACTCCAGCTTCATCATCTCTCTCATATTTATCGTACTCTCCAAGATCATTTAAATCTCCCTGTGTGCAATTTCTGATGCTTTCTGACTCATCTCATGCTTTATTCTGACCCAAATACAATCGATCTTCGCTCATCCATCTCCCGTTTGCCCCCTATGAACTCGGTTTGCCATTCTACTTTTTCACACCCATCACTTTGAGCCATTGATTTCATTCCCATGAACTTTTTCCTTTAACTATAAAATGATGATAAACTTAGACGCTTGAACACCGGAACAAAAAAATAAGCAAACAACTGAATCGTTTGGTTCAGATCATTGATTAGAAAAAAGATAATTCTAGAAAACAAAAGAATGATTCGTTTTCAGAAAGTGGACCGGATAACTGATCTTCGATGGAACCATGGAGTATGCTAATATCGTGGGTTTTTAAAATTCTTTCGTCACGATTATACTGCCTTCTTCAACCTCTGAAAATTATTCGTTCTCGTAACAGCAGGATACTCTGCTTCTAGGAATGGAAAATACGGATACTCTCGTGAATCGATGCTTCCTACCCGTCACAGATAGAACTCGAGCGATTTGTCGAAAACTGCTGATTGGGTCCGCTGTATGATTATAACGGATCCAGGGAATATTTAGATTCTCCGGAGATTTAAATACTTGAATCTACCCTCATCCTTCCAGTTTCTAACGGGATTTGGGTCTGAAATCAATTCATTCAAAAATGCCTGTCAGAATTTAGTTCTGAAATGACACGCAAGTTTTGAAATCACGATTGTTTCCCATCCACACACCCCTGGAATTCATTATGGACCTGATCAGTTTTTTTTACATTAGACAGTTTGCCATCACAGATGCTTATTTTTGTCAGGCATTGTTAACCATGCGTCTTACTCACGATGAGCCTAAAATATTATATTATTCCGCTTTTTCCGTCAAGAAACGTCTCGGGATGTCAGTTGACTAGGCGTTTTTTTGAGGACCATCCTCAATCATCTCGATTGACAAAAACCATTTATCAAGCTGAAGCTCTTCGTTAACCGACGCCAATCATCCGTACTCTCTCGAAAAATGTGATGCGATTGTTTCGGCAAGAGCAAAAAGTTGTAATAATAGATGGGGAGATCTAAGTGAGTGTTCGAGTGCATTGGTGAAAGTGAGTGAGGGTCCCGGAATTATCTTCACTCCTGGTGTCGCGTCGTCGCATGTCTTTGTGTCTCTTCTTCAGTTGATCGGGTTGTAATCTCTTCTTGTGCTCTTCTATCTTCTCATTTTCAAACAATCCATAAGTCTATTCCTTGTTCTTGCCGTCCTCTCTAATTTTATATCTCTTCTCTCTTCTTCTCATCTTCTTCTCATTTTATATCGTGAGTATTTCTATCTGATTCTTCTCTTTGGTTTACCTGCTCTATCTACCTGTCAGCACACCAACAATTTGTCTTGATGTCTCTCGAATTGACACCTTGCCTCTGTTTTCTTTGTTTTCAGCTCCAATGAAAACACTTTCAGATGCGTGAGCTTCTGCTCATTTGTCTTCTCGGCTTGGTGAGCTGCCAGCTACTGGAGAAATCCAGATCAGTATGGGTCGAACAAGGACTTGTTCGTGGAAACATCTATAACATCGATGGAAAACACATCCAGATTTTCAGAGGTATTCCGTATGCTGAGCCACCAATTGGAGAGTTGAGATTGAAAGTGAGTTCGAGTTTCTTCTGATTTCTTCAACTTCACTTGTTGTGACCAATAAAACACAGATGGTTCCAGCATCCATCAAGTGTTGTTTTCCTTTTTGTCTTCCTCATAACTGTCCTTTTTCTTCAAATCCGTCATTATGACGACTCAGTCTAACTCGAACCAGATGAACAGTTGTTTCCCATTCTTCAGCCACCTGTGAAAAAAACCCGCTGGCATCAAGAACTTCCTGCTGTTGAGTATGGCCCTCCATGTCTTCAGTTCATGGATTTCCACAAGAACGACAAATTTGCAAAAGCCAACATGGAACGGCAAAACGAGGATTGCTTGTATCTCAATGTGTTTAGTCCATACGTGAGAGACCGGGTGAATGCAGATGGTGTAAAGATAGTTATAGGACACTGATGATGAGTCGAAAACATATCCAATCTTGGTTTGGATTCACGGAGGATCCTTTCTGGCTGGATCTGCGGACACTGGTATAGATATGGAAGTGCTTGCGGCCAACATTGTCTCCAAAGGGATTGCATTCGTGTCTATTAACTACCGTCTTGGACCGCTTGGCTTCATGAACTTCCAAAATGGTGATAAGTTGGAAGGAAACTTTGGAATATGGGATATGGTGATGGCTTTGCAATGGATTCAGTCGAACATGAAACAAGTGAGTGATCTTGTCTATGATACGCTTCAAGTCAATAAATACAGTTTAACGGAGATCCGACCAGAGTTACTGTGATGGGAGAAAGTGCTGGAGGTGCTGCGTCAAGTCTTCTTGCTCTGTCACCAAAAACCACAGGTTTGTTTTCAAGGATTGTGTGCTATTTTCAGTTTAATTCGTAGGCCTACTTCACCAAGCAATCATCCTGAGCGGATCCTCGATGGCCGGATGGGCAATCCATCGTCACAGTCAACCAGCATACTCCGTCGACAACCTGGTGGCGTACTTCAGGTCTCTTGATGAGGGGTACATACAGCGAGTCATGTGCGATTAGATATTTCCTTTGTTCAATGTTTCGTTTCTAGCCGCATCCTGCTTCTTCCACTCCCGCCTCTCCTCCCCTTTGCTATTTTCAGTTGCAACGTATGACTCACGCTTTCGCTAACATGGGGCCCTATACTTATGCTCAATCGGTGTGATCAGTGCCGTAGTGATTTCTAACGTTTGTAGGTGTGAGAAATGGATTAATGAGGAAGACACCAAGGAAGTCGTCGGAGACGAGTACCAGCATTTGACACAGTCCGTGATGAGAACTTCCCTGTGCAACTACCAAAATGTGAAGATCAATTGTTTGACTGCGGATATGGCTCAGGTTGATAAGATGAACTGTCTTCGCAAAGAACTCAACTTTTCGTCTCCACTGTTCCGCAAGGCGTTATCCGCCGAGGTATGAACAAAAAGCAAAAATTTCCAGTCCTTCTAGCTTTCAGCTCGGTGTATCGAAAATGGTCGTTGACGGAGACTTGATCCCATCTTCAGGCGTGTCCCTTGTACGCAACAACGCACGAATTCCCATCATGACAGGCGTTGCACGCAAAGAATGGGGTCACAAGAAAGGTAATTAGGATTTTATCGAATTATAGTCGAGTGCAATCTAACTGATGGGTTTTTAGCCATGTTCTACAACATGCACCAACGAGACGGATTGAAGCGAAGTGACGTTGAGGAACAAGTTTATCGGATTATCGATAACAGTTTTCATGAGACAGCGTCTGAGAAGTTGGCAAATTCGACGATTCAGTTGATAGCTAATGCAACTATTGTGAGGTACACATTTTCAAAATTCGAACACCTTCACCACAACAAAATTGCTTAATATTCAGATATCTGGAAACCCCCAACGCCGATTTCAACGCTGACCAAGTAGTGGGAGCTCTGCAAAAACTGGAATCCGACATTGAATTTGTTGCGCCGTGCGAGCGAGAAGTGTCTGCTTACGTCGATAGAGGGGTCCCCGTGTACCTCTACTCCTTCGACTACGTACCTAAAAGTCCGATTCTTGAATTGGTAATTTAGTGTTTTGCGTCATACTTTTTCATCATATTTTATTTTTTAGGAACGCAAAATCTACTCGTTGTTTGGAACAAAACCTGTGGATATGAGACGTACGGAGAAATCTGAAACCTGTTAGTTTTTTTTTCCATTTTTGTGTTGTTGTGAGAAAGTGCAAGGGACCAATGAATCAAACCAACTCTCGAATTTCAGTTTCAGTTTTAGTTTCAAAAACCAATATTTCAGTAGATAAGGCTGCGTTCCATGGTTTGGATCATGCATTCATCTTTTCCAAAGGCTACAGTAGCAACTTTGAAATCTCCCCGTACACCAAACGAGAAGAGACCATGTCCAAGATTCTCTGCACAATGCTCACCAACTTCGTTAAATCTGGAGATCCTTCAACTTCCAGGTTGGGCGAGAGGAAAAACAACTCAATGACTCAACTCAATTCAAAAATTATTCAGATTCTCATGGCCAATCTTCTCAGGAAATAACACCCAGCACGTCTCGGTGGATGTTCCTCTCAAGTAAATATAGTGGTTTTTTTTTTCATTTTTCTTTTGAAATTCAGATATCATTCTATTCGTCTTAGCAGAAATTTATAATGACGAATGAGTAATTGTTTTCACTAGCTGTTTTCTTTCAGACTTCTCGAGGGCGAGATTCATTTCCCGGACGCACAATTCTGGAACACTGAGGCTGAATTAATCACCCGCTACGTGTCGAAGGATTCTGAGACCGATTTGGATCCAGATGCAGATTTAACCAATGAGGAAAGAGTCCAACTCTCGGCATATCGTCGTTCCTGGTACGCACTCTGGGTGCTGGTCATAATTATCTCGCTGATCATTTGGAGTTTTGTTGCCTACTGTGCTTATCATGCTTCCAAGAGCCCACGGAACCGTCCATATGATAACATACTCATCTCCAAACCTAACTGAACTTGATTATGCTTCAAACTTTGTATTTGTACCGTGAACTATCCTTCAGACCTTGAGATGGTAGTATTTTCTGTTTCTGGCGACCCTAATGCATTCCTTTGTTTCTCAATTCTTCAAAGTTTCAGATCATATACTGTAGTATGCGACTGGTGATTGATTTTCTTATTATAAAAAATGAACTTATTTTCGAATTCAACACGTTTTTAAAAATGAAGAAAAATGTGCAAGAGAGTATCCGTCAATCCGGAGGTTGAACGTATGCTTAGTCCAACAAATCGTGATATTTTTCACATTGACGCACACATTTCCGGTGTCTTGAAAGTCGAAATAAGGTGTGCGTTATTTGAGAAGGTTGCCATTTCCAAAACATGTAGTAGCTCAACTGGCACGTGGTGCACGCTTTTTCCTACTGCTTCGTTTTTCAATTTGTTATTGGTGCATCTAGATGATCATTTGTTTCTGAGGTTTATGAACATTTTTCTTTGTTCATAGGAGACATATTTCTATTTCAGATGACAACACGGGAAGAAGTCGATTGGAAATTTGAAACCTTCCTTAAGACTATTTCTCGACATTTTTGTCAGTGGTCGAGTCATTTCCGTTTCGAAAATAAATCCGAGGTCTTTTTTTGGATGAATCTCTAAACTGAGAGAATTCAATCCAATTTTCACTTTCTATCCGAGTGTTTCATCTGGTGGACACGCCTCTTTTTCGGATTTCCATTTTTTTTTCAGATCCTATCAATTCTGACCTCATCCGTCCAGAGTTCTATAATTAGCACGTCTGCACTTTTGGAAACAAGGAGAAGTTCAAAAGATTTTCCCTTTTTTTTTTGAAAAGAATTCCAAATTTGCAAAGTTGGAGGTGTCGGTGTAATTGCTTATTAGCTAGAGCTTCTTTGGTTGGTTTTTTGAAAAAATGGAGAAAAGGAAGTTGGATTGGAGGTCCGACGTGTTTTGGACCTACAAGTGTTTTTATCTCGGAATCTTATTATTCAAACTTGTCATCTCATTGAGTCATGATGTCATCAGAATATTCACCTGTTTTTTTCCGAAGGAGATAGCAATAAATTGCTCGGCTCCTTCTAAAATTGTCTCTCTCATCAAGAATTCTCATTTTTAGGGTATTTTTATGATTCTTCATAAAATTGTGGACGTGCAGGGGTCAGAGCTTCGAATAGTGTCTCTTCATTCAAATCATGATATTTGAGGGCTAACTTCAAAGTTGCTACGTCAGAGCTCTCTCAATTTGAAATGATTTTTTTCTTGGTCAAGTATCGTTTTTTTCCAGAAAATAAGTATCTCGATGTTTGCACAATGGTAACTCATACGAACCTCTAGACGGGGAGACGCGTTCAAATTTCAATTTTTCCCGCCACCATGTTCCAATGTTTACCGAAACCCAATTTTGCGAATCTTGAGACAGTGGGGCGGGATCTGGGGAGAACCCTCAAGAAGCTCTTAGATTACTAATGGCACCTATGGTCATTCTGGCTATTTCCAATGGTTATTGAGGACTGCAGTTTGGATTTTCTTATTTAGACCAATTTCTCCTGAAGAAGGTTGTGGTGACTGGTGACGATGGTGCCTATGATTATTCAAGATTATGTAGTAACATGATCCGTTTGGAATGAAGTCGAATTGACTATGTGGGGTAGAAACTGAGACGTTGTCTTCAAAGGGTGGGTTGGTGCATCACACTTCGTTTTCATGACAATTTCTTTATTCACAGATTTTCAACTGAACGCTGTCTTGTTAAGTTGCTGTTGAATTGGATACATTTAAAGTTAGAAGTCGAGTTATGAGCGTCTGAAGTTGTGTTTGTGAATTATCGACTATCTAATCTGTTACGCGCACAAAACAACCAAATTTCAGAAGCTCCTAATTCGACTTCTGGAGTCGACACCGGTTTTTGAAATGAGAACGATTTCAAAACATTATATTTTTAATGATACCCATCACATATTCAAGTTTCATATCACCATTCACAAAATTCCCAAGCCAGCCTAGAACGCATTCAAACTTCATTAGTTTCCATGACACAACTAATTGAGCAAGCTCTCACAACCCATTCTCTCCACTTGTCTGAAGTTTTCTACCCTCTCCTCTCCGATCTTAGTCATTTGACAGACTTGATTTTTGAAGCATCCCAATTTTCGTAACTACCTCCAGAGCATCATCATCTCCTTCCCAGTATCCTCTTTTCTGTCATATTCCAAATTGCTCTTCTTCTGTAATCACATGCTTCTTCCGTTTGCGAACAAAACAAAATCCGCGTTGATGACTAGTCGTAGATCCGTGATGCTCACCTCTTCCTTCTTGTCTCCTCCCCTTTCGAGCAATTATGCGCCTCTGTCTCGAGGACCAAATTTATTCATACTCATATTCTCTTCCTTCTCACTTTTTCCTGTATATCCCTTCACATGACAGAAAGCAAAGACACAAGATAATAATGCAAAAAACAGATAAAAGGAAACTAGGAGCAGTGGACGAAGGGGCGGAGCTTGTTGTGAAAGGTCTGAAATTGCGGCGAGATGGAAATGGAAGAAAAGAAAAGCAGCGAGAAAAAAACCGTGTTGAAATTCAACCTAAAAGACCCCCTTGTGATCCACTCGAACCTTCTTTGTAGTCTCATATGACTACTATATCCCCTCAGGCAACCTTTTTTGGCCAACCAAATACGTATGTGAAGCTACTAGTTGGATTTATGAGATAATAATAATAATAATATTCATCTCAGTTTCCATCAAGTTTCTTATTAAAAGTTCTTCAAACTTTCCGTTGGTTTTTTGGTTTTATGGTCTTGACAGAGTCGGATTAAAAATGGGAGTATTTCGTATACGTTGCACTCATTGAACCTAACTTTATAATCCGATATTTTTGATAGTCTCGAGATTCCAAAAACCCCAAAAAACGTCATTGGAAATAGTCCTGAGTCAGCTCATTTTTAGGCATACCTGTCACTTCCACTTCCAGACACCACCCAGAAGAAGATCCTTGTGTAGCTTTTTTTCCTGAATATGTTTTGTTCCTTGTTCCTCGTTTTCTCTCCTAAGGTTATGCTTCAGTTTTAGCGATGACTCTTCTCTGACGCTTGAGCGCATTTCATTGCCATCTGCAGAGCCTCTTTTATCTTTCATTAACGCTTTTGTTATCTTCCTGATGGATCAATTGTTGGAGGAGAAGAAGAACATTTCTTTCCTTTTGCACGTTGTTTTAAATTTATCAGAGTTTTTCCGGCCGCACGCGTCGGTTAGGACTCTCCAAAAGTGCTATTTTCAAATCGTAGAAGGAGAGACAGGAGTCTCCAACCAAAAATTAACTATACAACAATCCACTCTGCCTTTCTGTTCTTTCTCCTTTTGGCAGATAGAAAAACAGAAGAACATGCAATGTTCTTGTCCAGGAGATTATCTTCAAACAGAAAGAAAGGACTATCTTTCGCGCTGTCATGAGTTTTGAATTTCTTTTATTCCAAAAACATATGTATGTCTATTCTCAACTGGTCTTTGGAATGATTTCGGAAATCATGTTTTCTTGGGTTATTTGCTCATCAAACATCTCAGTGCACAGGTTTTATCACAGTTCACCGGACTCAGATTTTGCAGCTGTGCTACTCTGTGTGCATCTGTTCTCCATATCGCTCCCTATGGGTCATATTGTCACACTTTCCATACTCAAATAAAGCTTATTATTCGTAACATCCATTTCCTGCAGGAAGTTTAGGCTAAAGATTAGTGAGAAGTCCAAGACTTCCAAGTGCTGGTTACATCAGAGTTTTTAGAAGTTCTTCCAGTAAAAGGATTATCCCGAAATGAAAAATGAGACGACGTCCTTGGCGTTTGTATCTATTTATGAAGAAGCCACACTCAAAAAGAGGTCAATGAATTTATTTCTGTTTCACTCATTACTCTGATGAATTCCTGAAAAAAAGCGAATGGCCGAGCCTGGCCATTTTCAATTTGCAACATTTGCTCTCGATATCCTCTCCCCTCTCCGGGGCGGGTCCTCGAATGAAAATTAGTTTTATGGAGAAAGAGAAGACGGGAGAGGGTGGATAGTAGAATGAATGTTTTTTTTTTCTCAGCTAGAGTCCTTTGCCCACCCTTCCTTAGAACATCTTTCTTCTTCGCCACCCTTCATTTCCGTCCGTCACATCGTTTGGAGATGGCGAACGAGCCACTGGTCACTTTGCACTTTCTCTCAGTTTTCCCCTTCTTCGTGCTCATTTTTTGACCAAAGCTGGAGTATATAGTCATCGGATTTGCCTGGTCCTTTTCACCACAAGAAGTGTGAAAGTTTGAGTGAAGCCTGCTGATTCAGTCTATCCATCAAAGGTCTCTTAAATCGAATGAAGTGTTGTTTTCACCTGCTACCAGAAGACCACGAGCCAAAATAACTCGTAGATCATGCTCATTTCAGAGTAGTTCAACTTCTCTTTCTTTCTCTTTTCCTTTCTCGTCATGTTGCCAACTACATCCATCACTCTCATTTTGGAATCTTCTTCCTTGTAGCACTCCAATTTATCATCTCAAGTTTTTTCAGAATGACTATCGACGACGGCTTGTACAAACTCATTGCAACGAGTTGCGAGTACATGTTCCCATTGTTAGCCATTCTGGGAATCGTGGGTAACACAATCACATTGTTTGTGCTGTTGAGCAGATCGATGAAGAGCAGGTTGGTTGTTCGGTGATTTCAGGAGTGAAAAGTGTTGCTTACAGTACTAATGAGATGCTAGCTGCTGCTGCTTTGAGTGATATGCTCTATCTGATATTCATGACTCCGAATCAAATGAGTAGATGGGACTCCTTGATCAAATCACAATGTGGCCGTATGTGACTGCTTCTTTGTGAAATGGCTAGTGATAATTTTCAGATGACCCGAGCAAAACGTGTGTAACTGCTTTCCTGATCTGGTTCTCAAAATACAAACATCACATTGCATTTTTATGCAACTGGTTGTCCGGAGCTAGTACCTGGTATACAATAATCCATGTTCCAATAAACTCATTTTGATTTTTAGGTGCATCGTTTCTGTGTCATTCGACCGCTTGTACGCCATCAAAGCTCCATTCTCTGCCAGATTTCAAACGTGAGCCAAATTTAGACACGTTTCCATGCTGAATCATAATCCTTTTAGCTTGAGACTCTGCTCACGACATAATCAGATTGTGATTCCGTTGATTCTTCTAGTAACCGGAGCCACGTGTTTTCATATGAACTTCAAATGGTTGACAGATCATCCGATTATCAATGGAACTATTGTGAGTTGAAAGTTCATATTTTTTCATCGGCAAAAAACATTTTAGCAATACGATGAAACGAAGCGTAACATTTTGCACACTTGCACCATAATTCAACTCATCACACATGTGATCATCCCAATGATCTTATTGATAGTATTTCATTCGTGCCTGATTTATTACCTCCGGAATCGTCTGAAGGTAAGGAACAAAGAACTAGTGTGTCCACAACTTAGGTATTTTAGCATTTCTTCCCAGCAAGGACCAGAAGTGCTCGAGCATCCACAAGGTCCGATGACGTTCCTGCTCCTCTACTGAATAACGTTACCGACCGAGCAGAAGTAGTCCGACATCACTCATCGACCAGGTAGCTAGACCTGATTCATGACTTATTTTTTATTCAATTTGGTCCTTCTTTCAGTGGTGTCTGGAGCAGACATGTGACCAAAGCAGAGCGACATGTAACGTATACGGTAGTAGCTATTGTGACCTGCTACATTGTCTCCCATGTGCCATCCGCGTGTCTTTTCGTGTACATGTAAGTTGCTCTTGAAAGGTCCACCAGATAAACAGCAATTATCTTACATATTCTTCAGATGTTTTTCGATGAGTCAGTGACATGATTCAGAAAAAAAGGTTCCGGGTAATTATCTTTCTGTTTTCAGCAATCTATTCAGCAGTCCGCACAATTCCAAAAACATCTACATCTTGGTTCAAACCTTCACCACACTGGTCACGATTTCCAAAGTCGCGAACTTCCTTCTCTTTTGCATGAGCAGGTACAAAGGACATGTCTGGGATTAAAACAAATTTCCTCGCTTTTTCAGCAAACACTTCCGGAAAGAAATGAAAAAGAAGTTCTGCTTTCTATTCTGCACCGTCAAGGAGGGAGTCAGTCAGAAGGACAGTAACAATCATCCCAGAACAAGGTCAGTTAATATCGGTAGATGTATGGCACAGTGTGAAAATTTTGATTATCTTCACTTTGTTCGTGATAACACTGAACGGTTTGCAATGTCTCTAACAACGTGTAGTATTTGTTTTTTGCATTCATATGTATCATGCATCTATCGTGAAGTCTTCATTGTAAGACAGTAATCTCCAACTCCCTAAAAGTTCAGATTCAGATCATTCCCGCTGAATATCACCGCCGACTCGACGAACAACTGCTCACACGAGGGCTTCCCGGCACGAGAGTTTTGAAAGCCTCGATTTTCATTCCCTCATCTTTTATCTTTTCCTCTCATTCAAGTGCAACCTTCGAGACTTGTTCTAGATTCCAGACCTAGCCATTAGACGTGCTATCATTTTCTCTCACACTGGTTCATCAGTTCCCATCAAAGTACGGATTGTTCCTTTTCACATACCTTTGTAGTAGATTTGTTTTTTCTTCCTCCCATCACTTCTCACCAAATTCCTCCAAAGATTCCATTGAAACTCGTGATCCTCCCTCTTACTGATCTTCTGTTCTACATGATTCAGACATAATTTTATTTTCAGGTTAGAATTTCACTTATTTAGTCAAATATATAACATTATATACATAAATATTTTTTCCGTGTTTCGTTTCGAGATCAGCACTTTCCAGCATTCAGAAGAGCCTTAAGGTTGTCTTGCGCTTCTGCGTCCATCCAGAACTTGTCCTCGTCATCGTGCATACAGAAAGCACCAGACTCGTGGAACCCACGTGGGCATTGAGAGACTGAAATAATTTGTTGAGCCTTCGAACTATCTCCAAAAACAAAAACTCACAGCATCTTCCATAGAGCAGCATTCCATTGGCGCACTGGCACTGTGGAACATTCTTGTCACTCTTCTTCTTCTCACAGTAGGTGTTTGGGCATCGAGACTGACATTCTGTGTCAGTTTGACATCCATATTCTCCTGGCCACAGTTTCCTAGAAGTCTTTATAAATATGATTTTTGTGTTTAGTCTTCTCACATTCTGCATTCTCCATCGATGCACTTCTCGTTCGGGAGACAAGTAGAGTCAGAGTCAAAGTTTTGGACGTTGCCCACACACTTTCTCTTGGATGCAACATTGAAGAACACTGGAAAATTTGAGAAGTAAACAATATTTAGAGAAATGATTCCCTTACAAGGTGTCTCGGTCATGTTCGAAGTTGGCGCGAACAATGGACGTCTTCTGGCAGTTGAAAGCAAGAATTTGCATGGAGATCCATACTGGTCACATCCATTTCTGGCCAACGTCAGAATAGTCGGCGCCATTTGCTCACACGTAGCTCCGTTCGACGCGGCTCCATTGACACACGAGCAAACTCCTTGCACGCATTGTGCACAACTGCTTTGGAATCCATTACACTGGTTCGAGTTCTGGCAACCCGTGCCAGGAACACTGAACGAGACAATGGGGCTTATGCCGCTTGAGCAACACGTGCCCATAGTACAGCTCGTGCCAGATGGACAAACATTGTTGGGCGAGCATTGGCAAACTGCGTTGGATCGGGTTGGGCACACTGGTTCCATCGACAGAAGACAGCAACCGCCTGGAAGAATCAACTGGTGTTTGGAAATTAGAGCATTGTCTTTTGAAACATACCGAGTGGAGTGCATCCGTACCCTGGTGGACACTCTGCTCCTCTGTAGCATCTCATTGAAGCTCTTCCTCCGTTGGGACAAAGCGGAAGTGGCTCCAAGCAGCATCCTCGTCCTGTAAAAGACAGCGAAATCAGCTTAAGATGGGAAAAAGTAACAAACCTTCACAAATATAACCCATAGGACATGAGTTCGCCATTCCGCAAACAGAAGACGCAATGCTGCCGCTTGAACACATTGGCATCGGACAGCAAACTCCATTTTCGCATTGCTAGAATAACCAAAGACCATGTTTGTTTATCGAACAATAATTGTTTTTCTTATAATCACATAATCAGACTCACATTTCCAGGTGGACAACCAATTCCCATAACACATCTTTGTACAGACATCAATCCACTGGGGCATCTTGGCAGAGAGCAGCATCCACTGTTAACACATTCGAATCCAGTTCCACACTTTCCGGTACACATGGAAATGGCGAACCCTCCAGTTGGGCATGATGGCAGATCACAACATCCTCCATTCATACACGTTTGTCCCACTGGACAGCAATTCGAGCATCCAGCTGAACATCTCTGTGTGGATGCCACGTTGTTTGGGCAGGATGGCAGTGGGCAACATGCACCGTTGTTACAGTCGACGCCGATTCTTCCGCAGTCAAGAGTGCGAGTGCAGATTCCCAGGGAAGTGATTCCATTGGAGCATTTTGGAAGTGGACAACAGAGTCCTTCCATACAAGCCTGTCCCATTGGACATCCATTCACTGCAGAGCATCTTCCACGAGCTGTGACTCCATTGGGGCAGAATGGAATTGGACAACATCCTCCGTTGGAACATTCAAGGTTTGGGCCGCATTCAGCTGCCACGAGACAACGTTTCTGGGAAATCATTCCGTTGGAGCAGACTGGAAGTTTGATTGGTTCTTGGCAGCAAGTAGTCTTCGAGTAGCAGCTTCCCACTCCGCACGAACCAGATGAGCAGAATCCAACAGCGTTCTGAGACAACACGGTTTTGAATTCCGTCTATTTTTGAGTATTACCTGTCCTGTTGGGCATCTAATCGGACAGCAAGCTCCTTGGAAACAAGCATTGTTTGGCCCACAGCCTTGAGAGCACGAAGTTGTAGATGGGGTTCCATCAGGACATAGAAGAACAACATTGTAGACGATGTCGGTGGATGGTTGTTGCTGGAGAGGGCAGCACATTTGAAGTTGTTGGTTGCATTGGGTTCCGGACGGACATGAGCCACACACACCAAATGGTGGAGAGTAGGATCCAGGGCAGAGCGCTGAAATATAATAATGAAAATATGTGATAAATTATACCAGTTGAAAAACTGTAACCAATGGGCCACACCAGAAAAAACTTACTAATTTTGATCATTCCTGTTGGTTGCTCGTTTACAGGAACTGGGCAACATCCGAGACCGGGAGTACAGGCAGAATCTAAATTATTTGTATTTATAGCTGTACAGATCTTGCGATACCTACACTGCGGACACTGCTCGTTACATGATCCAAGTGGAGGAACATTCGATCCGGGGCACACTGAAAAGTTTGAATGATAGTGAACAAAGTGTGCTCTGAGACTTACGAGGTGCTTGGTGTTGGATGAGGTTGTTCAAGTTAAGAGAATCGGTTTGTTGGCAACAAACTTTCTGAAATAATATCAATATCATTTTCGAATTTCAAATGCACCTTACATTTTGACATTGCGAGGTTCCTGGACAAGAGCTAGACACCTGGGAACAACTACACACTGGTTGTTGAGTAGAGCTATCACAGGAGTTTTGGATGACCAATGGAACACAAACATTAAGATCGGAATTGAAAACCGTGGATTGAGAGCATTGCATTCTTGTCCATTCTCCACATCCTTCGGTTGGTGATTGTGGGACACATTGAAAGAAATATGCGTTACTAGCAGGGTCTCTTTGAAGGGTGGAGGATCTCCAGTTACATTCCATTCCCTGGTTTGCAACATTTGTAGGGGCTTGACATGAAGCAACACATCCAGAGGCCTGAGCATTTTGAGCACATGCTACTTGTTGTCTAAAAAATATTAATAGTATGTGAGTACACAACCAATTGATGGTAAACCTTCTGAAAGTTTTCTTCTCGATACATCTTTGCTTTGGCTCATCGAATTCGTGTTCTTTCGGACAATCTCTGAGATTCCACACTCCCAGGTATTTCTTGCTAAGACCATATCCTTTCACTTCATCTTCGTTCAGAGGTGCACACTCATAGAACTGTGTGCTATTATCAGCAGGTTTCAGATGTTCTACTGTCATGCATACTTTTCCTGCAGATGGCGCTTCCACCCCTGAAATTTGCTGTTGTTTCAAAAGTTTAGATTTTTTTCTTGATAGTTTACTAGTTTGAATTTTCTCCTCTCGTTTGCCTTTTTTGAGATACTGATCTGGGTGTCCTATTCTTTCTTTTCTTTTTCTTCTTCTGTCTTAGGTTTTGGTTCTTTGAACCCCTAAATGCCACTAGGAATCCGACCTTGGGGTTTGTTCGAATCGGATTTTAAGGAGTAATGACATGATACCGATCTCTAGAAACTGATAGCCACCCCCAAAAACGGTTTTTTTCTTCATCGTGCGTACTAATGTTCCCCTTGAACTAGATAAACTGGAACGCGGAAGTTTTATGGGATCTTTTCGAGAATGAGAATCATGATTCTAAAAGGCTCACAATCAACCAAAAAAACTATTGAAATCCTCTGATATGAGAAACAAAATATGGCGGGAAGAGAAAATGAGGGATGAGATGAAAAGAGCACTTGAAACGTTTTCGTTTGTTTTTTTGCTTCGTTTCTGGCGGAAGATGAAAATACGGAATACGCCATTCGAACCCCTCTATGTTTACCGAGGAATCTGCTCTATTTCATGACAATTTTGGAAACCCATCCATCACACATTACGTACTCTCACATAGAACCACTTTCAAGTGACTGATTTTTGATGAACAAATCAATCAGACCACACAGTTCAGAATTGCATTTTTACCTACAGTTCAAATACCTAAACACAGATTGTCCGAAAACAGTTATAACAGATACGACGACTACATTGATATTTTAATCGGGCTTGGTGGTTACAAAGATGACAAAAACTCACCTTGACTTGGGTGTGGCAATAGTAGTATAGTAGTGATTGAAAATATCGAAATAAATAACTTCATCTTATTATAAGTTAAAATAAGTTAAAGATAATTTGAAAGGACAAAAATGAAGCGTCGGACGAACTGACTTGTCTTTCTTTGACTCACTATATTAGATTTCCGGAGGAGACTGTATATCGCAGCACGTCCGCTTATATGAGGCGGCATGGGCTCAACGAGCCGAGACTAGTTTCCGCGGAGACAAATCACAACAGTGGGAGAGAGGCGTCAGGGCAAAATGCGGAAATATTGAGAGAAAACTTGAGAGTTAGATAGAAATTAGAAAAATTACAGGAGTATGAGTCATGTTGAATATACAAGCCTAGAAACTGTTTGATTTGATTTCTAGATACAGTTATGAGTGACGGCATGAACCCGATTACCATGCAAGCAGTGATTGATGAGTCATTGAGGTTCAGCTTATGATGTCAGAACTACTGTAGTACTGTAACTGTGCGTTCCTTTGAATAAATACTTTCATTACCGTATCTTGCAAAACGGAAATTCTGATTTGAAATATCAAGAAACCTTGTTCTTAAGTCCTAGCTATTCCAAAATATTCTGTTGAAATTCCAGCTGATCTTCCAGCACCCAAATTGCAGTCTACCTAATGTTACAAGCTTGATTTCTTTTGCGCATTTAGCAAACACAGACAAAATATGTTGTGTATTCTCATAAATTTGCATTTCCTTGTTTTCAAAACACATATTTACATATCTCGCTCTTTGTTTCAGTTGTGACTGTCCTCCACATATTTTTCATGGAATAACTTCCTTTCAAAAAACCATCGCATTCTCCTACCAGAATCATGGCACAATAGTGTCGTCACTTCCTCGCGCATTAATCTTCTTTGCTTTGACGCGCAACGAAAAAAAGGCTGAGCACTGAAAGGGCACGTTTTTGATTTGTTCCGGAAAAGGAGAGCTCGGCACAGAAACCACTTGATGCTCTCATACACTTGATCCTTTGTATTGGAGGCTTGTCAAGAGATGTGTACCCTAAGTGTTTTTTGATCGGGTTTCATCTTGTTCACACTTTTTCGTATATGTTTTGTGTTTTAGTTTAATGAGGAAAGCCACATTGCAACAAGGTCAATTTTCAGATCAGTTACACTTCACGTTGTGAGGGAAACCCAGTTATTGAGATTCATTTCTAATCGTACAGCTTTACCAGTGACATCACGAATATGAAAAACGACCTTCTTGACTTTTTTCCCTGTTCCTACTAATGCGGATTCGTTTGCCTAAGAACCTCATTAGAAGCTAATATACAGTTCCCAGAAAGCTTGATGATGTGATTCCCAATATCTGAAATTTTATAGATTCCTCCTTCCGTATTTGATTTTAATGCCCTCCCTCATTGCCACCAACGATAACAATTTTAATGACTTCCTCAAGGAAATGAAAGAAAAAACCGAACAGATAGGGTCTTTTTTTCTCATTTTTCTCTCACCCGACACATGTAAAAAACACAGAAAGCGGTCCTCTTTTTCTCCCATCCAGGTTTAGGTGGAAGTGAGAAAAGATGATGAAGATAATGAGTCGCAGACAAGGTTTCGAGTTGACGCCGGTTTTTTCAAGGGCAGCTATCGGTGTGGGTGATGGAAGTGGCAGCGAGAAGACGGGCGCTGAGAAGGCTGTAGGAAGGCTTCGATGAAGAAGCGGAGATACTGAGGTTGATGACGAGGGTTCAGAAGCCAACAGGAACCTTCACCAGGAGGAACGAAAACTTGGTTGGGATTGAAGAAGGAGAAGAGAAAGTGTCCGCAATTTGTACGTGGTGTTCCTCAATATATCTCCCTTATCGGCGATAAGCTGCGATTTGTTGCGTCATTGAGATTGGAGGCCGATTGGAAGAGGAAAAAAATACCTTTTTATTTTGTTACACCCCACTGCCATTCTGGCTGATCGAAGATTAAGCCTAGCCTAGAGTCTACAATTCCGATTCAATTGACAGAAGTTCAAATTATCAGATTTCCCGTTGCAAAAAGAGATGCGTTATCTTCACAATATCTGCCTTTGAAAACAACAGAGCCGAATGGCGCCAGTATATTCGACGCAATCCTAACCAAGGTCGCAAACCGATAAACGGAAAAAGAAAAGAAGGGAAAAAAGCATATCTTCTTTCAAATTGATAACATCGCCGTAGGTAGAAGAAATAGCGAAACCCATCCGAATTGAAAACGGAAGAGGAAGTTGTTGTGTTTCGTGGTAGTCTCGGAAGGTCATTCTTCGGAGCTGGATACCTTTTCTTTCGGTATATGGCAAACATTGGAAGAGATCAACATCAAAAAAACGTAGTATCAAAATTCCAAATCTAAATTTCTGAGATAATGTAAATTCCAATGTTCTGAACCTCATGTTTCAGAACTGACAGAATCATCGGTATACCACCAGCAACTAGCATTCTTCAGAGTCGATGATGTTATCTTACCTAAAATTTTATTGGTGAAGAAGTTAAATTTTCCAGCAGAGGAAAAGTCACCCAAAACATGTTTTTTGTCTTATTTTTGATGGTTCTTTCATGGCGGTGTGTACAAAACAACATTTTTGGGTTTTGTGGACGACGGAAAGGACCAACCAACTTGATGACGGAGTAAACAACAACATAATGTGGCCCCGGGGAAAGTCCCTCTCTTTCAGCATCACTAAAATTGACTGCTTTTTGTCTTCTGCCTGTCATTCAACCACCGTATTGGGGCAGTGTGTTGTCTTTGGGGTGGCAATGCCATCAGCTTCATTATTCTTATGTGGTCTTCTCCTGTCGGGTGGATTGGGTTGGGTTGGAGGGAAAAAGAGAGGAAAAGGGTGGTTGACGGGTAATTATGGCGTCGAGAAAAGTCGACAAATATTCTAGAAGAATGAAACAAAGAGAGCGGTTTTCAGTGTCTTGGGAAACAAGAAGAAGAAACTGATTATTACATCTGCATATTTGGACTGTATGAAAAATGAATCATACAAGGAGAGTGTACTGTAATGAATATTGAAGAGGTTGTAATAAGGCGTTTTTTTCAGATTCCGATTTTTGTCGGAAGGATTTCGAATTCCTCAATAGAATTCGATATGATGATCCGTGCTCGCTGATGTACTAGAGCTCGTTCCAATTTTTTTCAGTCAGTGAAAATTTAGAAACATCTTATTCAGATTTTCGGGAACAGTACGATAATGTCTTCTTTTGCGCTTCGGAGATGGAACACAAGCTATTAGCGGCATTAGGATAAAACACTTCCTTAATTCATTACATCTTCAATGCAATATCTCTCCATGATAGAACATAAGACATAGAGTACGGAACGATAGAGCCTGACCTTGGCATAGCTGCTTTCCTAATTCTTATTGTCTGCGTTTCATAAGTTAGATGGTCTGTTTTCTTGCCGACACTATTGCGACAAACACCGCCTCCCTGTAGTATAAAAGACGCCTGCGAATGGCATTTGGTAGGTGTTTCATCTCATCCCCAACTAAGGTAAGCATTTTCTCGTTTCTTTTGTTTTCTTACCTACAGTAGAGATAGAGAATGAGAGATAAAATTCTTATCATCTTTTCGTAGTAGTATTGCTAACCATGGTACAGTATACCAACAAGAGAACCAACTTCTCTGTTAGTTTTTTGAACTTTCCGACGTTTCAGATGTCTGATATCAAACAACTCGAGCAAGAAGCTAGCTCTCTCCGCCGCACGGCTCTCATCGGAGTTGCCGTCTCCTTCACCGCCACTTTGGTCTGCGTGATTGCCGCCCCAATGTTGTACAACTACATGCAACACATGCAATCCGTTATGCAATCCGAGGTCGATTTCTGCCGTTCCCGTTCTTCCAACATCTGGAGAGAGGTTACCCGTACCCAAGTTCTCGCCAAGGTTTCCGGAGGAGCCCTCAGATCCCGCCGTCAAGCTGGATACGAGAGCGCTGGAGTTGAAGGATCAAGCTCCCACCAAGGAGGATGCTGTGGATGCGGAGTTTCTGCTGCTGGACCACCAGGAGCTCCAGGACAAGACGGAGATGATGGATCTGATGGACAACCAGGAGCCCCAGGAAACGACGGACCAGACGGACCAGCCGCCACCCCAGCCCCACATCACGAGTTCTGCTTCGACTGCCCAGCCGGACCAGCCGGACCAGCCGGACCAGCTGGACCAAAGGGACCAAACGGAAACCCAGGATCCGACGGACAGCCAGGAGCCCCAGGAAACAACGGAAACGCCGGAGGACCAGGAGCCCCAGGAAACGCTGGACAAGACGGACACCCAGGAAACGCCGGAGCTCCAGGAGCCCCAGGAAAGGTCGTCGAGGTTCCAGGCCCAGCCGGAGCCCCAGGAGCCCCAGGACCAGACGGACCAGCTGGACCAGCCGGATCCCCAGGAGCCCCAGGAAACCCAGGATCCCAAGGACCACAAGGACCAGCCGGAGACAACGGAGCCGCTGGAGCACCAGGACAGCCAGGAGCCAACGGAGACAACGGAGCCGATGGAGAGATCGGAGCCCCAGGAGGTTGCGATCACTGCCCACCACCAAGAACCGCTCCAGGATATTAGGTTTCTCATTCAATTCGTATCTCCATTGCTCATTCTCATCACTTGTAACTTTTCTGAACTCAAATAAATCATCCAATTTCAAGAAAAAATGTTGTAATTGAATTCGGAGACTACTCGCTAAACGTACTGCAAACGAAAAATTTGACCTGTATCAAATTCAATTATCTTCCGCTTGAATAATTCCTACGGGAGGTAACCAAACATGAAGGTCTTATTTCCCGGTCGACAGGAATGATTCACAGAAATGCATTTCAAAATACTAGATCAGAAACTGCTACACGTGTTATTCAGAGGTCTACTCTTTAGGGAAAATGAGAAGTCATGTTCATTTGTGAAACTCGGGTCTTCAAAAATGCATATTTTCCTGAGGAGCAGACGGTGTCGACGACAACACAATGTTAAGGGACGGCGCTAAAAAAAACTTTTTGAATAATACTCAGCAATCTGAAAAAAAAAACTGTCAGTAATTCATCCGATCAAGCAACAACAGTATGAAGCAATTATCATAATCAGTTACTTTCAGATATTAAACTGGTATACTGTTTTCTGATTGTGGGCTTATACTAGGATTTTCGTGACGTAAGATTCTCTTGGAGTTGGAATTTAAATCAGATTATTCAAGTGGCACTTCAAAAATGGAATTAGATATCAGAAATTACCAAACATATCTCTAGAAAATGCGGATTCTACTGACTAGAAAACTATGTAAACTTTGATTGGAGCTTTAAGAGGTGATGGTCACCATTGTAAAAGGAGGCTCTGCGACATATCTCCATGTTTCAACAAGTGCAAAATACGCCAGAAGTCTAGTTATGGGCATCTCAAGTGAGTGCTTTTTGCACTTAAAGGAGGGTTTCGTTGAGAATTGTTCGGATTCAAAATGAGTGATTGACTCAGAGACGCCATTTTCTGAGCACTTTGTCTCGCGTTGCCTAACTCTCAATTTTGTAGCAAGAAAAATCCAAGGAAACCGTGAAGAATCAGCCAAAAAAGTGGTGGCCGAAAAAAATTGAGAGATTGGCCACACGAGACAAAGTAAAGCAATGTTTCTGGTGTTAGTTTTGAATACATATTTTGAAGCAAACAAATTATTTCCCGGAATCCTCTTGCAACAGATAACAGAGTACGGCAAAAAAAAACCAAACGCAAGCTTTGGAAGCTCATAACTCGTTTTCCTGATGTCTTCCGCAGATATTGAAAATCTGGGAAAAAGTTCCAGAACGTCCTTTTTCTAATTATATCAATAACTTACTTATGTTGCAATCCCAAACTTGCACCATTTCTTATTAGGGTGACGTATTTAGTTCAACCTCAATATGTTTCAAAAACAATGCTCTGTGCTCTTAATTCTTCCCATCAACTGATTATCATCATCTCATTCCAACACTTCAGAAAAGGATAACTAACTATCATCGAATCAGCTGTATTTTTCAAAATCTCAGACCAAAAGTTCTGTGTAAACTACACTCATGTGAATTGTAACTGATTACTTATGTTTTCTTTGTTTGCAACATCTGCTACATGTTCTTTTTTTTTCTCTGAAACTTACACAGTTGTAAACAACAACATCTGGAAAAAAATCGAAGAGTATACTCTGTATTAGCTGTTCAGTAATCACTTCCGCGGCCAACAATCGGAACTTTATTTGTCATTTCTGTCCTCTGCACTGTCAATTTTTCGTGTGGTGTGGTCTTCCTCCCACCAACATCGATAACCAAAACCCGAAGAAATGCCTCTATGTCGTAAGTATTTCCTTGATGAGAAAAAAAACGACAACCTTTTTTGTTCATCAGCTATTCTCTCTCCATTGTCAGTGTACACTCATTAACCCATCTCCGCCCACCTGTCGTATAAAAAGTGACTTGGGGAAATAGAAGGCAGGTGTCTTCTCATCTCATTTCATTGTTCTGAAATGTAAGTTGTTTCTTGTGTTTTGAATTTCATTCTCCATTCTTTCATATTTTTTTAGATGTCCGATATCAAGCATCTTGAAAACGAGGCTTCGTCCCTTCGCCGTGTGGCTCTCGTTGGAGTCGCCGTTTCCTTCACCGCCACGTTGGTCTGTGTGATTGCCGCTCCTATGCTCTACAACTACATGCAACATATGCAATCCAGCATGCAATCTGAAATTGACTTCTGCCGGTCCCGCTCTTCCAACATCTGGAGAGAGGTTACCCGCACCCAAGTTCTTGCCAAGGTTTCCGGAGGGGCCCTCAGATCCCGCCGTCAAGCAGGATACGAGAGCGCTGGAGTTGAAGGATCAGTCTCCCACCAAGGAGGATGCTGTGGATGTGGAGTCTCTGCTGCTGGACCACCAGGAGCTCCAGGACAAGACGGAGAGGATGGATCTGATGGACAACCAGGAGCACCAGGAAACGACGGACCAGACGGACCAGCCGCCACCCCAGCCCCACACCACGAGTTCTGCTTCGACTGCCCAGCCGGACCAGCCGGACCAGCCGGACCAGCTGGACCAAAGGGACCAAACGGAAACCCAGGATCCGATNTTACCCGTACCCAAGTTCTCGCCAAGGTTTCCGGAGGAGCCCTCAGATCCCGCCGTCAAGCTGGATACGAGAGCGCTGGAGTTGAAGGATCAAGCTCCCACCAAGGAGGATGCTGTGGATGCGGAGTTTCTGCTGCTGGACCACCAGGAGCTCCAGGACAAGACGGAGATGATGGATCTGATGGACAACCAGGAGCCCCAGGAAACGACGGACCAGACGGACCAGCCGCCACCCCAGCCCCACATCACGAGTTCTGCTTCGACTGCCCAGCCGGACCAGCCGGACCAGCCGGACCAGCTGGACCAAAGGGACCAAACGGAAACCCAGGATCCGACGGACAGCCAGGAGCCCCAGGAAACAACGGAAACGCCGGAGGACCAGGAGCCCCAGGAAACGCCGGACAAGACGGACACCCAGGAAACGCCGGAGCTCCAGGAGCCCCAGGAAAGGTCGTCGAGGTTCCAGGCCCAGCCGGAGCCCCAGGAGCCCCAGGACCAGACGGACCAGCTGGACCAGCCGGATCCCCAGGAGCCCCAGGAAACCCAGGATCCCAGGGACCACAAGGACCAGCCGGAGACAACGGAGCCGCTGGAGCACCAGGACAGCCAGGAGCCAACGGAGACAACGGAGCCGATGGAGAGACCGGAGCCCCAGGAGGTTGCGATCATTGCCCACCACCAAGAACTGCCCCAGGATATTAATTTTCTCATTGTCCATTTCTTGCACTATTTATTCATGCAAGTCTTTCAAAACTTACCTCCAAATAAATCTTCATGACTCTATCATTAACTGTATCCAACTCGAAAAAAGCCATAGAAAGCACAAAAATACACTAAGAGCTTTGATTTACAAAAATCTTCCTGTTGTAAATTGTGTGGAGAGAACGCTAACTATTGCAAAAGAATACTGATCTAACAATCAATCATATCGGGAAAATTAACTAATTGTTCATGAGATATGTTTTACAAATATGTACAGGGTGGGCAATAAGTATTGACACCGATTCAAACAGCTATAACTTTGAAAAATCCTGAAGAAATTCTTTGAAATTTTGAACATTATAAATTCAGACGCACAAAATGTTGAAAATACAAACGATTTTGGAATTGATCATCGTTTACCCCTATTACAGCCTTCAGACGCTTCAGGTATGCATCCCCACTATCACGGAGGTAGTTTCTGTTTTTTAGGCATCATGCTTTCTGAACGGGGGACATTTGAGAGATGAATTTGAGATGGTTAGATAGAAAAGCTTTCTGGCTCAATTATCTATAGGCCTTTAAACCCATGATGTGTAAATATGGGTTACTATGGATCGATTTTGTGCGTCGGCCAACAATGGAAAATTGAACATAAAACGCTGCTAGATGTGTTTGAGGTGAAATAGGCAAGTCTTATCGTTCTGGAATACTCAATATTATCTTCCGACGTTAAATCTAGATTGCTCGGTTTCTCAGATTTGTTAGATTTGATGTTTTCGGCGATTCTGACCTCCAAATCGACGCAAACTGGAGTTTTCAACCATTTCATCAATCTCCAGAAAAGACTGTCACCGGAGCGTGGTGTGTAGTTGTAATCAGTTATTTTTTGTTTCAAAATAGAGATAAAATATCCTCGCATTAATTTCTGTAGTTATTAACTGTTGTGCTGGCTTGCACAAAAAATCATTTCATCTCAAAGTAGTGCACTTATGTAACAACAAAAGCGCGTGGCAAGCAAATGGTGTCGGGCTTCTTTGATGCTTAACTCTTTTTATTTCTCAGCGAGAAATTGATTTGTTACAATTAAAAAATGAATAAAACATAACAATCATTTTAAGATCCGTCCCTTAGAATCTTGTACTATTCCGGTGTCAATAGCGACCTTTTTACTGCTCCGAGCAGAAAATCAAGGATGCTCATTCTTACGGCTCCAACAACCTTATAGAACGTTTTGAATTGCAGAAAATCAGGTTTCATGAAGTTCTACTCTTTGTCAATACGAGGAAAAAAAAAATTATCAATTTGCGTTATTGGCTGAGTTGTTATGCGACATTGAAAATGTGCATACCGGCGCCCACCTTGCTTGATTGTCTGATAATGGTAGTAGGTCAAGAAGAAGCATCCACCATTTCCTTCATACTCAAACTCATGTCATGAAAATTGGTGGGATAATAGATGAAGGTTTGTATTTTATAAAAATTAAAAAATTATCGAATTTTCGTGCAGAAGAAACCGCATATCTTACGCGCAACTTTGGTGTCAATACTTATTGCCCACCCTGTACGGGGATCGAGATAAACTTGTTGAGTTCCGGATTTGATTGAGAATACCAAAATCTTCCATTGAAAAGAGTTACAGAAAAATGCATCTTGGTCGTTGCTTCTCGATCTTCTACATTCTCTCATTGTGTAACCAGGAAACGCCAAAAAATTCGGAATGACTTTATTGGAGAACTCGTTTTCCTCCAAAAACTGGCACAAAGCCTTCTTTCTGTCATGTTGCAGGCGCCATTTAATGACGCTGTTATATTCTGATTGTGATTTTTTGACAAATGGGTTTGAGGATGGGCAGAGTGAATGAATCCATCATATCACACTATAGTGACTTTTGATCTTAATGATGAAATTATTCGAGAGGGAGAAATGGGAAAAGTACGAATAGTGAGATGGAATCAGAATATTCAGTTTCACAATGAATATGAAACTTGCAAATGGTGAGCACTTCAACAAAGTTTCGTTTATCAGATTTTCAAGCTTTGGAAAACAATCGGAGCTGTGGAATGCGGTATCTCTAGAGAGTTTGGTTGATTGTGTTGTAGTTCAGACGAGTGGATCACCGATTTTAAGTTGTTTCCTTTGAAAATGTAAAACATTTTATCACTGTGAGAACATAATCCACTTCAAATTGAACGATATTCATTGAAGGATCCATGTCTGCCTATTTTGTATAGAACAACTCTAAACGAAAAATACCTAATTTCTACTTTTCCTGGTAAGTAATCGGAGGAGCAATGAACATTTGTTAATTTTTCTGAGAACGTACACCCATATTAAGTCCTCTTGTCCAGCTAATAGCCATTCTGTATCCATAGGTGAACTGTTCATGATTAATACATAACACAAAAACCTTATAAGTGCAAAAGACACAAAATAAGCTGCCTCTGTTGGAGTCTTACAAAGAATTGTCATTTCGTACATGGCGCAAGTAGTTCCTTGTGTCGAAAAAACTATCACTTTTTGTTCACCAACGATGTCTCTCGATTGTCAGTGTACACTCATTAACCCATCTCCGCCCACCTGAAGTATAAAAGGTGGCAGAAGCGAACAGAAGATATACAACGTGCCATCGCATCTTTCTCATTGTTTTGACCATTCTAAATAAGCACTTTTATGAAGTAGATAACGTTGGCTCAATTTCTAGATGTCGGATATCAAGCAACTTGAGAACGAGGCTTCTTCCCTCCGCCGTGTGGCTCTCGTTGGAGTTGCAGTCTCCTTCACCGCAACTTTGGTCTGCGTGATTGCCGCCCCAATGTTGTACAACTACATGCAACACATGCAATCCGTTATGCAATCCGAAGTCGATTTCTGCCGTTCCCGCTCTTCCAACATCTGGAGAGAGGTCACCCGCACCCAAGTTCTCGCCAAGGTTTCCGGAGGAGCTGTTCGTTCTCGCCGTCAAGCCGGATATGAATCTGCAGGAGTCGAGGGATCTTTCTCAAGCCAAGGAGGATGCTGCGGATGTGGAGTTTCTGCTGCTGGACCACCAGGTCAGCCAGGACCAGACGGAGAGGATGGATCTGATGGACAACCAGGAGCCCCAGGAAACGACGGACCAGACGGACCAGCCGCCACCCCAGCCCCACACCACGAGTTCTGCTTTGACTGCCCAGCCGGACCAGCCGGACCAGCTGGACCAGCTGGATCAAAGGGACCAAACGGAAACCCAGGATCCGACGGACAGCCAGGAGCCCCAGGAAACTACGGAAACGCCGGAGGATCAGGAGCTCCAGGAAACGCTGGACAAGACGGACACCCAGGAAACGCCGGAGCTCCAGGAGCCCCAGGAAAGGTTGTCGAGGTTCCAGGCCCAGCCGGAGCCCCAGGAGCCCCAGGATCAGACGGACCAGCTGGACCAGCCGGATCCCCAGGAGCCCCAGGAAACCCAGGATCCCAAGGACCACAAGGACCAGCCGGAGAAAATGGAGCCGATGGAGCCCCAGGACAGCCAGGAGCCAACGGAGACAACGGAGCCGATGGAGAGACCGGAGCCCCAGGAGGTTGCGATCACTGCCCACCACCAAGAACCGCCCCAGGATATTAATTTTCTTGCAATCATTGACATCACAATATTTATGTTTATCACAAAATTGTCGATTGTGTACAAATAAATGTGAATTTTCCTTCGATTAATATGTTGTTACTCGGATGTGTGAACTCAAATTATGTCTAGAAGATGTTGTTGTCAAAAGTCCCATATAAATCGTCATTGATGTGTTTCTTCGTATGGATTCCACTGAAGTTGGTTGAGTTTAACATATGTTGTATCTGAAAATGGATAGCTAGTGAGAATGCATCCTGGTTTATAGTTTGAAGTTAGTTTCAAATCTGTGTTTAAACGTGATTTTTTTATAAATGAAGTGTTGGTCGGAAGGCATAGTAAACATATACGTGTTTTCATACCATGATTGTTTTTAGTGTGGTCGTATTCATTATTTTTACATTTTTCAATGTCATTGATAACGCACCCAACAGGGTCTCCATCAGATAGATTAGGTTCAAAAGATTAGATGCGGAACTCTTATATTGTTTAGGCATCTATCAAAATTCCATTCAACGAAAACTATCATATTTTCCGGTATCGGAGGTATTTGGCTAGACAAACAGAAATACTTCCTGCTGAGGAGACCACTTGACTGTTTTCACTCACCTCTTCACTTGATCTTCCTTTCGTTTCAGGCAAATACATGTAGATGAGGATGGCAGCGATTAAAGCGGGACCAGCAGCAAGAAGGAGAAGACTAAAAAATATAAATTAGCAACTTCTGACACAAATATTTACCTGTAGCCTCCGATCAAGGCATCGACACTTAAGTAGAAGAACGTTTCGATCATAGTCGTTGATAGAAGGATTCCGGTGGAGAGCGGTTGGAAGATCCAGGCATATTCCGGGTCTACTAATTCAGAAGTCAGGAACCATGCAGGACCACCACATCCAATTCCGATGAACGCTTTAGTTGCAGCAAAACATAGTGATACGATTACTTTGTTTGCTGTGAAGACCACTGCACCGATGTTAGCAACGCAGGTGCCGAAGAGTCCAACCAAAACTAGACGTCTTCTTCCATAACGATCGGCCTGAAAACTTGGCAGTTTCTGATAAAACTCACGATAAAAACTAACCAACACAATTCCGAGAAGTGAAGCAACAAACAGCACCACTCCAAGACCATCAGATACAAGGATGGTGAAGGCGTCTGTGGTTTGATGAACTTTTCCAGAACTTGTGTCTCCGAGCAACATGTTCGATGAAAAGGTATCAATCAAGTCGTCTCCAGTAAACGCATAAGAGGCTGCCACGATTGCTCCGATCAGAAATCCTTTGAATGAATCTCTCCATGATTTTCTGAAAAGTTAGATTGGTGTATCAACTCAAAGTATGTAGAGACTGGACTGACCCGTAGGTAGCATACTTGGATGAATATTTGTTCTCCATCATTTCGTAATTTGATATCAACGGACGATAGTCATTCGAGCGGTTCATCCCAAAGTAGAACAGTCTTGAGTTGAGAGCTGAAAGTTTTTGGTCATAATTTAAAGCATTGTTTTGTGGTACCTTCATGAATGCATTCTGGATGGAACAAGCTCAAATAGGTTGGTGTTGGTGGAGTGATCACCAGCAAGAAAAACAAGAACATAACTGGCACTACAGCTGATATCTGCATAATCAGGAATCTCGCGTTTCCCAGAGGGAAGATTTCCTCGGAACCCAGAATCAGTCCCATTACGGTTGCAAGCGATTGAGATACTTGCTGAAATCTCGAACTTCTCTTGATGCTTCCAAAGGTTTGTCAGAGTATTAAAAGTTTTTGAGAAATCTCATCTCAAAAATCGAAACTTTTTTGATTCTCGATTCTCAAGCCTCGAGAAAAATTTCTCGAGAAACTCGAGAAGCGGGCGACGGGATTCGAAATTCGAGGATTTCCAGATTCGTGAATAAAAATTTCTCAAGTTTTTGTAATTTCGAGTAACACGTCTCGATCCCGCACTGTGGTCATAGTCACCTGAAAGTTGTTCAAGAAAGATCTGTATTGCGGTGGGCTGA
Organism: Caenorhabditis sp. 40 LS-2015; assembly: GCA_900536305.3. Classification (NCBI taxonomy): domain Eukaryota; kingdom Metazoa; phylum Nematoda; class Chromadorea; order Rhabditida; family Rhabditidae; genus Caenorhabditis; species Caenorhabditis tribulationis. The sequence continues at coordinate 277,766 of LR544773.1, read as the reverse complement.
TCTCGATGATGTACAAGGGCAGAAGACACAACGAGCTGCCAGCTTGAAGCCCAATCATCAGTCGTCCAATTGACAGCATTGTGATGAATGTGACTTCTCCTTAAACGTGTTGTTTGTTATTTCTATTATGCATTGTTTCATGTTTTCTGTTTACTCACCCAGCTGAAGAAATGATACTGCAAGGAAGTGCACACCAACACCGATGGTGGCAGCAATGCACATGATTCCTTGAGCTCGTTTTACACCGATCCATTTCGTGAGGAAGGGTACCTAAACAAGAGGATTCATTAAATAAAATGAAGTTCTTTTGATATACCATCAAGAAGCCAAGAATGGTCCCGGGATAGAACATACTGACAGCGACACTCCATTGAGCGAGCCAATCCTGCTCTGGGAGTTGACATGTTGGACAAAGTCTTACCAATTTGTAAGCTTTTCTTGCGAGTTTGTAGAAGGTATCAACAGATGTGTTCACATAAGTGATCTGAAAAGTGATGATTGATAAATTGATAACATTTACCTCATTTGGTCGCTCCGAAATGTTTTATGGAATTTGTTCATTGCTCTCGACGAGGAAGTTAAATCGAGAAAGGAGAAGTTTCTGAAATCGGTTATTCAATAGATCACCTGGAACGCAAACGACCAGTTGGCACAGAACGAAGCGATGGCTGCTAAGATAACCAAACGACATGGCGGTATATTCATCGACTGTCCTGAAATTGTATTGTTATCAAGAAAAACATTGGAACAAACTTAGTTTGAATTTTGTGAGAAAAAATCTTCATGAGTTTCCATGGAAATTATCACCAGGACTAATTGAAAGATCCCTTGAAGTTTCACTTACTCTTTTTAGTCAAAACTCTAGAAATGCTAGTGAACCCTCGCATGGTTCACACTCTACTCTAGAAGGCGAGAAATCTCGGTTAGAAAAACAGTGTGTTGGAAGGAAAAGACTGAAAGGGGCGAGAAAACAATTCTTGCATAAATTTGTCTTTTTTCCTTCTTTTCCCCGAACAATTTTATGATGGGCTTGGGAACCGATTTGATATGGATAGGCAGATCGATAGACAAAAAGAAGGACTGGAAAAAATGCAAATGCAAAAGAAAACGGAAAAACTGAAAAGGTACATTTAATTTTTTAAGGTGTGTGTTTTTCAAATAGTATCAAAAAACAACATCGATAAGATTGATGAGAGAGAGAGAGAGGCATGGCTAAAAGATACATTCAAGAGTCCCGTGTGCGTGGTGGAATAATGCCCCAAAATCAACGATAAGATAGCGTTTTCCACCATTCATCTAAACAGAAACACTGCTCCACTGGTAGAACGAGGCACAAAAATGAAGGGAGTGAGTTATCAGTTGTGTCCTGACGTGTAGCCCACAAAACCAACTCGGCTAGAGAATTGTGAACTCGATTCGATTAAATCACAAGCCTTTTGTCCTTTTTTCTGAATGTCTGGTGATAAGAGGAGTCTGGTTGGCACGTTCCAGAAAAAAAAAGACTTGATTTTTTGGATGCTCGGAAATTGATGGAGTGAGTTAATAAGAGTATAGTTCTTTGATGATCAAACACCAATCAGTTTTTAATGATACTCTTCTGAAACACTAGTTGCTTGGAAGTATTGTTGTGTATTTTTGGTTTAAACCGGGCTTCAACCAATGCTTTTTGTTTAAAGAATCTATGCGAAAACTTCTGTATATCATTATGCGTGAGAAAAATGTAGTCAGGCATTAGTACACTATCGTTTGAAAAAGTATAAAGTTTGATCGTTTTTAATGTAAAATGACCAACTTTGAGCATCGAAAGTGATTCCAGACCACTCGAATTTTCTAAGAAGTTATGAGTATAATAAGCAGTTCTAGATCATCATTTTCTAGTTCACAATTCATTTTTATACTCAAAGTCAATGAACTACTGTCACAACCTCAAAATTTAGCTCGTTTCAACAATCAAATTTCGAGCTTTTTCAAATGCATGATCTTGGAGACATACTGTATTTCTTTCAATAGACAATTCATTTTATTGTGGTCCTAGAAAAAAGTTTTCAACTTTACCAGACTAAACCTTTAGGACTTTCTTAGGAACTCATAATTATTCAGAAAAATCCCTTGTGAGCTAGTATTTCAACTGCTCATAGTGGATCATTGCCCATTTTTACATTAAAATCACCAAACATTAGCTACTTTCGAGTGGTACTGTATGTATAATTTTTGAAGCAACAACAAAATAATAGCTGCGTTATTAGCCAAAACTAGCACTATCCAAGACCATGGGAAATTTGAGGAATGCCTATAAAATGTTTTCCAATATAAGCCTGTTATTGTTTCACATATTCAGGTCCGTTTGACCACAGTCAACAGCATGATATTCTACAAAATTGTGATCTATGTTCTGCCACACATTCATCATGCCCAATTTACGACCTACCAACTTTACGACGTCATCTAATGATTTTTACGGTTTTGAACACTTTCTGTCATTTACTCACATGCCTCACCTCTGTTACTCATACGAACTTACAAACATATGTCACCAGCAGAAGTTAATTTCTTTTGGTGCGTCGCTTTTAGAAGGACTTCAACCATCCTGACATTCACGGACCCATAGAAAGTCGTTATTTTTGCATAATCGTTGTTTGTTCTTTAATCTTCATCGCATCTTATATCCCCGTGTTTTCTCTCCACGCCCTCCTTTTCTCTACTTTTTTCTTGCTTCCAAGTCTTTTGCACCCTCTCCCCTCATCCCGGTTGAGAGTGCAAAACCAGCGGAAATGTTGCTTGGTTTCAAAAAATATGTCTCCCGTCTCAACGCTATCCGAACCCCATACGTTATTCCTCCCCTTTCAATTCATCTTTCTTCTCTCCTGTCTCCCCTGTCTGATTTTTTTTCTTCGTTCTACACCAGCCACAATTTTTCATCTCTCATTCTTGCAAAAACCTGACCCGTGTTTTATTTAACAGATTCACTCGTTCTCATTCAACCCCAGAGGCAGCTTCCACATTTTCAATTAGATTCTCCTCTCGCTCAATCGAGAGTCTCAAAGCACAAAAATGCACAACAGGCAGATAGCAGGGTTGACTAATGTATGCGGACGACACTTCGTGAGGCGCCTATGACCTTTGACACCGGAGGGCCCCTTTTCTCGTTTCTCCGTCCGACTAACTCTCGACAAAACTCATCACTAAATTTTCTCTCACCTCTCCAACTCTATCTCTTTCTTTGATTTCCCCCTTCTCCTCCTCATCTACTTCTTTGTGTTAGTGTCTTCTTGTCAGTCATCATCAGGTGTTGTTTCACTTGTTGGAAAACAAAACCAATGGATTCCAATCTCACATTTCTACCACGAAAAGCGAAACACACACACACACACACACACACACAAACACATACTCACACACAACGGGCAGCCGTTCGGTGTGTTCGACGCCACATCGTCCTTGCTTTTTTTCTTGCTAATTCCTCGATCCCATTCAATTTGTGTCCACCATTGCAACAACTATCGATGATAATTCTGACTTGAAGTTCTAAAAGTTTATTGGGACTTTCCATGTTTTTGGGTGCAACGGAAATGCATCAAATTCTATTCGTCTCAAGTGCACGTCTTCGCGTTTCTCAGAATATCATTATTTTTAGCATTTTCTTCCATTCATCTCAATGCTTTATACATTCTGACTACCTCCTGTAACTTTTCTCAACTTTTCGCGAGTTTCGTTGGTGAATTGAATTTTCTGAAAATTTCCAAAACAATTCTCTGTTACTGATAAGATAAGAGTCAAACCTCTATAGTCAACTTCACCATCTTTCATCTGTTATCCTCCACCTACATTTCTCTCCTACTGATCCGCTGCGCTCTTTTTTTTTCATTTCTTTCATTTATCATCATAAACCTTTTCCTCTTCTTCTTCTTTTTTCCCTCACTGTCCCTTGCTCATGCCCATTGTCTTCCCCGTCTCCTCTCCTAATCGATCATTCTAGACCATCGCACTGTGCATATTAACAGTCTCATTGTTTCTCCCGCTCTCTCACTCCAATTTCTCTGCACTCTCCTCTCCACCCAGCCTCTTTTTCCAGGAAGACAGGCACGGACCATCCCAAACTGTTTCTTTGCCTCTATGTCTCTCGCGCACGGACAGTCGAAGACGGGCGGTGTGTATGGGACTGTGTATGTGTGTTGGAGGGTCTTTGTTTCACACCTATATTCCTCCATTTTCACGTCGTTTCGTACGCTTTTCGACAACTATCTGTTCGCTTTTCCTTTCATTTTAGTATCCTTTGTTCTAAAAAAAACTTTGAACGCTTTGCAGGTAAATCATCGATCTCATGGTTATCTCAACGGGATTATTCATCGACGGGAGAGTGGGAGAGCTAGATCTTGTAAGTTTTCGCTTTGAAATTCTCTATTTCACTTTTTCTATTTTTCAGATTAGAGCAGGATGGCTCTTCATGCATCGCACCATGACCAACCAGGACCGCATGAGATTCGAGCAAATGATCAACACCCCCGGGTTCTGCGTCAAGAAATTCGAGGAGATGTTTCTGCTCCGAAGAATTAATCCATTCGCGCCATGTGAGTCATTGTTCTGCAGATTAAGTTGCGATTCTCTCTCTCTCTCTCTCTCAAAAGAAGATAGAAAGAGTCTAAGTATCAGGCGAACATGAAAAAACACAATTTCAGCCGAGGAGCAACGCATTATTATGTTCGATCACTCGGATTGTGCTTGCAAGAATGCTCAGGATGTCCGGGAGATCTCGGAGATGAAGAAGCAACTTGGCGAGTTTCTGGCCAAATGGGAGGACGTCTTCAAGCAGTTGCCATTGGACTTGACCTCTTCCGATTCACTTCACAAAATTGATGATCTGCAACAACAAGTAAACACCGAAAACAGAAAGTAACTCATTCATCTCAATTTTTCAGACTACCGAACGTCTTATCCAAATGAAGCTAGACGATGATCTCAAGGATGATATCAAGGAGCACACTGTGAATCAGGAAACCGAGGAGAACGGGTCTAAGGAGCGCCTTGAGAAGAAAACCGAGACTCAAGAGAACGAGTTGGAGACGAACGTGTCCAAAGAGAACATCAGCTACCAGGACGTTGTCAAGGAGTCCACAACCGAGAATTTTTGTACTAGTACGAACGCTGATCAAAAGAGCGATATGAAGAAGATTGGTGACATCGAGGTGGTCGACAGCGAGGTGAACAACGATTCGAGCGTTCAAGACATGAAGACTGAGAAGCAGAATACTCACCAGACAAAGGCTAAGAAAGGAAACATCGACAAGAAAAGTTCAAACCAGGAAAAAACTGTTGAGAAGGAGATCTCGGCGGTTGAAAAGGAAAAGGAAAACAAAGAATCGATAGATACTCCGAATCCAAACAAACCGGCTGTTAAGACCCAGAAAACCGAGCCCTCACCGCATCATGGAAACGCTGTAGCTGAGCAGTGCGTTTGGAACGTCGCCCATGTATCCGGAAAACCAACTCAACCGAAACTTCAGTACTCACAGGCTGCTGCATCTGGTGTAACCAAATCAGTGGAGGTATTTTGTGTTCCTGTAATAGCAAGACTTCAGTTTTTATTTCAGAAAGAACTATCGCCGCCAAAGAAGTCGCAGCAAACTTCAATGGTTGTTGAACAAAAGCTGACCAACCCTAAGCTAGCGGATGTCAATACATCAACTCCGACCTTGCCTGTTGAGCCAACGCAGTCTGCTAAACCCAACCTTGAGCAAGAAATCACCGTCACATGTGCCGAGGTGAAGGCTGACGTCCCGATGACTATTTGCACTGATATCAGTCCAGCAATAACCGACAACAGCCGCTCCGCGGGAACGCCAGACTCTGGAATGATCTCAGACATTTCCGAGGTGAAGCCAGCAGAGTTGGAAGCGGATAGCAACGAAAAGGAAACATCGAAGTCGAAGGATCCAGAAAAGTTGACGGGGCGTGACGCCAGAAGATATCGCCAAAAACTCCGAGAGGCTGAGAAAGCTGCGCTGGCTCAAGTTGTCAAAGTGGAGGCAATTGAAGATATGGAAGAAACCGAAAGAGAAAATGTTGGATCAGACGTCACTGAAGTTGAGACCGAAAACGCAACTCCAACTGGAAAAGAACGGCGACGACAGAAAGATAAATTGAGAAAGGAGAAGAAGGAGCAGGAGAAGCTGCTGAAGCAGTCTGAGCCAGCAGAGGTGAGCTACAAGAAGAGATAGAGTATGTCAGAATGCCAAATTTCAGGTCGACAGTGGGGTCTCAGCATCTAATGTAGTTAGTACTCCTGAAAAGTCAGCTGATGGTAATAATGATGTTTCGAATGTTTCCGAATACGCTGTGAATGAAACAGATGTCCGATCAGAAGAGCCCATTGCTTCTGTGGAAGAAGTGACCAACAGTGAAGTCGTCGAAGACAAATCCGAAGAATCGTCAGAGGAGGTAATTCCGCTGTATCGGAGTCAATCTCAACTTGTATACATTCTAGGTGACACCGGAAGACGACGACAAGCAGGGGAACAAGTTGAGCAAGAGTCAGAAGAAAAGGGCCCAAAAGAAAGCTGCGAAGGGTGTGTACGTGGTGAACGATAATCGGTCTCATTCGATTGAACTGCTGCCTGGTGAATACAAAATAGTACAACTCGACAAAGACAGAAATATCCAAGAAATAGAATTCGTGAATGGAGTGGAAAGAAAAGTTAATGAGGGCGAAAGTGATGAGAAGAAGAATGGAGGTGTCGTTGTAAAACCGCTGAAGAAAAGTGTAGGCTGGCTTGAAAGAAGAGAAAATTATAACAGATACATTTAAGGTTAAAAACTTGTTGGCTGCTAGTAACATCTCGAAGGAAATTTTGGATAAAGGAAAGTGGTTGGCCTATGTGATCGACGAACAAAATCCGAATGCAGTTCCAAAGATTGGAGAAGTCAGCACTGTCGACGTTGCCAAGACTATCAAGATGCTCGATTCTCAAGTGTCCTCGAAGAAAACTCTTCAACAAGATGGATACATTGATGACCTGGACTACAGTTGCACCAAAGGTCCAGGAGATATCTCCACCACTGTTTCGCAAATCATTCCCGAGTTTGACGCCGATCTGATCAGAGAAAACTTCTCCAAGAGGATTGAGTGTGATGAGCCAGGATGCTATGCAGGACCGACCGATGAGGAAATCGCTACCCAACCACCAGTTAGCGATTTGCAACTAATGATCAACCAGGAGCCTGGATTCAAGTTCCACACAGAGTGTGAGTCGCCGCGAGTAGTTTGCAATTACTAATCTACTCTTTTTCAGTGGCCAAAAGAACGTCACCATTGCTTATAGGAAACGACGAGTTCAGAGAGTTCTGCAGGAAGTACTCTAAATCCAAATACGATAACGGAGGTGAGAATTCAAAAGATATGTTTCGAGTTTGCTCTAATTAGGTTTTCCTTCAGTTATCAGTGCTCTCGTCAAAAAGTACATTGACACAAGAGTTGTCTTCCATTTCAAGGTTTGTTACAAAGAGAGTTACAAGTATCCTATTTCCATTTCCAGCGCTTCAAAAAGTTTGCCGACCGCGAGGCTTTACGCATCTCAAGGTGCTGGACTAAAGTCACGGATAGCTCTCCGTTCGCTCTCATGTTAATGCTCTACATCAACAATCCAACCTCAAATGTCGGATTTGGTGACATCGAAGCCGTCCTCTTCCCCTCTCCTTAAGCTGTTGGACTTCACTTGGCCATCTCTATTATTTCTCAAAGTGTAAAGGATGAATGTGCACCAAAGACGTTGAGCCAGCCCAATTTCCCTCGTTATTATTAAATTTTCTCCCCCCTATTGAATTGTCTCACATTGAGAGAATCCAGGCTACCCGATTCATATTTATTTTCAAGGCAAAAAAGTTTTCATGACGTCTTCTTTTCATGCGTTTGGTGTTTTCTTCTCCGCGTTTCCATATTTTTTTCCCATCCCATTCCTTACTTTATTTGGACTGAAATTTTTCTCTCCTCATTCTCTCTTTCCAACTAAAATGCTACTAAAACTGAATGAATTTTTCATTGAATTAGTGAGAAAGAAGTAACGCTTTAGATTGTGAGCGATGCATGAAACACGCTATTATGAATTGTTGTAACCTCTCCCGCCGAATGGCAGTATTTCAAATATTGCCAATTTCAAATAGAAATTATGAGTCGAAAAAGAGAAGAGTGCGGGGTCCAACGCCGAGAGAAGGGGGGCAGACGCAAAAACGATGGAGAGCAGATATGTCAGGGCTTCACCTTCTTGCGTCGCCCCCGTCGTTTCCCATTTATTCCCTTTCGCTCCATTGCTTTCGTTTGCGTTTGTCCTTTCATCTTCTCTTATCCTGTTTTGAAAAAAAAGAGAGAGACCTCAAGAAGTGAACCTTCATCCGTCATGCAAAAAAAAGTATACATAGTAGCAGCAGTAAAATAGATTGCGATTAGTCTTACTACTAATTTCTGTCAGACAACGATAAAATCTTCTTCTATATACTTGTCCTCAAAGAGAGGGCCACATTTGGCAAGTCTTCAAAACGTTTGGAAAACGAACCCACGCAATTTAAACACAGCGTTTTAACTACCTTTTGCTCTTTTTGCCTCCTCAATTTGTCTATCCTTATTCAGACTTAAACCTCTCCTAAACCCAGAAAATGACTTTTCCTTTATGCATCCCTTTTCCGTTTCGTTCCGCTCTGTGTCATTGGGTCCCAGTCACTGAGCTGCCATTAGATTCCAATTTCGACTCTCAGGAAATGGCATTTTTTGCTTTCCACTCACATCCTGACAGCGAAATTGTGTGGTTTCACTTTTCGATCGGATAATCCTCGTAAATCCCTCAGTTTTCATTTTGGCTCTCCTCGCGATTAGTTTGCACAAAATATATGTGTGTCTCTTTTTCACACTATTCAGAAATTTTGAATTGCCGCAAAAGAACAGTACTCTCTCTGTGTTCTCGCACATAATCTATCAGTGACGCCATTTGCATAGCACTCTGTGTCCAACAATTCCACCTGTACACTCTATATTATCGATCAATTGTAAAGGTGTTTTTGCCCATTGTTCTCGCTCTCTCCTTTTCTCTTTACCCTACCGAACGACGGAGTCATTCTGTGCTGATTGATAGTGAAATCGACCTTTTCTTCATTTCTCTCTTTCCCTTTTCCTCTCTTGTCACTCAAAAAGAATCGTTAATTTTCTGTGACGGCTGATAATTGCAACCGGGCACAATCCAGTTTTTCCCTTCTCAAATATCATTTTTCGACTGAAAATATATTCAGACAGTCAACCTATTTGTCTTTTTATGTCTTTTATTTCGCATAGCACTAATAATGAATTATTTTCCAGCAACTATGCCTGAAGTCCAGACCGAATGTAACATGTATTATCACAACCACTCTTTGGCAGTGTTTGACGACATCATGTCTACCTATGTAAATGCTCTTCTTCTCATACAAATGAAAAATGAATATGCTTTCAGGAAGAGACACTGATCCCACTTCAGACCATTCCAGATGACGAGGGATACCATGAGCAGAAGAATATTCGGATTCGAATGGCAGAGCTGTTGAAAGAACCCACCATCAGAAAAACGCTGAACGATTTGAAAACCGCCAGAGAGGCTACGACGAAGAACCTTGCCATCAAGATGGCTGCCGAGGCCACCGAGGAGATCAAATCTACTGATGAAACAGGAAATGCCGATACCGAGGTTCAGAGGATGTTGAGTGACATGCAGATCGACCGGAAAACAGCGAGAGCGTTGGTGCCGCTTGACGTGAAGATTCCGAATTACAATTTGCACAGAACGATGTTCGAATGGTTAGTAATAGTGCATTGAAGATGACTTGGAAGGTTCTGTTTCAGGGGTTCCGGAGGTCCAGTGTCATCTCAATACGAATTCCTTTCATACGTGGTGAGACTGCTCAGAAAGCCAGCAAAGACCTGGTTCTTGGAAAGAGTTGCCATCTACATGGCTGTAAGTTCCAGTTATTTGAGAGCGACCTGATCAATATTGTTTTCAGTTCCGTGAGAATCAGAATCGTTGGGTGCAAAGCGATGAAGATATGGTTTTGAATGGCTTCACAATGAATAGACGTGAGGAGGATTTCATTGTGGCCTCGTTTCTCCCAAAGCCGGACTCTATCGTAAGTCAAAAGCCCATCTGCACCCGTAGACAATAAAATATTACAGGTCAAATCAGACAAGGATTGCTATGCCGAAGGTCCATCTATTGGAAAAATCTTTCTCGATTTGGAATGCTTGACAAAACGGAACCAAGCTTTCAGAACCTTTGTCCCCAAGACTATGGATATTAATCCAACAAGTAAGTGTCACTTAAAATAGTTGACTGATGATTCAAATCTATAAATTTTCAGTTCGCGAGCGCCTTGCCGCAAAGTATCTCTACAATCGGATGGTCGAGTTGAGTAGCAAGTTCTACGAGACTAACGAACTCAAATACAACTACATTCGAGTCGCATGGGAGAGAAAGTTCAATTACATGGACGATTATCTCATCTGTCTCATCCTATTCATCAGAGATAAGACCTCCAATATCACTTGGGACGAGGTGGAAGACATATTCTATCCAAAGGCTAAGGAAATCTTGCGCGCCGGCTTCAAAATCTCTTTCGACGCGGAACTGGAGATTCTGAACAACATCATCGCAGGCTAGAGTGTTCCCTAACATCTGAACTTTTACCTGTCAAGTATTATCTATCGTCATCTTTTTATGGATACCCCTACCCCGCTACACGTAAAACACCTGTTTCTTTCTTCCCGAGTTGTGTCCCTCTAGAATGTGAGATCTCTCCTCCTTTTTAGTCATCCCATTTTCTTGTCCTTATAGCATTTCATTTGAAATCAACAACAGCAACATTTTTTCTTCTCTTTTCTGATCTTTATTTATCTGAGAAACCAAATAAAAATATGCATTTTTTTGAATGAAAAACAAAACATTCAGAGAAGGTACATTGGTTGAACTCATAAAGAAGGAATCATGAGTAGAAGAGTATGGTGAATGTGAGAGTAAGGTGATTCTGGAGGATGTTAGAGTCAGAAAGATGGGAGGAGAAAGTACAGTGTTTGAGCTGGGGGAAGTATGGAGCAAATTGAGAGGAATTTGTGGAAGGAAATTAAGAGAGAACGAAGTTGAATGAAATAGGGAAATACTGGGGCAAAACTTGAGAGGAAACTGGCAGCAAACCGAAAAGGAAATGAGACAAAGATACTAGGAGGGGATCGAGTAGGAATCTGAAGAAGAATCGAGAGGTAGTTGGGAGAGGGTCAGGAAGCAGGGTTCGAACGAAACTAGACCATGCCACGGATGAGCTCTTGATCGCGTGCCTCGTCGTATCCGACGAGTTCCTGTCGGTAGAGGGCCTCGAGCAACCACGCCTTCAGTGGTTCGTTTCCTGGACAGCAGGTGTAGTGGAAGAGGGAGTAGAAAATGGGATGCACGTAGTCTCTGGCAATGAGCAGAGTGAGAAGCTTCTCGAGTACGCCATTATGAAGGCAGTTGCTCGCGTGGTATTCCTGAAAATAAAATATATTTTTTGGTACGGTGGGAAATATGAACATACCTCAACCAAACCTGTGATGACTGCATCGAAGTTCCTTCGTGACTCATTTTCATCATCTGAAAATACTATGATTTGAATTATTTACGATGGATGACTTCACTTACATTGACGGTTTTTGAGGGATTGCTCGTATCCAGATTTGTTCATAAGATGATCAAACAAACTGCTCACAGTTCTGATCAGTCGTTGATATCGAATATCGTACACAGTGAACCACTTCGACAGAAAGGTTTGGAAATGAGTTCTGTCGGCACAGAGGAATTGATAGATGGTCTTGAGGACGTTGGTATCCAGAGTTGGAGCATCGAGAAGGCCCTGCAGGGTGACTTGTCTTGAAGAGCCGGAGCACGAAGCAGCTGAATGAACACTCGCTCCACCGTCGATCTTGATCTCTTCAATATCCTTAGCAAGCGAATCCATTGCTGCAAATGAAAACTTATTCAAGAGAAGAAGATTTATACGCAAGAAGCGAATGAAAAACAAATAGGAATGTGATGCAGCGCAAGAAAACGGCAGTGCGAATGAACCGAAAGACCGCTTACCCGTTTAAAGGTATGGCATGATGAGTGGGAGGGCGTAGAATATCGGAGATTTATCGGCAATAACAACTTAAACTGTAAACACGTCTTTCAATTGAATCGCTTTTTTTTGAGGTCAAAATGATGGAGTGGTATCGATGAAAAACAGAAAGAAGATAATGTAGAGATACCTCTACATGCCGAAACTGGTGACGATGTTCTCAGGAGGGCGGAAAAATGATTTAGCGTTGTAGGGGAGACTGCGTTCCGAAGTGACCTTCATGTTTGTTATTAGCAAATGGCATAAAAAATGATGAGATTTGAGAGAAATGAGCGGATGGAGTGGTTTGAAAAGTTTGTCCTTGTTATTCGTTGTTTGCGTAATGAGGTTAAAACAAAAACAAAACCCCTGATGGTTTCATTCGAGTAAGGTTTGCAGAACACTCAGAAAACACTCTCCATCTTAGGATAGTTACATTGGAGTAGAGTACCTTCAGGAAGTATTCAAATGCACTTGCACTTTCTGTTGATAGTGAAGTGACACTAGTGAGGTTTGCACTAAGCGAATTCTAATGCAAGTTCAGCAAACGAATGCCCTTCAAAATTGTATAGTTGACCTGGTCGGTAATGAGCTGTTCTTTTCCTAGAGGACAGCCACAGTCCCCAAAAAAGTGGTTCAAAGGTGACGCCGCCAAAAGAGGGTACATAGACGCCTTGTCTTATATGTTTGTGTCGGGTGGAATAGAATCATAAAGGCGAAGTACATAGGTGTCTTTTGAGTAAGCAAAGCAAAAATGAGTGAGAAAAAAAGAGGAATAATCTGGGAGGGGAGATGCTGAAGAAGGAAGAATGAATTCAGCTGAAAGATTACATGTACTATGAAAGACATCAAGGCAGCAGATGTTGCACTGTCCTTGAAGTATCCGAAAAGTGCACGCCGGTCAACTCGGCAATAAGAGAAGAAGTGTGGCTTCTGTCAGACACTTCTAATAGACAATCCGGATTTTAGAGTACGAAAGTTGGCTTTTTCTTCTAATTTGAAGCAGCGGATTACAGAGTTTTCAAAGCTCGAAAACATATTTTTGAGACAAAAGAATGCACTTTCGAAGACTTACCGATACTTTTGTTGCGTATTATCAGAATACTGTAGAATTGTAAGAATTGACAACCCAAATCGAATAGACTGGAGTTTTGAGGAGAAAAACTGACAAATTATGTTTACACCAAGCAGCTCGCGACGCCTCAGGAGCTTTACTATGAACTTTCTGTAATCATATGTTTCGAGTGTTTTCTATGATTACTACATGCACTCTGGTTCGGAATCCCAACTATGATTCCATGTGGGAAAACAAATGTCATAGTCCAGAAATCACACAATCTGAAAATTTCGTTTCCTGCTTGGAGTGAATAAAAGATAACATTGGAAGACCACTGAAATACCTCCCTTTTTCTAGCTTCGATAATCCCATCCTAATAATGCCACCTACGTGCTCGAAGATGTTTTTTTGATATTATAATGAGCCCATTACGAATATCAGTAAATAGTTTACAGAGCGGGTGCTCTTGGTTATCACTGTTGAGCTGTGAACTTAATTGACTCTAAGGTCGTTTAAGAACAAAGAAATTTTCACATTATCAATTTGTGCTAGACTTTGAGACCCATATCTTGTTGTATACTTGTTTTTGTATTCAGGTCTCATCAATTCACTGTAGTCGTGTAGGTGTTTCCTTTATCTTCTTTTTCTTCAGATGTTTGGAAGAGAAAGAAAAGAAGAAGAGACCGAAATGTTCGCCCCAGAAAAAAGGCAACCCAATGAAATACATTTTTGTTCTAGAGCATTAAATTAGATTTGAGATTTGTCCTTGAACAAAATAGTGCAAACAGTGAGTATCACAATGAATCGACTCCGAAATTGTATTTTTGGCAGTTTCGAGTGCAATTTTGGAATAACGAGAAGATCTGAGATACCTCTTTTTTGACTTTGATGAACCGATTTTTACGTTTTCAGAGTTTTTCTTTTGGATTATCAAATCTGAAGATGAATGCAAGACATTATTACTGTTAGCGTTCAGAATTTGTGCCATATCCATCTTGACATTTTTTGTAGGAAATACATACGAACTACTGATTTTGGATACCCATGTCTCAATGTGTGCCAGTTTTTATTCAGGTTCTCCTAAGTCACTTCAGTAGTGCTAGTGTCTTCCTTATCTTCTTTTTCTTCAGTTGCCTCGAGTAGCAGAAGAAGAAGAAGAAGAAGAGAGGGAATCGAGAATGTTCGCACTAAAAAAAAGGGCAACCCAATGAAATACACGTCTCTTCATGAGCAAATGAAATTTTAGGTTTGTCCTATAACAAATTCGTGTTGAAATGCAAAGAGTCAAGATTCTGAAATTTTAGATTTCAGCAGTGACTACTGCAGAAACACTTTTAGTGTATAACTTGTTTGGTTTCTTGGATTTTAATGTTTGCATCGAAATCATGTATGTATTTCGAATTTCTAAGCCAGTTTTCGTAATGACGGAAAGAACTGAAAAGACCTCCCATTTTTTAGTTATGGGAATCCCGGGCTAATAATGTCACCAACGTATTCAAATATGTTTTTGATATTGGATTATCAACACCTCAAAAGTGTAATGTGCACTTTTGCATATCTCAGTGAATGGTTTCACAGGGCAGATGCACTTTCTTCATGTTTTTAGATCACTGAGCGTTATGGAGACCGTTAAATTTACCCACACTCAAATTGTCCCAGACAAGTCGGGTCTTTCTGAGTTCGGTCCTCAGAGTTTGAGCTGCATCCATCGTGACATTTCCTGTAGAATGTACGTGGGAATTCCACCGAAATCGCTTATAAGCACTGCAATGTGCACATCAATAACTCTGGTGAACTCTGGCTAACATTGTTTTTTCTAATCAAGTGAAAAAACATTCTAGAAACTCATTCTGAACACCCATATCAGTTTTTGTATTCAGTTTCTCTCACACACAAGTAGTTTGGGTATCTCTAATATCTTCTTCTCCTTCATTTGTTCAGTTGAGAGGAAGAAGAGAAGAGGGAATCGGAAATGTTCGCCCCAGAAAAAGGGCAATCCTTCCAATGAAGGACATGTCCGTTTTTGTGCACCAAAAGCAATTTGGGGTTGTGTCTCAGAACGAAATCGTGTTAAAGTGCAAGCAGTGAAATCGACTCTGAAATTCAGCAGTAGGAATTGCAAAAAACATTCAATCTACATTCTCTCCAGTTGCTAACCTCAAACCTCTTCCGTCTCAAAAAGCATTACGCTTCAGAAAATTTGTTTCACTTCGAAAAAGACGAGATTTCATCCTCTATAAGGTTGTTTCTGGGCCTTACCAGCTGAGCGAAGTCGGGTCCAATTTTCCAAAATATCTTTTGAGAGATTTTCCCATCATAATAAACTGGCCAGATTGTCAGCAAATCGCGCTTTATGAATCATTTGTTGTTTCCCAACACATTTCCCATCTAAACATTGTCCTCTTCGAAAAAACGTTTTCGACACCCTCTAAACATTGCTCATGGCAGATGAATGTCCAAAAAAAAAACGAGAACTAACTGAGTGGTTCTTCGTGTTATTGCTCCCCCACGAATATTTCCAGAAGGCAAGTGTGGGAGGTGGCGCTCTTTTTGCTCTTTTTTGCCGCATTTTTTGCACCCTTGCTCCGCTTTCCTTTTTCTCATCCGTCGGCTCTATACCCTTTTCGAGAGATGGTGATCGTAGTTTGCATGTATGCATGTTGTATGTGCGTTTTTTTGCCTCAATATCAGTGAGTGAGAGGCACTGACACCTAGGTCTCGTCTCCTCATAAAAAGGGGAGGAGTTGTAGTTGGGAAAATGTTTGGAATGAGCGTATCCCTCCACCGATTCTCATCCGTCTTTATCAGAGCCAAATCCCCGGGTGGCTCAACCGCTCCGATGATATTTCCTTTTTTCGTTTTCCCAGTGGATGGCCGTTTCTGAGTAAAGAGTTTTTTTGTTATCTTGATAATCCCCTTTCGCGTCCGACTGAATCCAAAAAATTCGTCTTTATTCAGTGTCTGCAGAACTAGAATCCATTCATTCGCGATCTATGCAGTTTTTGTCATCAGTGACTGATCATCAAAGGTTACCAGAGATCTTATCTCACGCCGAAAGTTATCGGATATAATCTCTAGACAGACAGGAGGTCAACTTTTTTTCTATCGACGAAGGTGTAATCCAATTTATGGAGGGTTCACTTTCCAATTTTCGGAATTGGTCATCTCTCTTCGGACTAATTTCATCCTTCTCCATCTTTTCGTTGCCAATTTCGCCATTTTTCCCTCTTGCAGTTTTAACAAGCAGGGCTTTTTTATGTGTTTCAGGGTGGGGAGAAGCCAACCAACAAAAAGGGATGCCATTCCCGTCACGTTTCTATGATCATGACCCAGAGGTGAGGAGGGATTAAAAGAACTTTGCTCTTATCAATAAACACGTTTATCTATTCATTTCTCTTAAGCTGGCAGCCATTTTCCAAGAACCAGTCATCAAACGATATGGAGCCGTAGAGTATGAGGAGAAGCCACGCAAGGGATTTTACAGACAAGAGATCCTGAAAATCCACATGAGGTATGTGTAGAGTATGATCGGAGGGTGTATGTTGAAAGTTCATTTCATTCAGAAGAACCTACCCGACCCCCGCGATGAGATCGGATCTCGTGGACAGTATGAATATGACAGTCAGGTTTAACAGCCCTGCATATTTTCAACATCCCACGTAAGATAATATCTAAAGACAGAAGGTGTTTACTTCGGTAGTTTGAGAACCATGATGCAAATAATCATCATCCTAAATGTGATGTTTCTCTTTTCACTGATCACTTTTTCAAAATTATGGTCTTTGAACCAAATGGGCAAAAACTTTGGAAAACTTATTTAATAACAAAAGGAAAAGTAATGAGTTTCTGGGCCATACATACTTGCTATTAACTGGTACTTATTTAAAGAGATGCTAAAACAACAACGAACTTCGGAAATTAGTTGCATTTCTTCTGTAAATGCATTCTTATTGGTTCAATTTTCTAGGATTTCGTTTTCTTAACTGAAAAAGAAAGTAAGTGAAAGTCATATGATTTACTTGATGCCTGAGAAAATGAGTTCATTTGTACTCGAGAAACGTTGCAAATGTCCTTTCACTTCTGCCAAGTCACTTAATGACATCTTAGTTCTCGATTTCATTACATGAGAGGGAATGAGGGAGCTTTTCCGGAAACGTGATATTCTCGGTCAAAGGGGAGCCTACTTTTTCTAAAAGCGGTTGATTTCAATTAGAGGGGGTGCTGGGGAATGAATTCGATTGGTGCTGAAAATGTAGCCACAGGTGTAAAGTTTATCTGAATTTCCGGATAAAAGGTTTCTTGAGAATATTTGCAGATGGGGAGGAACAGAAATAAAACAGACTTCGTGAATTTTATTAACTGAAGAATCAGGGCGAAAAAGTGAACTTTGAGAGGTTG
The DNA here is from genome assembly GCA_900536305.3 of Caenorhabditis sp. 40 LS-2015. NCBI lineage: Eukaryota > Metazoa > Nematoda > Chromadorea > Rhabditida > Rhabditidae > Caenorhabditis > Caenorhabditis tribulationis. Next base: position 260,179 of record LR544773.1, on the reverse strand, counting down.
AAAAATGTGTTCTAGTTTACCCATTTTTCTAAAGCACTCATTATTTCAATTGCTCACAATTGATCACTCTGCACTGAAAATCACTAAAGTGATTACTTTCTGACCAGCATTGTAGATGTCATTGACAAGGAAACGTTTTGAGAAGTATTCTAAAGAAAATATACTAGAATTCTTGCTCCCAGTTCATAACACTTTATAGTGAGAGAGAAAATAGTCAAAGTAAAAACAATAACGAACAAAAAATCATGTTTTTTCAGAGTCGATAAGAAGAAAAACGCCGACAAAGGTAAAACCATACTGGTACCGACTAATCATGAACTTCTGAAATTTTAGCGTATGAATACTTGAAATATCTCGAGACATCCAAACGCTTCCTCAACTACCGCAATCGCGCCAAGGATCCAAACGAGTATAAACGTGAGAATAATCTCGTTATTTTTTAACTGTACCTCTTTTTCAGACATCATCCGACGTGTGAGGAGCTCGTTCAAAGCCTGGATCCAGGAACTCAATGAGGTATCATACTCCCAAGAATTGGATGATTCAAACAAACCAAATTGCAGGTCTACGAAAAAGCGGACCACGTACACTTCCTCAACGAGATTCTGTTTGTCAAGAATCTCCGTACCTATCCGCTGCCGAAAAGATGGATTGTTCTCATCGCCTTTTACCACAACATGCCAGAGTACGAACGTCTACTTGCCGCCCTTCGAGTCATCACCGAGTACGACGGGGACCGTGCTCCAGAGTTCGAAGCCGAAATGATCTCTTTAGAACCTTTCATATAACTATAATCAATTGTGTTTTCGAGATGATAGCGTTACACGAGTATTAGCGATCGGTAAAATTGTAGGCGTGCTTTCTTAACACTGGTAGATCAAAAATCCAATTTTTTGGTCTCTTTGCTAAGAGCGCGCGCAAGGTCACCATATGAACAGTGCGAGGGACCACAATAACAACACTCGCGTAACGCTATGACCAGTGTCCTCATTTTCCAATAATCGTTCCACTCATTCTCCCCTCCCCCTTCCCCTTGTCCATGTTCACATGCACCGAAAACGTTTCCAGCTTTACTTAAGAGTACGATTCTCATAGTTTGACGTCAGCCACACCATATTTTTTGTATCATTCTCTAAATCAATAGTACCGTTGAAGCTTTGTGATTTTAATATGAAAATTTTGTCATCGATTGTCCTCTAAAAAGGATATCTAGGCATGTCCGTATTTGTATCAAATGATCATATTGGACAGAACAGAGAGCTCACTGCTGGCTCAATCTACATATTTGCCATTCTGCCCGTTGAGTCCATTTTCGTTTTCAATCAATCAGTCCAAGTGCAGGTCTCTAACTAGCTTGGTCTGGTTATATCGATAGAAGTTCAATTTTATAAGTTGCTCTCTGCAAGTTTCGTTGACAAAGACAGTTCTAGTGACTACTGAAAGAGTGAAAACACCTTAACCCTTTCCCCATTATCATTTCAAGGAAAGAGACGCACTGTTTTGCAGTTAAGTTGATACTTTGAGTCTTCTGTCTACGCGGTGTAATCATAAATTTCGACAACAGTTCATACCGACCGCCTGCAGTCGCATTTACAATTCAGTGCAGGGCGTCATCGTTTTCCTTTTTTCCCGAGGGCAAACCACAGACCGTGTGTTCTTCTCTCGATCGTCTTTTGTCGATGCGTTCACGTTCATTCACTCCTCCTCCTCTTCCCATTTTTTCCTCGAATAAAATCATTTGGTTGTGTGATGAAACGTACAGATTATTCGGAATCCTGTGTGTCCAACCAGATCCACCTGTCTTCTCGACGCATCCTCGCGCCATCTGGCAACAACATTCAAAACACATACACAGAATTGGAGATTTCAAAGATTACAAATTAGTGAGAAGTGCTAAAGTTCAGGTAGTAGCCGCTGGTTACAAAACGTTTCAAACATATGATTTTATACGATTGTGTCTGCACCCTCGTCCAGTTTCTTCAATGGGTTTTCTATTTTTCCCTTTTTCCTTTCTTCCAAATTTCCTGGTTTTTTACCTGCGCTCCTTCTTTTTCCCGGCGAGAGCATGGGACGGAAGCTCGCATATGCAAATGTCTTTTTTCTTCTTTTGCTGACTAATACGTCCGTTTTTCATGGCCAAGGATCCTAATGTTTTCTATTCACAGTCCTTTTGTCTTTTTCGTCCTTTTTGTCATATGAAAAGTAAATATTTTCCTTTTCAGCTTCCTTCGTTTTGAAGGCTGGACATTTCCCGCTCAAAACTTGCACAGAATGAGGTTTGTGGTACAGTAGCCTTCTAATCGAAAATGTTCATTTTGTAGCTCCCCACAAAAACGGAAGTCAGAAGCCGATCCGATGGAAGGGACATCGGCAGCAACTGATCCGAAGCACCCCTGTTTGCCAGAACCAGAGTCCGTAGAGACAAATCAGCAGGATGATTACCCACCACTAGCCAGGCAGCTGAATGAAGGATCTCTTCGGACAGACTTACTGGAGATGACCAACATACCCAGATACTGGAACTCTGTCCTGAAACTGGGCTCAGGGTGAGAGTCGATCCGATTGGACCCGGACAATTTATCTATGTTTCAGAGCATTCGGCGAAATTCATCTTGTCCATTCCGACCGACCAAGCACCGATGGACAGAAAATGGTGCATAATGAATTCGTCTTGAAAATTGTCAAATTTTCGCGAGATGAAATGATGAATGTCGTGCGAGAAGTTGAGATGCATCTGAATTGTCGTGATCACGAGAACGTGCTTTTTGCGGGTATCAGCTATTGTCAACCATTGGGAGACGGATATAGAGTGCAAGTAGGTTCATTTGCAATTCTGAAGAAGTGTTCGGTGCTAATCATCCTTTGCTAGAAGTATTATTAAAATGAGAATGAGCAATGTCATTGAAAACGTTTTGTTAGCTCAAAAGCAAGCTTCTCAGAAATCAAGGAACCGAAATTCGAAAATTAGATTTGATCTTCAGATGTGTCTCGAATATGCTGCCCTGGGAGATGTCTCACTGTTCGCCGTGAAACAGAAAGAAGAGAAACATATCGCATATGTTTGCAAAGAGGTATCAACATTGGAACAGTCCCATACCTCACCGACTTTTTCAGGTGGTTTATGCTCTCGCCTACATCCACGACAAAGACATTGTTCATGGAGATCTGAGTGTTAGAAATGTTCTCGTGACACACGAGGGGGTGATAAAACTCGGTGGGTTATTTTCTCATTTTCATTTAGAAGGAAAATATTTTTTCAGCTGACTTCGGAATGGCTGACATGGTGGAAAACACTTCACGGCCGGGTAAATTTCGTGTTGGAGGTACTCCGGGATTTGTAAGTTTTCAGAAAGCTTTTTTTTCTGACAATCCTCCTCTTCAGATCGCTCCAGAAGCGTTAAACATGAAAGGATATGACAGTAAAGCAGATATGTGGAGCCTCGGAACATTCTCATTGTTTCTTCTAACTGGAAGCAACCCTTTCAAACTAGGAATCTTGTTTGATATTCACTCAGTAAGTTTGTACCAGAACTTTTTTTCTACAACAGTGATTTTTTAGTACCGAAGACTGATCTCTGAAAATTTCTATCCGGACCTCACAAAGCTGCCCCTTTCGAAAAACTTCAACGTAAGAAATCTCGTCTATCTCATACTAATTTCAACATTTCAGAGTTTCATGTCCGACTTGCGACACTACGATCCAGACGAGCGATGTGATTCTTATGAAGTTCTCTCAGAGCCGTTCATTCAAGACTGTTGCACTCGGAGAGAGTTCTTGGAGCACTATAAACAAATCAGAGCAACCTATGGATGCAGCTTGCCTTATTCGGAGCAGTCGGAAGCTTTTGCGGTGCCAATCGTTCGAGAATAATTCATTTTCATTTCTCATTATATTTCGGGTTATTTGTTGCTTTCTGTAAATTCGCCGATACAAAAATTCTGAACAATAAAGTTCTTGATGAAAGACCATACATCTTCAAACTCGTTGGATTACTCTCCCGAAAACAGTTCAGAAAACTGTGACTTGCCAAACAATTATGGTACACTCAAAACGTTAAGTCTATTGCCTCCTCTCTATTTCCATAATGAGATTCTCTTGGTATTTAGTCACTTGGAGTAATTGGACAATAATCGTCACTGTTAACTATCTCTTTCTTAGTTACAAAAAGAACATAAAAGTGTGGTAAAACGACGATAAATATCTCTCGAACAGATTGTTTCGTCTCTCAAAAAAAGGACACCGGCTTTTTTTACCGCGCATTCTCTGTTTTTGTGTACCAGTGGCGAGAGAGGAAGAGAAAGATACACAGGTCACATTACAACAGATGCAATCGTCGTGAACACAAAAAAGAATAGTGTATGTGTTCTTGAAATCAAAAACATTTGTTCTTTTTTCTCATTTCTCGAGATGTTCTCATTGTTTTAGAGAATTATACTTTTGCAGAATTCTCCACTTTTATATTAGCCTGAATCATATTTCTTCATTCCTCTCTTTCTCTCAATTAGATTAGTTTTCAACAACAACACTCTCAATCTTTTCTATTCCACTACTAAATATTCCACGAGTTTTTTTCTCATTAAACATTCATCCAAAACGAACGGGAGAATCAATAGAGAATGCCACCCGTCGTTTGCATCTCCCTTTTTTTGCTCTGTTTTTTTGTTTCTCTCTCTCTCTCGATATTACTGCTTCAAACCAATTAAAATCCCTTTCAGGGTAGTATGGAGTCTTCTGGCGCTGGATCGTCACTAGGTGCAGCATTGAATGAATCGATAGCAAAATTGGAATCGGTGAAACAAGGAGAAGATGCTAAAACTGATGACGGCCTTAGCTTCACGATGAGAGATGTTTATCAGGAACTAGAACAACTGAAGTCTCAGGTACTTTTCCATATTTCCGTCTTCAAAGAGAATAACACAGGAGTCACTTGGATGATACAAAAAAAGCGATAACAGTCCAATCTCAAAGTTAATTGTTGCCGATTGAGAAGTTTGGTGTCTTCTGAGTACACTGTTTTCTTATCACATAGAAAGGTCTCAAGTGCGTCTTCTACCAGACGGTTTGTGGACTCTGGACATCGAAACTTACTGATAGCAAGTCGTAGTAGTATTCCGGAACCAAGCGTTCAGGGGATCAAAGGGGTCAAGCCTCATCACTGTTCTTATCTGTTTACAGGTGAAGCCTTCCAAAAGATCCACTCTTGCAAATCGACACGGTTCCCGAGGTGCCAAATCATATGATCAAGTGAGTTTTGCAACATACGGCATCACACATTTGTTTTTCTTTTAGAATAAGCATAGCAAGTTTTCTGGAAAAGCAGACGACCCAATTTCTCGCCATGTCTCTTCTCTCAACCCATGGTCTTATTACAATCGAGAAGTGGGATTCATCATTCATAATAGAAACATGAAGAATCTGTCTGATGAAGGTATAATGATGAAGAAACTGCGATAGTGAACAGAACGCATTTTTCAGAAATTATTGCTCTGGCTCATGAAGAAATTGGAAAGCGAATCGCCTATCACAAAGAAGTGAGCAGTCGAATTTGAATGATTAATTGCCACTCATTATTTTCAGAGGTGCGAGAACAATGAGAAGAGAATGCATGTGCATTTCCGACACAAGCTTCAAGAGCTCAAAAGCAAAATTGATAGGTCCCGCGCCATAGTTCTTACATTCGTTCTGCAGAGCCGGAAGGAAGAGGAAATTGAGATTTTGGAAAGAAAACTGTTCCCCTTCAGCACGAGAGTATTATTATCCATGGATTAGGGACAACCTTTTTCTGTGCACACCCATCAATTTTTTCTATTTTCAATTATATGCCAAATCCCGAATTTCCGTTTTTCGTATACGTTTCTCTTCCCCAAAAATCTATTTTACTTCAAAAATAACTTTTCTATGATCGACTCGGTTCTTTTGATAATATCTATCATTGTTCAATAAATGTGTTCTATTTCTTCCAATATAATCAAAGTTTCTTGCATTTGATCTGCTCAAACTAGTTGCTCATTAAAAGTATTCACTCGAGTGCTCCCAATGAACGAATTGCCGACGTAGACAAATGCTCCATCTCTATATATTCAATCCTGCAGGCGAGGTGACGGCATTTCTGAGTAAGTGATAAATCATGGCCAATTTTTTCTCGAAACATATCATTTCAGTGGCTGATTGGGTTCAGTATATCTTTAATGTTTCTTACAATGTGAATCAAGGTGAAATCGACTCTGCAAATTCAGATCCTCGCAAAGATGACCGTATGGCTATCATTCCGGTGTATCACGGTACGGGTTCGCAGCTTTCTCTAAGAGGAAGACTATCGGAGAAGTTCGAGAATTTTCAGGTGAGCTCCTTGTTAGTTCACTTGCCTACTATTAGTATAGTTTTCTCCCAAACTTGTGTGTGCAGTTTTGGATCGTTATTCTCCAACAAAATGTGTCTCACTTTTGATAGGAGGCAATTATTTACATCTAAACGTCGCGGGCACTTGTGAAATGGGAATTCACACAATCAGAAAAAGAGATTGGATCTAATTTGTTTGCCTTGCTCAGCGCTCTATCCATGGGTATTTGACTGATTGTTTCGTGTTCCCATTAGAGGAAACTGAGTGGTCCTAGTCAAAAATAAAGTTGTTCTCATTGGCATTATCATTTTCTCCGACTCGTTTTAGTTATTTTTGCTAGTTATGATTGAGAAATCTGATCACAAACACGCTGAACTTGCCGAAGAAATTTGAATCTCTCCCGTCGTCTTTCTACTCGCCTCCAAATGTGTTTACTCGAAAACAATCCTCTAAAGTTCATCACCTTTCTCTCCAGTCTAAACGTTTATGAGCATGATTTGGCATTATTCACATGTTAAACTATTCTCATAAACTGATGTTTACCTCCAAGGCTTCCCATTTTCCCCTCTGATATTCTTTTTGTCTTTTTTCGAAACAAACTCATACGCACACTTTAAAGGACCTCACAGCAATGAGTACAGTGTGAGTGTTCGTGAGTGCAACGCACCCGGCACCTGTCCGCCGCTTCCATTTCGAAATTATGGCACACACACACACATACACTCACTCGCTGCGATGAGTCCAAACGTTCCTCTGTTGGCAACTATTGATGACAGTGTCATCGCTTGTGCAGAAAGTCGTGGCTAGTGCGCATGACTTTTTTGAGGAGACTCGCGCATATATTGTGTAACTCGCTTTCAGTCCACTATGTTTTAATCTAATGTGTAGATTGGAATATTCTGGAAAGGCGGGAGAGTACACACTCATTGCTTGAAAGCTCGAAAGTTGTAACCAACACTTTATTGATAATCATAACTGATACCTTCAATCAGATTCTAGAAGATTCTTTTACTCTGAAAACACTTAACCGCCAATTCTTACTTCTGATAGGTATCAATTCCAATTTTGAAAACTTTCTTTGAATATTTGTTTTGATAGCCGCAATCATTGAGGAACTACGTCACGTTCCGTTTTGTAGTTGATCAATGACGACGTGCCTCTTCATACGGCAGCTTACCCGATCAGAAACGACAATTCCGATAATTCATTCTTCAGACCCATATCGTTGTCTTTTTTTGTATATCAAAATATTCTTCTTTCTTTTCTTTCGAACATTGTAACTGCGCGTCTTCCTCTCTCTGTCTCATGTATCACCTAAAAGTGCCGTACCCCTCCGTACTATCTTGGCATCATGCCCATTCACAACGGCGCCGACCCCCATAGCCTCCCCTCTGCATCAGCGACAATCAGAGAGAGATACGCAGAGAAATCTCCTTATCGCGGTTTTTCGACCACCTCAAAGGCTCGATGAGGGCACTGTTGGCCGATAGGCATACGTGTGTCTGTCTCTGAGTATGTGTGTGCGGCGCGGGCCCCTCACATATATGTCCTCCTCGTGTCTTCTTATGTATCTGCGTTCCTGATTTTCCTACTTTCCGCTCTTTCTTTGTCTATTTTCGTGGAACCTTCTACATTTTTAACAGGTTTGCAACTTTTTGATTCAGACATGGCAACCGTCGACAATGTGGAAGAAGCAATCGCGAACATTTCCACCACGTTCCGTGAGGCTCACTTCGACGAGGAGACTGTCGAGATTCATATGAAAGCATTCAACAAATACGAAGAAGACATGGATATCCAAAACGTCTTGGTTCGTGCAATCACACTTCCGCCGGATGACGATGGAACCGATATTATCTTGGGGAAGACCGTCTACCACTGGGGATATGGTAAGAAGAGCTGGAATTGGAATTGGGGATTAGGGAAAGGTTAAAAAAATTGTTGGACCTCAAAAATTGTGTATAAGAGTTGTTCATTCACATTTCGAGAAACATATACTTCTTGTGAAAAAAGGGAAGATGATAAACTTTCACCTCTTTTGACCACTCCATCAATTCATCACCAGTATCTTTCAATCTTTCTTCTGGGGGTACTTGCCGGTTGATAAGTAAGTTAAGGTAAAAGTAGTAGGAAAAGGATATCAGAAGTTGACAATGTGTACTTATGTACGTACATAAGGAAAGAAAATGAAGAGTCCGACAACCTTCTGAGTGTCAACAAGCTCTAAGAATAATTTTCATGATTTTCATTGGAAAATATGTAGATTATTTTGAGCAATTGAAAAAAATAAATGTTTCTCGAAGTGTAGTAACATACTTTTTCAACTGCTCAAGTTGATCTATTCTAACAAAAGTATGCCTTTCTCACATTCAGTACTAAATGTATTTCAATGTAATGATAAGACAAATTTGGTGGACCTCAATCACAATTCATCATTTTCAGCTGAATTTGCTGACAACAGAACTGTCGAAGTGATGCACTACAAACCTGATGCTCCCAAAACCGACGCACATCACAACTTTCTCGTCAGACACGGCTTGAATAAGTGAGTCCTGAATGCATCGAACTTTTTAATACATTATTAATATACTACAGCGTGCTGCCCACCTATCAGAAGTATCTCGATGTGCGCGACAGTGCCAACGATGAGTACCGTACTCCGAAAAACTACTTTGTCCCGCCTCCAGATGTGAAAATCGACGAAGAATATCTGGAGATTGTTCAAGATATGGTCATGGATGTTAGAAAGACGATGAATTTTGATAAAAATTTGCTAGGTGGTATGTGTGACTTGGTCGGTAACTGAAGTTGATTTTCCTATTTCAGAGACTCGACGCGACTGCAAAAAGTACATCAAAGCACGTCTTCAAGAGCAATTAGATGTATGTTATTCTCGTCCAGTTTTGACAATTGAGATCATAATTTTCAGCAATTCCATTACACCGGAAGACATTACCACCTCTCGAGAGCCGATTTCTGGCGCAAGCTGAAGGTGCAACATCTGTCCCTGAACCACAAGATCATCATGGCTTCTGCTCAACAGTCTTGGATCGACGGATTCTTCCTCGAAGACATGCTCCGCAGTAACTACGCCGAGAAAATCGGAAGTATCTGAAAGTGTTGCAATCCCGATCTCCCTCTCTCCAAATTATTATGTACTTGTTTACACGATTCTCTCAAACGTTAATCAAACTCACCTCCCCACCCTACGTAATCCTATACTTTGTTTTAGAGACTCACACGCCCACCATAATCTAGATGTTGTGACAATCCGTAATTTATGTTCCTTGGAATGAAAATTTTGATTTAATCATATTAAAATGTATATCTTGGTTTTTAATTGTTTGATGTTTTCTAACCATCTAACTACCTTTACGTTCTCTACTACATGCTTTTCACTTACACTTATTTTTAATACTTTTCAGACATGGCCTCGTCCAAACTCAATATGAAAGGAGTACTGCACGACTTTCTCAAGAAGTACCCAAAAGCCACCATCGACGAGAAAGACTTGGAATTTCATATGACCAGCTTTGCTATTATGGAGCATCATCTGAAAATACAACGCATCGGAGCTCGCGCAGTGACCACACATATCGAAGAAGATGGGAGCTTCAAGATGAACGAAGGGCTTTTCACGTTTCATTGGATTTGCTGTCAGTTTTTAGATTGAGAAGCCATAGAAACCTTCTATTTTCAGTTCGCGGCGTCAATGCCTCTCTTGAAGTCTTCTACGTGAATCATCGTCCGAATCCAATGTTGCTTCGTAAGAGAGAACACATTGTGCGTAAATGGAATAGGTTGGAAGTTCCTGCAGATTCTTCGAAAATTGATCGTTTATAGATATGAGCTGTGCAAAAAGGATTGGCAGGTTTGCCAAGACGAAATCGACACCTTCAGAATACCAAGAAACTATTTCGAGGCAGACCCAGACGAGGATCCCGTGTTTGAACAAGAGCTATGGCTGGCGAAGAAAACGAAGGATACGATACGTCTCCTCAAACGAAATCCTCATGGATTCAAATGTAAATGAATCAGTCAATTGCATAGTTACTGTATGTTCTTTTCAGTTGTCAAAAAAAGAGCTGCAGCATACATTGAAGAGCAGTACGAGGAGCTCTTAGATGTAAGATACACATTTTAAATCTGTTCGGAAACAGTAATGTTTTCAGGAATATCAAGACACCCACAACAATTATCACCTCGCTCGTGCGGACTTCTACCGAAAGCTCAAGGCAAACCGAATGCGTTCCGATGATATCATCATGTGTGCAATGGCATGTGAAGGCACAATCGAACCACATCTCATTGAGAAAAGACTTCGTTTGAGCTACACGGAGAAAATTGATAGTCTTTGATTACCTAATGTTGTGAACGGGCGCTGAAACCTCAGTATGAGTACCATTGTAAACAACCGATTTTGAGTAATGTAATTGTTTTCTTTAGTTGTCATCATCATTTAAAAGTCTAGTTAAGAGCTTCTGAAGTTTGTTTTCTGCATGCGGAACGCTACTCAATATGTTGCGCATGCGAAAACCTCACTTTAGAAACTCATTAACTCATACTTTGGAGGTCGGCATAATTTCTATAATCTATATTCAATGCTTTGTTTCTCTCTGAATCTCTGGCGTTCTCTTTTCGGGCGGTTTCTTTTTGTGTCGTACATTATGTCATTTTTTGTGCAATTCTTTCTGGCCAGTATTAATCGAAAGCTTTACATGAAATTCATGAATCAACTACTCTCAGTGTACCCGGTCAAATAAAAGTTTCATTCATGTTCATCTGTCAACAACAAGTTCTACTCATACCTCTCGATTTCTGCAATCTCACGTTTCTAGAGTTTGTGCATACTGATTAATTCTTGTGAGAGCATTTTCGACAGACAGGTGAATCGTTCTGCTGTCGGTTGTTGAATCTTCGAAACACTCTCGTTCAACGAAATGGACACGAATGTCGTGTTGTGCAGGAGAAAATGAACCTCATTAGTGGGTAAGTCATAATAGTCGCTATCTCGTTATTGCTTCGGTGGAGAGAGAAGGCAACCTAATCCAACTCAATTAAAAACGACTTTTCGAGCAAGAGGAGAGCGGACCTTTCGATAATCCCTCGTTTCTGGATAGAATATTCGAGTTAGCCAAGCGTGAAAGTAAGTTCAGAGGTGGGATAAGGGATAGACGAGGGGGGTACACTCTATTTTCAGCTGCACACTCTTTTCAAACATCTCGCACTAGACATCTCCGCTTTTTTAACATTTCATGTTGTGTTTCACTCAGACCTTGCAACACTTCTATAGAGTTCTATATAGAGTCACTAGGCCCTAGAACCTTCTAGAAGTTCCCACACCACGCGCCTATTTCTGTTTACGTTGTTTTTTCTTCCAATAAACTTGAGATCTTTGGGCAAGCCACTGAAGAGCTCAAGATTCAATAGTGCTCCTCAATGTAGTTGTGAATCTTAATGTGTTCTATTTTGAGTTTTTTCGTTTTCAGACTGACACGTGCTCTCTGAAACATCAGGATGTTTCCGGTGTCAAAGATTATGAAACTGAGCGGCGCGAAAGTTTTGATGAACGCTTGAACTCATATCCGTCGATAGCGTCTATAACCTTTCGGTGTATTTTTCGGTTTCCTTCCGGATTCATATCCGCGGGTGCTTTACTCTGGGTTTTTTCCCATCCGAAATTCAATTATTTTGCTTGATGAATACTGGTGGACTCTCAGCTTCTGCTCCCAATCCTAGCAGGAAATGAGAACCTTTCTGAATGTCTTGGACAATCCATTTTCCAAGAGCAAGTCTATCTCATCCCACCCCTTTTTTATTCTTCATCCATTTGGCTCATATGAAAGAACTGGGGGGATGCAGAGACCGACCTCCTGCTTGGCTCCTCCTCATTTCAAACACCGTCAAACACCGTTTACTCTCTCGCTTCAACCCTTCGACCGCGCCTTCCACCTCGGCCCTCATAAACATAGCATGAGAAAAAAAAACCTGCGAGTAAGGAGAAAAGAAGAGTGTACACATACCAAACAGTTACTGCCCTCTCTATTCTGTTTTGTATCATCAACCATTATGATGGTGATGTGTTCTTACCCCTCTTTTTCCAAACCACCTCATTTGTTTCTCATCTTTTTTGAAATATTCTTCGCCTTTTTACACCGCTTTCCTTGGAATTTTCTTTCTTCTGGTTACTGTCTTTGTTTGAACCTCATCTATTTTTTTCAGGTAATAGCGAAAATCATGAACAAGATTTTCAACAAGTATGAGAAAAAACTTCGAATGAACTCGGGACACATTGTCAGGAAGACTTGGGACTACGAAGAAACCATTGTGAAGATGGGCAAAGCCGAGTTCATAGTTCCGCGGCCACCCAAGCAAGAAGTGACATTCCGCTGGAAAATCGGTGAGTTCTTATTTGGGACTCCCCCAAAACTGAATTTCCGGTGGACCGAGTTCTTTTTTTGCTTCAGAGCGCCCAACCGCTGGGAACGAAGCCCCACGCCCATATACGGTGAAGTGGACCCCACATGTCGGGAAGCGTGCAAAGATTCCGGAGACGATGTACAACATGAAACGCAGCTTGTAAGTGGGGTGGTTGCAGGTAGAGGTTTCGGGGAAATTGAAGGGGACTGATTAGTTAGCATATGAACAAACTCCCGCTCTCACTCTATCATTAGCGGGAGATTTTTGGCATTCGGAGTCGGGAAAGTTGATGTTGTAAAAGTTTGTTGTGAGAATATTCTTGGTGCGAGATTAAACTAAAAACATTGGATTCTGGGGTAACAAGACAGGACGAGACTGTTTTTGAGAACTGATTTGCTGCCCAAGGTCGTACGTGTTTACATTGTTTCCATTCTTGGAAATGCCAAGTGAGATAAGATTGATGATCTCATCGTGGGCTTCCCATGTCAACATTCACTTTTTGTTACTTGCTCTTCCTCCCGGATTTATATCTTGTTTTTTGTCTCTAGGTCACTCGGGGATGTGTTTTGCTGTTCAGGATTACTCTCGAAATAGAAAATATGCTGACGAAAAAAAAGAGTGCGTGTGTGTCGAGTGAAGTATGGTTTCCCAAATATTAATTAGAATTGTTCTTCTTTTTCTTGCCTCACATATTAACCTAATCTAAATGGAGGGAGAGTCACACTCGTTTCAATATTATTCCGCAATTGAGAGAAACCTATTTTCGTTTTTATGGTTTAATAAGAGCTGGCAAATGGAAGATATAGAAGATCTAATAAGGGAGAACAACACATCATCTAGGTGCGGAAAGGAGGAAAAGTTAGGAATGAAATCAGTTCCTGGTCTCAATCTAAGAGAATAGTGAAACCTTGATAGGCATTTTGTATCCATACATTTTGTCAACATGAAGCTATTCTTTTATCACTAATCTTTGCACACTATTGTTTGGAGGTCTTCACAACCAGTGTCAATGCAACTATTTTCAAATACCTACATCTGGACTAATACATTGGCTTCTCTTAATCCTTTCTACAGCATGTGCAGTTTTGAAAAACATAGTGATATCAATGATGTTTTACTTCACATCACTCAACGAGTTCCATCTAGTAGAAAAACAAACTTGTTGCGTTCTTTATGTGCCCGAGAGAAAGAGACGGAGAGAGCTGTCCTACTCCTACACTAATTTTACTTTCTCTCTCGCCGTCTCCTTTTTCCTCAAACTCAAACACGGCCGGGTTTCTCTCAATATCATTGCGGACAGCCATGCAGAGAAACATGACTGCTTGGCGCAATGGTAGCGCGTTCGACTCCAGATCGAAAGGTTGGGCGTTCGATCCGCTCAGTGGTCAAAGTTTTTTTGCAATCTTTTTTCATCCAGATAAAGACACTGAAACCTCCTAGAGGCCCACTGAACATGCATTGAGACTTCCTGGAAACTATTGTTCAATAATCCTTCTTTCCGCGTTCACCTCGGCAGCTGGTGTATGTAGTGGGCCTGTCCATACGACCTGTGCACAGTAGCTTATTATTGATTGTTTGGACATTTGTTGGGAACACATGAGACAAGAGATGGCAAACGGGAGGCTAAACGAAAGGGGAAAACGGTCAATGAACAAATCAATTGTGAGAGGAAACGGAGAATGTTTCAGATGTGTTTATGAAAAGTTTTGGAGCAGAGAATAGAACGATAAGTGTACAATTGCGCAGCAATCGCAATTTGGGCCGATGTTCAGTTAGACGGATGCTAAACTCAAAATCCGACTAACTTTTTCCCAAATGACCTACTATGATCAAGGCATTTCTTGTCACCAAATCCATGATAAAGAGATTGGTGAAGATACTTTCCGGATCATTTGCTCATCGTGTAGTTTCCAGCATTTGACAAGGCATTCTGAAGAGACGTCACTGGAACGCATCTTCTGAAAAAAACGGGGTCAGAAACAAACAATGTGAAATAGTTTTTTATGGATGTTGCAAATGAACATCCTTGGCAAATTCGTCTCATGATGAAATGTAACTTCAACTGATGTTTAGCTTTGAACTTGTATCGGTGTTTCCGTTATCATTTCTTTTAGATTTGTTCACATTTAGAGTTCAACTGATAATCTCAAACACACTCATCTCTGATTCTTCAAGTCATTTTTCGTTAATTCGCCATTTCCGCAAAGTCAGAATCATCAAGTATATTCATTAACCTCTCGCATTCGAATTAATATTATGTTTATGTGGTAATCTACATGTGTCCATCCTTCTCGCCTGGTCGTTCCGAAAATCAGTGTGACCCCTATTGCGCAATTTTCTCTAAACCTCTCGATTCTGCACGTTCTCTCGATTCGAGGTCTTGCGTAACCCGAAATGTCACTCGGGAAAGTGCCCGAGCAGCAGGTGCGCGGGGTTACGGTAGCAGATCATGAGGAGTCCTCCGAGAGGTGTTTATACAACCAGTAGATTATAATTATAAGAAGTGGATAATTATCGGTATACAAACAGATCGAGGAAGATGAAAAGAAATGAAAACATGAAAGGGAATGTGTGAAAAAAACATATTGATAAGAAGAGGAAAATGAAATTCTTCAAAATCGACGCAAAATTAGATGAAAATACACAGAAAAATATACCGAGTGTCAAAACTCTTCTTCAAGTCAAGTTCTGAGCAAATCCATTCTAATAGAAAGATGCAATAGATATCAGAAAGTGGTGAGCTGCACAAATTTCGCTCATAAAGTTTTAACCAATTTGTTAGTTTACCCGATTTTGCTTAGTCCGAATGAAAGAACGCTGCATCCCTATCATAGACTGACTTGTTTTCAGCCCACCGCGACGTGATGCTCGTATCCACTTGTCGGATGCTACCTTCCAGCCCATCAAGAAAATCACCACCCCGGAGATCATCTACACCGCCTACAATCCACCAGATGTCTCCGAGAAGGAGCTCCGTGCTATGGAAGATTTCAAGTCGTTCTTCGAGAGCTGGGATGAAGACTGCTACACCGAGGATGGTAAGAATTTCAGAGAGAATTGTGTTTGATCGTATTTCATTTTTAAGAGTGCCTCGAACTCATCGAAAATGCTGTCTTGGGGAGAATCGAGACGTATCAAGAGGTGAGCTGAAAACTGAAATCTCTTTAAAATCACATTCCATTCAGATCTACAAGCAAACATCCAACCCACTCTAC
Source organism: Caenorhabditis sp. 40 LS-2015 (assembly GCA_900536305.3). Lineage (NCBI taxonomy): Eukaryota > Metazoa > Nematoda > Chromadorea > Rhabditida > Rhabditidae > Caenorhabditis > Caenorhabditis tribulationis. Next base: position 244,203 of record LR544773.1, on the reverse strand, counting down.
CTGGGCCGCGCTGTCTTCCTGAAGTTCCTCGACTTGGATCGTCTTTCGGATCTCCACAAATTGTACTTGATTCTCAGCGAGGAGTGCGAGTTCCCGATGTGGTACGTCGAGGGAGCTCTCCGTAAGCACTATGACGAAGACTTTGAATGAAATCGTGTATTGATACCTGCTATTATTCTTGTCGGAAAAAATGGCGCTCGGGACCGAGAAGCGCCGACTTTCCCACGGGATATCTCGACACAAAAACAGCTACCGTACTTTAAAGGAACATGCACGAATTGCACGTCATTTTTGCGTTTTGAGCATTTTTTTGAGCTGTTTTTAACAATTTTCTGCAAAAAATGTGACAGAAAAGTACAAATAGTTTTTATTTGTAAATTTTAGTTGAAAACAGCCTGAAAATTGCGAAAATGATGTGAAACTCGTGCATGTTCCTTTAAAGTACGGTAGCTTTTTTGTGTCGAGATATCACCGCGGGAAAATAGGCGCTCCTCGGTCCCGAGCGCCATTTGCTCCAACAAGAATAATATATTTTCCAACAATTGGACTTCGCTAAATTTTGTTTGTGGACAAAAAAAAAATGGAAAAACAAAACAATCTTTGTTTCCAATCTTTCATTTGTTCTATTCGTTTTATTTTTTGCGTAAACTTTGCAAATCCACTCTTTTCTGTATTTTAACCTTCAATTTGTTGCATTCCTCACTCTTTTTTTTCGAATGACCTATCTATTTGTTTCATTTTCAGCGAATAAATCGTATTTGGTAGACTTTTCTTCAGCACTTGATCCCTTCGAGGACTTTTGCAAATCTGCTGGGAATAATAGCCACCAATCCAATCCATGACAGTATGCTCCGCCCATTGAGTTTCTAGGATGAACATAGTTCTGGCTCCGCCCACCTGCCTGTACGGGGGTCCCGAGAGCCATTCTTCACCATCCCTCATCCAGCGGATACCTCTCCTATTACCCCTCTCCACCTATCCGTCTTTCTTCTCACCTGTTGTGTTTTTGCTCTTCTCTCTGCCTTTGGATCGCCATGCTGACTCCAAACGACAAGCACTTCACTGTTCGTAAGAACATGCGAAACCTCAAGTCGACTGCCCAGGAGACTCCACGTTCTCGTCGCAAGAGTCTTGGACCAAACCACAAGCTGTCGAATCAGAAGGAAGATGGCAAAGGACTTGTCCATTACTCGCGGAAGATCATCAAGACCGTGAGAAGATGTAAGAAAATCTGATCCCGCTTTCAGCAAATTCTCAGTCTATGACTTTTCAGCTCTGGCTCCAAGCGACGCCGACATGATTCGTTTCCGAGCTGAAGCAGAGAAGGAACCCATATACGTCAACAGCGAGAACGTCTACGAAGAATTCAAGCCTGTGGAGACTCCGGAAGCTCGTGCGACCCGTGAAGCTCGTGAGGCTCGGCAGGCGGAGCTCAGAATGCAGATGGGTATCACTGCCCCGTGCATGCAGTTTGATGAGGCAACGTGCCCAGACATGGCCGAGTACAGACGTCTTCTTCCATCCACCGACGTCGACATGGCCACTATTGGAGGCATGATTGTGCTGCATCAGTACTCCTACAAGGTTGGTTGAAACAAGAATTAGGGAGATCATTAATCCGGTTAAGATGAATTTAAAAGTTATGTTTCCAGGAGCACATGTTCTCCAACTTCCCGGTTCATCGCGATGGTGCCAACTTCTTCAAGAATGCTGATGCTCTCTGCTTCTCCAAGGAAACTCTCGCTCCTATTCACATGGCTTACCTGGGATTGGGAAGCATTGAAAAGATTGCATTCTGGTACCGCGACCACTTCTCGAGCCGTGATCTGAACCGTCACGACATCAAGGGATTGTACAACGAGGACATGTACACTCGCTACGACCAGCTCTTCGACAACGTTGGACGTGACGGGTGCGAGATGATGATCCAAATTATGAAGAGAATGGAGAGCTACTGTGCCAAGAAGCTCGAGTACACCGGCATGGAGGAGTACGAGTTGGGAGTCCAATTCTGGCGCAACGTCTCACCGCTGCACCTTCCGAGAAACTACCAGCTGGCTCTGATTCTTTGCAAGCAGAAGAAGTGGAATCACGAGGATGTCGAAAAGTGGTTCCGCATGCTCTACACTAAGAAGTCTTGGCTTGGAGCTCGTGGATTCGATGTCTACCACAAGAATCCTGAAACTCAAGTCTGAATCGATCAACTCGGCTGAATGACACGGAAACGGACAATGGAACCGATCAACCCTTCTCAACTTATAATTGCTTCCTTGTATATTTATTTTTATTGTGAACATCTTGTTGTATTTCTCTAGCTAAAAATTTTATTGTTTTTTGTTTCAGTAACGTTAATTTTGGTTATGTGTATTCTCAATTTTTTTTTTCTCAGTTAAAGTTCATCTTTATGAAATATTTTTGAGTTATGTTTCTTGAATAAAATTTATCGTATATCCAGCTATTGTCTTAGGTGGTTAGGTGTTTGGAGCTTACATCTATCCTTTCTCACTTCTTCCACGGGCCAAGCTGGTTTGGTCGTCACATGATGCGCTCAATTCCTCAATAGTCCTCGGCTTGGCTTTCCCTAGAAATAAGATGCTCCCTCAGGAATGTTGTCTTGCCACAACATCACCGGACTTGCATGCCCATCTCTTTTGAATTTCAATGTCTTTGGTGGGGAGTAATACTTTATTTTAACATATCGAAGTGGATAGAGAGAAATAAAGTGTGGGGGTACGGGTTCAGAAACGGTGTTCTATTACCACGTGAGGTACTACTCGTTTGGAAAATGGAAGAGAATATCATTTGGGACTTAACTGAGATAAGTAAAAAGGGAAGGGAAGATTCGAGGGACAGATTTGATAAAACATATGAACAAGAATCATCAGATTCTGAGCATAAAACGGTTTTGAGTTGATTGGTTTCGATGAGGTTGACAATTTAGACGCTGGCGTATCCTTGTCTCTTGGCGCGAGCGCGGCCGATGAGGTATCCGACGAGCACGACGATGACGAGAGCGGCGAGGCAGGCTCCGACGACGATTGGGACAACATCGCTGGTACGGGCATCAAGATAGCACACCTCGTAGATCTGGTTGGATGGGAAGGTGGTTCCGTTGAGCTGGGCGAAGGCGATGATGTTAGCCGACTTGATGTCAATGGTAGATCCTCCGACGAGTCCGAGCTTGGCAGTGGAGCACTGAAAACGTATAGGTTAGGCATGTATCTTGCCAGCCATTGCGGCAACATACCTTGTATCCGTTGGTCTCGGTGGCAGTGACATCTCCGGCCTCCTTCTCGTCTCTCTCGAACTTTCCGAAGTATGGAACCTTGCTGGTGACTTGAGTTTGGAGAGTGTAGTCAATGATCTTGAAGGCTTCGTTGCTGGAGGATCCGAAGACAATCTTGAGCTCCCACTCCTTTGGATAACGAGCGGACTCTCCCTCTGGACGGAATTGAATCTGAAAATTGGTAACGTTTAGGATGACCAGATAGTGACAACAAACTCACGTTCAAGGTCTGAACAGATTGGTTGTTGAAAACTCCGTTGCAGTCTCCATCGACGTTGAGGGTGTTGTTGAGAAGAACCGTGTACTTCTTGGTGGTGTTTCCCTCGTTGAAGTTGAGATTGAACTGGAAGTCTCCGTCGAGAATGATGCAAGTGAGTCCGGTATTGTTGTTGGTCACGTAGAAGTGCTCAGCGGAAGCGACGGCCATCAAGGCGAACAAGGCGACAATTGATTTCGACATAGTTCAATTGGGCAGAATGAGGTGGTTGATCTGAAAAAAGCGATGTTTATCTGAGTTGAGAGCGAAAGCAAGAAAAATGGAGCAATGTGAAAAGAGTGTACGATCAATAGATATTGTGTTTGTGTAGCCCTGGACACAAGCAAACAGACTAAATTGCCCCGTGAGTTGAATAGAAGTGTGAGGAAGGCAAAATATGTTTATATTTTTGCTAGAATCGATGAGGATCGCGAAGAATCATAACAAGACTAGCAAGATGACGAAACAATAAGGGAGATAGCAGGAAGACAATGGCTGTGGACAGTGGCCTAACAACCGCAACTTTGCCCCTGGGGTAGTAATATTGATTTCGCATCCATTATCGCCCTACCAATCGCATAATTGGACAGTCCGTCATGGTAAAGACCTAAATTTGTAGAGCAAATGAGCGGTGAATACGAGGCGCGACTCGGTGATTATCACGATTTTGATAACGAAACAAGAGAAAGAGCAACGCTATCGCCGGTGACCTGATAACATTCGTCGTCGACATCGATCGGTTTTTGGTGTATTTCTCCCCACTAGGCGCAATCTAATGATAAAGTATGTCTTCTCAATCGGAAAGTACTTTTTTGAGTCGCCACAACCATGATAAATCACTAATTTGGACGCTGCAAGGGTAGCAGCAAACGGAAAAGTTCCGAAACGCAGAGTTGTTTTGTTGTCGCATCGACCAATGCCGACGAGATGCGACAACAAACGATCATGTGATCTAACTAAAATCAACTACTAGAGGTTTCGAGCAAAACTATTTAAAATTAAAAAAAAGAAAACGAATTTGCCCTGGTAATCTATGCAGTTTCGGACACACGATGTCGTAAAACGGAGGGCTATCGGGACCGCTGGAGATGGGGGAGAGAAGAGGAGAAGACGAACGAGAGGAGGACAAGAATGACTGCGGAGAAAAAACGAGGAGGAATGACGAGAATGAGAGAGAGGCCGTTGTCCCCCCACTATTTGCGCGCGCTCGCGGTCACCCTCAACGTATAAACGCAGTTGGCGTGAGGTTCTGTGTTGGGGTGGTACCCCTAGTCGTCGCGTGTTTGCGGACTCAACGCATTTTTTGATGGAAGGTTCTGGAAGGCACGATTTTTTGCAATGGTTTTGTCAGGAAAACATGGCGAATGGGAAACAAACTTTTGAATGAAAATGTTAATGATGTCTTTGAAGTGCAAAACATCTATGGAAGCACCAGAAAATGTAAGTTTTTCGAGTAAATTTCAGGAAAATCTGCTGCCTTGAAAGAGAACGGATTTCAATTCACTTTCCAATGGTTTTCAAGCGGATGATTGACGAACATCGTAATGTGGAAGTATGTCTATCGACGACTGCTTCGATACACGACTGTTCCGTACACTTAATTGGACAAAAACATCTCGAAAAACGCAAACTCGCCTGCCGATTAACTCACAAAACGAATTCGATTAAGGATGGACAAAAATCTGAACTTGATCGAATATCCCCCGAAAAAGGATTCTGCACGCGTGAAACTGAACCTTTTCAAATAGTTAATTCAATTCAAATATTGCATCTCCTCAAATTTCAACCCAACACTCTTGTTTGCTCAACAACTTTTGGAAGTTGAGCGTGAAGAATAGAAAGAAGAAGAATAAAAACGAACCAACAGATACATTATTTGAAAATTGAAAAGCTTAGAATTGATAGGTTCCACTCAAACACTGAATGTTGACGAAAAGGCTAAAAAAAACTATAAATAACAATGAAAGAGATGCGAAATCAAAGATGAATGATACGAAATGAGGAATATGGAACCCGATGAATAAGATGATAATTCTGGAAAGAAGAATCGAATCATATTTGAGACTGCTTGTACTCTCGGCGAAGTCTTTCTAGTCTCAAGTCTTGGTATAGTTGAGCTGGCGGATCTTGAACTCCAAGAATATAACGATCTCGGAACATATCGTCTATTGGATGCTCCTCGCCAATGTCATAATCGAGCTCAGCAAGGGACTGAAAAAAGACATTGTCTGTTTTTCACACTGTTATTGTTACCGGTGGATATCGAACAGCAACGGGCTCGAGATCACGTGGTGCTCTCCATTCGTGCTCATCCAATCTGAAAATAAACATGACATGATAGTTCCATTTCGCAATGGGGTCATGTCACTCGATATATACTGTTTATATTTTCAACATATACTTTGCTTTCGATTATCAACCCACGAGTGTCTGTTTAGAATAACAACTCTTTCACCTCATTTCATTATACAGAAAGAGCACTCACAATCTCAACGAAGGTTCGTAATAAGTTTCCGTGCCTGGTTGACTGGAGCTACTGGTGTCGCCTGGAAAACAACAACAAAAAATTCGAGTCAAAACAACGAAAGGAATAACCATAAGTAAACCGCCCGTAGTCTTGATAAGTCTTTGATGGGGTTGATGTGCTCCGGCTCTTTCTCCGCTTTGTCTTCTTGTTTTTGTGATTGAAACATCTCCAAGCGTAGAGACCACAAGCGAAGAGAACGAAGAGACCAAAAACGCCACCCATGATATACAGGGAGAGATCTGCATTTTCTGGAATTTTTATTTTCTATAGAAAAGAAATTTTAATCTTCTCTCACCTGCAACTCCAAGTCTCAAGGAGTTACTCGGTTCACTCGGAGGATACGCTGGTCGAGTACTCCGAACACGAAACACAGTCTGCTTACTCTCGTCAATATCTTTCCCTAATCTATAGTAGGTTTCGATAACTTCGGCGAGTGGTTGGAAGTTTTTGCTGGGCTCTGTGCGACTCTCAATTCTATATGAGGTTGCTCCTTCTGCAGCTGTCCAACACAACTCATTATATCCGCAGATGTACAGCTTGTCAGGAGCATGCAGACTTGTACAGCCTAGAAAAACATGATTAGCATCTGAATATGCTCATTGTTTATTACTTCTCCGATTGTAAGTAGTCGAGTTCGTGGACCCCTGTGCATTGACACTTTCTATACTGACTCTATATGACACAAATGGCTCCAGATGATCGAGAATTGTTTCGTTTCTAGATGTTTTGATGGATGTCCATTGTGAGCTCATCTCATTTTGAGCATGAACGGCAAACGTTTGATCAAATCCTCCGTTGTAACCTGAAAACGAAGAATTGGAAAGCAGGATGTGGGTGAAATGGTTACCTGGGGTCCATGAAATTCTCATAGAACTACTGTTGATACACGAGAACTTGATCCCAGTGGCCATTTGGGGTTTCGTAATCTGAAACCATTTCTTAAAAATCAGTCGCTGAGTTTAGTGCTACTTTAAATTGTTTGTGTCAAAAGGAATTGTGAATTTCCAATATGACAAATAACACTGAATAAAGATCACGTTTCATGTAAAAAATCTACCAACCCACCTCGACCAATAACATGACTCTTGTGGAAATCGTTTCCACGGAATTGGCGATCACGCATTCGTATAATCCGTGATCCAAATGCTCAACCTTCTTGAAAGTCATGGTGGCTTGGTTGATCCGTTTCTGAAATCAAAATTCATACTCATCTGACCTTATTTTTCACTAAACACCTTTTCTCTAACCCAGTACACAATTGGCATCGGATCTCCAAAACCTTGGCATGGAATCGTGACTTCATCTCCAAGTCTCACTTTGATCTCTGACGGAGGTAGAATAGTGAATATTGGTGGTTCTGGAACATATGCGTTTCAGTTCATGGAATTTTGGTCAATTTCCAACCTGCAACAATCAAATGAGTTTCCACAATAGACCCTTTTCCAGCAATGTTATCCGCTTGACATCCATATATACCTCCATCCCCTGGTCTGGCATTGAAGATCTTGATTTCACCCTACAAAGAAAAACCTGTATAAAATGTGATGATGCTGGGATACCGTTAATTGAGTTGGTAGAAAATGCCCATTTTTTGTCCATGAATAGCTGCTTGGAGTTGGATTAGATGTGACATCGCATGCAATTGTTGCGTTTCTCCCAGATGCTACTGTTTTCACAGGTTGGTGGGTCTCTGAGGGTTCCGGTGGGTCTGAATATTATCCTTCAGTGTTTTTGAATTCTGATGTTTGAAAAATTTCTCCCTTTATCCAAATTTTTTAGATTTGAATACCTCAATGTCACTTGAACTTTTTTGAAGGTCTTTCAGGTGTAAAACTTGATGCGGATAGCGTGTCAACTTGATTTTCATAGACTAAGCCGCTCGTTTTTTGGCCACCCAGCCTTACTAAAGATCGTCCTTGGATGTCTGATTCGCGTCACCGATAACTCACAGAAAACTTGCAGATAAGCCGTCGAACTTGTCGTTTCGCCAATCGTGTTCTTCGCTTCACAAGTGTACCAGCCACTGTCAGTTTTTCTCACATCTTGAAGAGAAAGGTCGCCGGACTAGAAACAGTTGGATCATTACTTAAACAATGGTTGTCATCACTCACTCTAATGTTTGAGCGCAGTCCCAATGGAGTAGTCTTGATTGGCTTTTTCTCGAAGAACCATGCATAAGATATCGACGCAGATTGGGAGTTCGCGTGGCAGTGCCAAAAAACATTGGACCCTTCAATAACTGTTTTGTTCAGAGGAACCAAATCGAAACTTGTTGCTCCTGGAATCTCTCATTCTGAAGGGTGTTCAAGTTAATTCATACTTACTAGAAAATCTCAAATCTATGGATGAGGTGTGATTGCCTTCAATGTTCACCGCTAGACAAGTATAATAACCGCCGTCACTTTCCGACAGATTGCTGAGTGTGAGGACTGGAGATGTGCTAATGATTTGCTCGTTCTGAAAAAAAGGAGAATAATTCAATGTCGCGAGCAATTATCACTCACCCTAGACCACGTGATTTCTGGTGACGGAGCTCCATCTGCTTTGCATTCAATGGCCAAATCGGATCCAACTGTTCTATGTATGACTTGGTGATTTGTAGGAATACTTATCACAGGTGGTACTGAAATAAGATGATTAACAATAATCAGTCTGGTTTCTTACCGTTAACCACTAGTTTTGCTGATAACCCTTTTTCGGGTTTTGTGGGTTGTTTGGAAAATTTTGTCACGATACATTGATACACTCCGGCATCTGCATCGGTGACCGAGTGTATGGTGATTCCAAGGAAACCATCTCGAGCTAGTCGACCTGAAAGTCAAAATTGTGTGCACTGATTCTTCTCAACACTTTCCGATATTTTTTCAATACTGTCAATTAAAAAAGAACACCATTGTTAAAAAAAGGATAAAAAGTAGTTTTCACAATCTTCTTGTAGTCTTTCGGTACCATACTACTTGTCTTCTTATATAATATGATCGTGTCATATTGCGTTCACATTTCCATTTCCTACTTGCCGATTTTTCATTTTTGAAAAAGTGGGAGGAGGAAGCTGATTAAGTAATGTCTTTTGTTCTACTGTGAGGGCGGAGAACAATTATTTCACCTTTCTTCTTCACACTGTTCTATGATCTAATTAAATTTCTGGTCTTCACTACGATTACTCCTTATGCCAACTGATTTTATTCTCACTACCATATTTTTATTTTCTGTCTCTACTGTGGACTCTATCAGAAGGCAATGTTGTCTTGACGCCGGAATTCCAAAAATCTGTGCCGAGCATATGTGTGATCCATCCAAAACACTGGAAAGGAAATGGCGATACAGCCTTTTCGATTCCCGACTAAACTGCCAGAACTACATTGCTGCTGCTGCGAAGTGTTTGGCTCAGGGAAGAGATGTTACTGTTTGTTGCGAGAAAATGGCTACTGATGAGAGAGACAAGTATTGCTTCGGAATATGCAACGGGACAATGGATCATTACGATTCATCAATGATGCATCAGTTAGCGTTTTGTTTTTCTAAAAATATCGATGCGGTGTATCAATGTCTCATGGCGGGCTACTTAGCTGCTCCAACTCCACCTCAAAACGTGACGCTGGTTTCCAAAAACGAAAACTCGGCAGACATCAACTGGAAGGAACCAGCTGAAGGGGTGGACCTCGTGGAGTACTACAGCATTCACATCATTACTCGAACTGGAGAATTCGAAACAAAGGAGTCTTTCACAACGAAGCACAAAAGCTTCACAGTGGAAGGCCTCATTCCAGAGGTCGCTTACGTAGTTTACGTTGTTGCTCATGCTGCGGGATTCAACAACGACACCAATTGGTACAAGTCAAGGTTGTCCAATGTTGTTAGATTCAATCTCAAAGAACAACTTGTTGTGTCAAAAAAAGAGATATTTATGCCGAAAAGTACAGAAACATTGACCATGTTCTGCAAACTGCGACCAATGCTGGAAGCAGGTAAATCTGTCGATTGGGTCAAAGTCATTGGGAATGAATCTGAGCTTTTGGTATCAAGAAGAAAGTACTCAATACGAACTTATCAACCCAAGGAGCGACCGGTAAACGGTATCATTTACTCAACTCTCGAAATAACTGACTTCGATGAATCCAATTTTGCTTCCTATCGATGCTACATCAACAATACACGAGTGGAATACTACGAGACAGCGGTGACTGAATTGGATTACAGTGAGCAGGCGCCAGCAGATAGTCCACCAGAATCTCTACTCGAGTGCTGCGCAAGAAATATTCAAAAGGAAAGGTGTCAGACGTTTTGTACAGATACGGATCGACAGACATTAGAAAAGCTGCGAGTTGGTAAGTTGATTCATTCGTGATACTGTCTCCAGATCAATTTTAGATCAGCTTGTTGGCGCCATTGTGCCACGGAATATGAGGCACTGTGGCCAAGAAATATTGTCTATCTTCAAATGTTCGCAGGACGACGTGTTTGCTGCTGCCTGCTGCATTCACGCTCAAGTGAGTTTGAATTACAAGGAAAAATAGTGATACTATTTTTTCAGATACCATTCCATTGCTTGGGAATGTGTGATAATAGATTCGAAACGGATTGGATAAGGGTCAGACAGTGTAAGCAATATGTGGAGAAGGTTGGTCTTTTTTAGACTACAAATCAGTTGTGGCTTTAGGTGTACCAGTGCAAATACGAAACAATCAGTGTCAAGCCAAGCGGCTTTGGAGATGTAGGAGTTTCGCACATTCGGGATTGGAAGTTTCGCTTTAAATGGGAAAAACCAGCAGATACAAAAGTAAGTTACGGCACTACTCCTAAATTGATCACAACTCTACTTTGAGGTTTTTTATGTGTACTACAAAAGGAAAAACGGGTCATGGAAATCTCTTGTTACACTGGACCATACCATTGATATAGTTGCAGCTGATGAGGTAATATAAGAAAACTACAAAGACTACATTGGCTTCAATTTCAGTTTGTGCTGATAGGAGTCCACGAATTTGGACAATCTGCACCATATCGGATGAAATATGGTTTGGACGGATGGGTTCCGGTTGATCGTTATTGAATGAACATGAACAATCTCGAAAAGATGGGAACCTTTCGAGATTGATGGGAACCATTCGAGATACTTTTCACAGCCAATTGAACACAAGACGTGTTCAATTCAGTCCAACTGACCTTGATCATGAACAATAAACCAATTTTACAAAAAACACGTTCTTCTGCACCGAACTCATTTTTAATTGAAATATCGTCTCTTCAGAATAGTATCTAAATTACAAGTTGTTTTTCATTTTCTTATTATCGAATGTTCTGATCAATTGAAGAATTTTCAGGTTGAGAATGAGATAGTTATCAAATGAATAGGTTGTGTGTTTCTCTTATTTGTTGATCAAGACGACCAATCATCAGATTGACTTGATATTTTCAAAGAAAGATCTAAACTACTAGAGAATGCTGTAATGAGGGCTATGACATTTTAGTACATGATTATTACTATTCAAAAAAGGGCTTCTGAAAATTGACAACAGTTGAAAAAAAAATCAAAACGAATATTGCTAAGCCAAAATTTTTTTGTGAAGGCCTTTCAACTACGAAACTACGAAGAAGTTTCCATTTTATTATGTTTGTTCGAAAAAAAGAAGGATGAACTGGTTTCATCTAATTGACCAATAGCTCTCAAAACTGTATTTTTCAATAATAAGATAACCTTTTTCAGTCGTTTTCTTTTCAGATTCGGAACCCGGTTTGTTTTCAACTTTTTTTTTTCTTAATCCACCCTCAATCTCTCACAACCTCGAAACTCACCTTGTAATGAAGGCGTGACATGTCCCTGCTCCTGACCGAAAGCACTCAAAATCAATTGTCCATCCTTTCGCCAGTCCAGTGAAAAGTTTTCCTCGTTGTACAAACTAATGGAGCACGGAATCGTAATTGGTGCTCCCGCTTTACCCCAATATGTTTTCATCTGAAACAATAAAAAGTTTTGAAAATGAGTATTACTCAACAATTGGAAATTTAGGGCTTGTGACTAGTAATATAGAAGATGCCGATGGACCAATTCGAGAATATGAATGCAAATATCGGATTTCATAGTTTTGTTAAAACTAAAATCTGCTTGACAAACAAAGAATCCGTTTCAGTTTTCAAACTTCAGAACCCGAAAAAAGTAAAAAACCAGTTGAGTGGAGCACAAAAGAAACAATAGGAAACGTTCTAAGGAATTTGGGGATAAGCTGCTCTTCCGCCGTGCGCAGACAGCTGTTCGGAACGTGTTGACCTCTGGAGGAACAGAGTGCGCACGAGCGGAAAAAGAAGAAGCCCTAACTATGTTGTAAAGTATATGTTGCGGATATAAGTTGCAACGTTTCACCACACACACCCCACTCTACACTGCTTTGTGCTCGCCCAGTCAGTTGGTGGTTCCGATTCTTAGTGGTGGTTAAATAAAGTGGTTGGTGGAAGGAGGTCGATGTCAGGTTGAGTGAAACGAGTAAAGTAACCTATGTGTCTTGACGTGGAAGTATGTGTAAGCAAGCTCCAGTTTTCAATTTCATTCCTTCAAGGCACAAAAATGAATCAAAACCTTTTCAAGTGGCAGCCAACGGGAAAATATAAAAAATTGAAATTTTTTCTCAAGAAGACGTGATGCTGGGTAAAATATTCAAAACGCAGATGGAGAATGAGAAATGAGATGTGGAATTGAAAAGATTGAAAAGATTGGAAAATGAAAAAGGGATTCGGAGTAAAAAATGTAACCCTCTTTTCTCATTACTTTCCCACAAACGTAATTTCTTTGGGCTTTGGGGGTTAACCACTCCCCAACAGAAGCTGTCCTCGACCCAACACCACATGTTTGATATGTGATAGCTCGCGAAGACAACACATTTGTAATTTACAAGTCGGGGACAAGACCCAAGACCAAGCCTCGAATTCTTGTATTCTGTCGGCGAGAAGTCAAGATGAAAATGACGGAAGACGAGTGTTCGGTTCGCGTGTATCAAATTACGACTTGAGAGAGTTAATTGTATATTCTGTTGTTTGGAAAAGCGTCGAGAAGTCAGTAACTCCAACATGATTATCGCCTTGTGACATTGTTTCAATGTGCCGGGGTGGATTAGGTAACAAGCGTTAATGGTGTTAGGTTGGCGGGGTGGAAAAAGTGAAGCCAAATAAGAAAGTGGAATTGGGAATCTTTTCGAATATAAAGTTCGAAAACTTTCAACAGTGATGGGACATGTTTGGGAAATGTGAAACACAGTGCAACAACTTCGAAGAGTACAAAAACATTTTGAACGTGGAAAACAGCATCGACTAAAATCTTGACTACTGTCCCTAAAATTCTAATCAGAGAAATCGACAAAGCTTAAGTACACCCGACCAGTAGATCAGAAAAAATCTGCACAAAAATAAAACAGGAAAAAACACGAATTGACACGCCAAGTGTCAAAGCGAATAATTCAAAGATTCCGCTTCTCTCTTTTTGTGCGAGTTTCCCTCATCTCTTGTGACACTAGGCATGATGATGTTCTTTGCGCATTTTCCAACCAGCCTATCTTTGCCTCATCACTTCTTTTTAAGGATGAGTACTCGCACAATTCCCCCTCTACACTTTTGCCCCTCTTTTTGATGTTGCCCTCCCTCTTGCCTATAATGGAATCACAGTAGTGTTGCACTTTATCACATTGCCCTATTCTATTCATCTAGCGTTGCGACATTCGAAAGGGTGAACTATTTGTTTCTTGGTATCTTGGGCGACCAGATATTTGGAACGCAGTCCGAATAATTAATTAAGTCACGCAAAGCTTCAGTTCTCAATCTTGAGAATTTTAGATGCGGATTCCGGTATATAGTTAGATTGAGATTTTTGAAAAGGGAAGAATCTTTGGTTACGAAATTCTAAATTTCGAAGGAAAATATTTTTGGATGGTATGCTTTATCGACATGATGTGAAAATCCACACATTTTTTGTGAAACTGATGGTTTATAGATCGTTAGAAAGTTGTAAGTACAGTAAAAATTCGAAAGAAGTTATTCGAAATTGAGCGGAATAAAGAAATTTACAACACAAACCTCATCGGGAAACCCAGACTCATATAAAGAGCCGAAACTGCGCTTACGGTTGTGTTATGTGGCTACTTGCATCTGGAAGTAAAGATGCTTGCTCCGAAAGCTGTATTTTGTTTTACTATATTCACCTTTTGAACAGCATTCTCCATCTTTCGGAGCTTGTATCTTGGTTTCAAGAACTTTTCGCAGTCAGCCAGATAGCACACTCAAAAAGCCCAGTTTATGAACTAGAGATGTTTACGAAACTAGCTCAGGTAAGCAGTTCAAACTGGGCAGGCCTACTAAATATCAGAAAAAACTCACCTCTCCATCCTTTGTTTGCCTTCGAAAGAACTTAGCCGCATATCGAGAAGACATCCTGAAACCGGAAAAATATACTGAAAAAATGATGAGAATCCATAACAAGTCCCCGAGAAACGAAACTCTCTTCCCTAAATCGAGTGAGATACAAACACATTCAAAGGTGGTGTCGGTTCGTGAATAAGCGCATTATAACTCTTTCGGGGTGGGGCCCTCCCCTCCCATGTATCCCATTGACCTCCCGTTTTGCCGCAAGTATTGCCTTCTGGCAATTCTCATAATAGTGTAATCATGGATATACATAAGGTGTCTGGAGACAAGAAAGTCGAAGAGAGAAGAGAAGACGTTGTTGGGGGAGAAGGACGAAGAAAAGGAGCTCAAGACAATTAACAGAATCGGCTGGAGGAAAGAAGAAGGGCAGATGTTATGGATCCGGGCCTAGTAACCAATCATAATTCTGGTTGGCCTGCATAATGCCATTAATGGACGTGTCATAAAGTTTGGAGTGCCGGGAAATATAACAGTGTTTTTGTGTGGGCAAGGAGAAACGCTTGGATCGAGAAAAAACGTTGATATTATTTTTTTGGAATGAATTGAAGGTCATCGTTAAATTGGAAAAACGAAGTGCAACTCTATGAAAAGTTAGACTTATTATGACCTCGATCATATTATATAATTTTGCTGTGAAAAAAAAAAACGAAAGTCTATTATTTTTCATCGTGGCAGATGAATATTCACGTTTTTGGTTAGGTTTGTTCTCAAGGAAGTCCCCACTTGTGGTTCTTGGAAAATCTTGCATAGTTGCCAAGTAACATATTATTATGAAGACATTATCTGTAAACAATCACCACTGTTTTTCATTTAGGGGCTGTGCAACCTCCCTTTCTGTAACTAGACGTAGAACAAGTTGCCTCCGTTCTAACATTGATACAACTGGAAATTTCTCAGTTACTTCTTTCTCCATTCTGACAGGTGTGAATGAGTTAAGATTTCATTCTTGTATCGCTTCCTTGTAGGTTTTGTGTTTGAGTATGTGTCGCCGGGGGAAGTGTCGTTTATTTCAATTTTCAATTCACTAGAGCGGAAACCTGGACAGAAGGGGTGACATGGAAGGATCGGGGGGAAGGGGTGAGCAAAAAGTCAATTGGAGCATTTTCATATTTTTTGTCGTCTTGTGATCCATACAAAACAATTTCAACCTGTGGCACGCGTGCCAGTAGACACAAAACTGCCAAGACATGAGGAGTCAAGTTGAGCGACGTTTATAAAATGCATGCTCCAGTCTGTTTTCATTTTCATTCATTCACACTTCTAAGGTTAGGTGAGCAGGCTCTGACTCATTTTTTCGTGGTTGACTTGTTTTTCCAGCTGAGATCGCATCGCAATTTAGAAAGGGCAACAGAGAGAAGATCTGTCAGAGATATCAGAGCAACCAGTGAATAGGATGTTGCCAGTGATCTCATTCTGGAGCAGAGTTAGTCATTCTTGAAGTATCTTACGGTTACGCTTTTCTTGATTTTCAGACGTGTAAGGTTTATAAAACCTCGCCAGCAGTCTATTTTCAAATTTTCAAAAACTTCATTTTGTCAAGTTACAAAATTTGAACAGCTGAAGGTCTATTTACTGTCTGTTGATCTCTTCCAGGATTGGGAATTAGAGGTTGTCGCCCCGTCAAAGTTTCCTCTTGTAAATTCACCAAATAAAAAAAACTTCATGAAATTGTTTCCAATTTTAAAAGGCTGCCATGTGTCGCCCATCTGCACTTTCCACCATAAACACATATGCCGTTTCCCTTTTTCATTTATTTTTTGACTTCCCACTCATTGCAAGTTGGATTATACATATGCATCATAATTTTTTTCGGCACTGGTCTGTCCTTTTCATTTCAAAGTTTGTCTTGCGAACTAAATAAGGGAAGTTGTGAATTTGCCGTGGGGACCCTGTGTTATACGTCACGGATAGCCCTAATTTCAGTAACTGCTGCTGACCTCCGGAAGTCAGCTTTTGCCTTTATGAAGTTGGCAACCAGCTAGCCGAGCTTTTTTGCAAACTTTACTTTCGAAAATCTATTATTGCCAATGGAATTTGGCACATACTATGGGGTTATGGTCACGTTTCACAACGTTCCCCGGTTAGTTGCTTGTGTTGAAGATCGGTTCAGAGTCCTCCACACAATCTTAAAAAAATATAATATCACGCGAAAACCCCAATCATCTACTAGTTTTCACTGCAGGTGACAGCACTTGTCACCACCAGAAAATGCACCAATTTTTAATTAACCATTGGTTCATTTTCTGTTTTCATCCACTGACTGTGTGCATTGCCTACCCTCTTTTCCCTTCGTTCTCCACGCCCATTTTCTCCCACACTTCCTGATTTTCCTTCTGAATTCTGGTAGGAGCTATTCTGGAGAAAAGGATGAATAAGAAGAGAAAAAAAAAACGTTTTGCGGCTAGTTCTAAAACTTTGAAATTTTTCCTTGGAAGGCGTTGGCAGAAATTGAAAAAAGGAGTGTTATCTGATCTTTTCAAGCCTTTCATTCAGTATCTTCTGTTAGCGGATGCATACATGTGCGTCAAGAAACAAACATCTCACATTGCCAACATGGATTTCAATCCGAGACCAGATCTTTTTTTCCTATCAAACTTTCGTTTTTGGTTCTGGAGTTTGACTGACGGAGTTTTTAGAGAAAAAATAGATAAATCAGAATAACTTCGAAGCTCATCCTTTCATCCTACATTTCATCTTCTTTCCAAAAAAGTGCTCCCCAATTCCAAAAAGTGTATTTTCCAAGCAACACATTGTGATCCATATGGATTAGAAGAGTAGTTGCAATTCAGAACCTCCTTTTTCCCTCTCTTTCGAGTGGCCACATGTTTCTATGTTTTTGGAGGAAAAGAAGATTGCAAAAAGTTACTCACTTTCATTATGCACCACAGAGATCAAATTCCTGGAAGCAGCACTTTCAGATGTATCACACCAATCACATGGAAAGTTCAAAAAACATTTCTTATCTTTGAAAGGGTAAGTTTTGGTTCTCGTTTTTCTGGTGAAGCTTAGGTTATCAGTAATCGAAAGCATATGATGTTGTGGTTTGTCATTTTGTTTGTGTCTTTGTTTCAAAATAGGTTTTCTCCATATAACCCTATTTCTCTCTGGTGATCTCAGTTTCTGCAAAATCCAAAACTAGATTCACACGCTCTTTCCTCCACTTTTCAAACATTCGGTATGATCAAAAAGGTTTTTACTTTCGGCTCTCGCAATTTATTTTCAACTCAATTTAATTGACCAGAATGATTCTCATGTTTGCTCACTTTTCGATTCACAGAGTTCAAAACTGTGGAACCTTTCCTTTTTGGGTTTTAAAAGTACAAAAATCTAAACTTTCAAAATCTTAAAACTTAAATCCTACAATCCCAGTACAAAATCCTGCCTTCATCATCATTTCCGGGTAGACAGACAAACATCTTCTGATCTATCAAACTCCAAAAAGTTGAACTCAGACTTTTTAATTCTAACTTTTATTTTTCAGAATTTACATTCCGTCATCAAAGGAAATGACGTAAAACTAGAAGAAACTCTAATAGTGTTGCCAAATTTATCTCTTCTCTCATAGCCCTATTAATTTCAACTATGATGCGTGTTCCCACACTCAGTTGACCAATGTTCTTTGGCACAAAAATGAAGATGTTTTTTTCCGCTGGACCGCCCTGTCTAGTAGTTATCATAAAACATTGTATCTGATCATGCAATACTTGTTATGATTGTTTGACGCCGGTGAATGTCATCTGATGCGTAGGATGCTCATTATTACTTTTGAGACGTCTGCAAAATCTAGACAAAACTCATTGAACTGAGTAATGCGAAGCTCGTCTCTATCGAAATCATCAGAGCAAAACGTGTACTTTGTATTTTTCTAAACTTCCTCCTCCTTTTTTCTCTTTGGCTTCCGATTAGTACCTACTCGAATGAAAACAGCTTCGAAAATTCTTTCGAAAAGTGCGTGGAATACCTTTTCACACCTTTTTTTCCAAACCTTTCTTTCCTCTTCCCGTCGTTTTCCGAATTCTTCATATGCTTCGAAGGCAACGACCGTTTTTGTGTTTGGTGTGCGTGTGCATGAGGATTTGTTTGAAAAGGCGAAGAAAAGGTGTTGGGTGTGAGTAGTGCGTCACAAAAGAATGGTGGAGTAAAGCTGTTTCCGGGAATGTTCCCAAATTTTTTTTGGTGGTTGCCTCTTTCGGTTTTTTGGACGCCCTGACTTTCAGAGTGAGGCTTTTACGTCGCTCTTGTTTAAAATGGTCCAGCCTCATGCATATATTCTGGAAGTGCCAAGAAACAAAGACGAGAGTTTGGAATAGTGAGGCTATTTGTTTCACCGGGAATGTCGTTTTTCAAAAGACTCTGAGAGTTTATTTTGAATTGACGCACTTGAAGGACAAAATCTGATTCAGATGAGTCTCTTCGCAACCATCAAAAAAATTTCCATTTGTGTGTCAAGCCTTCAAGAACCTTATCAAGAGGCTTCCTAAAACGGTAATCCTGATCAGTTTTCAACTCAATGTTCAGATCATAGACACAGCCAGTCGAACTTCGTCTCAAAATGTAGGTCGGACTATTATCAACCCTATAGATTGAGATCCTGGAGTAAAAATCGGCATTTAGTTTACGTGATTGAAACTATGATCCAGTGAACCTAAATCCTATAGCGATATTCAAGGTAAACGTTTGAAATTGGAATCTCACTTCCAATATTACTTTAGGAAGTAACTTTGTTAGGTCATTACTTGATTCACGTGAACATTATTTCGCTTTTCATCTCAGAATCTGAATCTATAAATTTGATTCCACCATGACCTAGATTGTAAGTACAAATTTAAACTGTAAGAGTTGAGGAGCTTTCTTGTAAGGCATGTTCAGATGAGACTTACCCCAATTCAAGGTAAATGATAGCTAGTCTTTTTTTATTAGGGGTTTTCCCATACCGAAGCATCCATAAATACTCGGAAAAAAAGACACACAATCATCTTCACTCACTAAATTACTCATGTTGAGTGCTGCACTTATGAGTTATATAAATTATATATCAACTCTTCTCCCTTCTTCTTTATTTCCTCTCTACAACCACTTTTTTACCCGTCGGCGGGATAGAAAAGGAGAAAGTTTGCGCAACGCATCCTCATATCCGTCCATCTTCACCTCAACATTTTTTCCATCTTCAACTCATCCTATATATTCCTCCTTCGCAAAAGCTTTGAAATCGACTGGAACTCTCCTCCTCGAGTTCTGTTCAGTTTTCTTAGCCATATAATTCATACGGGTTCTCACTTGCTTTTTCATTTTTCATCGTGCAATGTGTCAGGAAAATGCTCATAATTGAGAACGGGGTCAGTTGAGCAGACGCGTCCTCATTTTTTGAACCTGCAGAGTCAGCGAAAGAAGAGGGGCACTTGACTTCATCACTCCGTTCTACACACTCCAAATTGAATTATTTCCTCAAGTACCATGTGCATCATCCGGAAGCTTTTTTCTGTTTTTTAGTCGCAGCGTTATTATACGTCACGTGTAGGGTATCCATGATACCGAGAGCGATTCTGATAGTTCACAGAGTTTTGATTCCAATTTGTTTTTTCCAGTGGAAAAGTACGGTAGAATGTCTCGTTTCAGTTTCTCAAGAAGGAGAAGGGAGGTGGGTGAGTGTTAGGTAAGTTTTGGGCTCCGCCCACTAGATAGAGACATTACCAGACACATTACCACTCATGGGAGGGGGGGGCTCTGAATTCTCAGAACTATTATCAATTTCCTGCAAACACATAAAATCTGTCTACCATTTCCAATTTTCGCCACTCTAACAGAGCAATCTCTTTCCACTCCTCTCTACTTTTTCTTTTGATCTTCTCATTTCTTTTCACTTTTTTCCTCCAATCAATCCATTCGAAATTATCGGTGATTCGTCAGTGGCTTCATTCTCTCTTGTCGACAAACCACTGCAGGCCCAAAATATATTGCAGTGGGGACCACGGACGCGACAGCTGATGAGATGAGAGCTCTCTTCTCATTTTGCTTCCCGTCCAAACACCCAATTACAATTAGAAACAGTTGAAGGCTCCAGAGAAAGCGAGAAAAAAGATGATGAGGCAAAACTGAGAGATGAGGGGGGAGAAAAAGAAGAACTGACACTGATCGCATGGAAATGAGCCAAAGCGACCATAGTGAAAAGAACGAAAACGAAAAACGCGACAAATTTCTCAGTGTTGGTCGAAGAGTTAGGAAAACAGAGAAGCAGAGATGGCGGGAGAACTTCCCGTTTTTCTTTTCTTTCTCTTTCGTTATTTTCTTACCTATCATTTACAAAAGTTCGTTTGTTCACCATCCATCGACCATAGTATAGGCATTCTAGATCAAAACCTTTGTTCCATTGGATTCTGTTCTGGCTTTACGGAGACTTCTAGATACAGTATGATTTTAGGGATTCATATCTAAGAAGACTTCCAGTTTTCCTTAGAAATGCAGAATCTCACTGAGACTCAAATACTAAGAACTCAAAACATCCAAAACTTCGTAGTCTATCGAAATGAAAAAATATTGCCAAAGGAAGAATTCTCAGTTTCCAATAAGAAACTTCCAAGTGGTTTCCGGGACACTTTGAGAAAATGGGAAACCCCCTTTTTTTCTTCCTTGCATTTGTTTCTTTTTCTCTCGGCCTAGCAGTTACTCGTTCAAATATCGCCGTGAATGTTATGTTGTTGGTTCCATTCCTTTTTCACCTGACTGAGCTCCATTTTTTGTCATTGTTCACTTTTTGCTCACACTGTGGATGTAATGAATTGTACATGACTTCCAAGAGTTTTGGTGAACAAAAAATTCTCGAAAGTGGAGATGAATTAATGTGAGCGATTGTCTTTAACATAATCACTAATTATGTGCATGCCAAAGTTATCTCCAGACACCCCTTTCGTTTTCCTAATTCATCCACAATTTTCTCTTCCTCTGTTCGCTCTCCACACTTCGCCACCCGAGCTCTCGTGACCAAAATTCGATTTATCATTTCGTCGGGAAGATATGAGTTCTGTCAGCAGAAATTCATCATGCATCGATGGATGGCTGCATGATTTTTTGTAATATGCGCTCGCTCTCTAACAAATTTTTCAAGACTATGGATGCTCCTCTTGAATAATGGATCACTGGCAAAGCCGAAACGGGAGAGTTTTGGTTGGATTCTTTGAGAACAAAAAATTCGAGACGGACTTTTGTGCCACACAAAGCTTTTCGGCCTTTTTTTTCTAGTTTCGAATTCTTGACTCGTTTTGTCACAACACTGAAAAAGTGAGCTCTTGTTTTTTCAGCATCCTGTGGTTATTCAGTTCCCTGGTGAAGGCGTGTAGATGTATATATCTCATATTGGAGATTCCGTGGTGCCTAAATACTAGTTTAGAAGTATATAACTCGCGCCTAAAACTCAAACATCCTTCTCCAGTTGATAAGGACTATGATTTCCTAATGAACTTCAAAAAGGAGCAATTTTCAAAATTATGGAAAATGTGGACTAATGGGTTTCATAATAACCTTTGAGATCTTGGAAAAGGCTATGTGAACGTAGCCTGATTATTTCTCTTTGAATCTGATGATCCCACTTTTTGTCCCTTCTATCTTACCTTTCCAAACCAACAATTTCATGAGTCACTCATCAAGAACTCCACAATGATTTGGCTTCCCTCTTAGTCTATAAAATAGGAGGTAAAAAACTTCGAAGGACCGTTGATCAGAGAAAACGACCGACTTTGGGCCATAAGGAGGCAAGGCAGACAATTAGCCGTGATCACGCGGCACGCAAAATGTTTGGAGTGAGGGGAGAAGAAACCAAGTGTGGCGCAGCGTATTCTAACCACAGGCACTGAATTGGCTCCAAAAAATGTCACATTCAATTGTAGGTAGTGTTTTGTGTGGAGCCGCCGCGTACATACTCGCCACCCCTCGACCGCCTTCCAAGTAGTCCTCGACGACGTAACACCTCAATTTCATGGGCTTTTAACGGCTGTGTGTTGTCCCATGCAACTAACAAAAAGCCAATGACTTTCTACCAGCACCTTTTTTCATCCCGTCAAAAAAACGTGTCTGGGACGAGCAGAAGAGGTCACCTTCGATCCTTGCTAGTTTTGCGGGGCCTGATCAATGCTCATCATCCCCTTTCCACCACTTTCATGTTTGCTGATACCTAGGATCAAATGTAAATATTAAAATTTTTGTGCATCTCATCCTTCCGCATTCACATTCATTTTCTTCTCATTATTTTCTTCATTTTCTTTTCCAATTGAGAATACACATCAGTTCTCTCACTCAGAGGGGCGTATTAAAAAAAAAGGAGAAGGTAGTTCATGATGGCCCACAAGCGTGAAGATCATCAATCTCCACGCCGATGAATAATTCATGATGGAACTTTGTCTGTAAACCTTGAATCCTTCTCTCTTGTCTTGTGATTTCTCTTCCGATTCATCAAAATCTTCCTACATCGTTGCTCATGACAAAAACATTTTTCAATTTTCATTATTTGTTTTTCACTTTTCAAAGTCTTTCTCTTTCTCTTCTCCCACATTGCATTATTTTTTATGATTTCTACAAAACCCTCCTCACAGACTTAAAGAATTCATTCCCATTTTCCATTTCCAGAGCAAGATGGCAAAGCTTTCCAAGGAAAACCTGCTGCTCTTGTTCACGGTGCTTGGTGTTGTGATTGGTATAGGATTGGGCTACTCGCTGCGAGACCCGAGCACAGCTTGGTCAAAACGCCACCTCTCGTACCTCCGATTTCCTGGCGATCTGTTTGTTCAGATGCTGAAAATGCTCATATTGCCGATGATCATGTCAAGTATTATGTGAGTTGTGTGTTTGTATGTGTTGCCATTTCAGAAACAATGCTTATTGCGTCGAAACGCCATAGACACAGATACTGCTACCTCACCCTCTTGAGAGAGGGGTTTTTTCGGCTTGCTGATCTCTCAATGACCCTCAACTCTAGGAGGTTTTTGCGCGCTCGCGCAATCGGTCCTTCAGTGTTTGACATGTGAAAAAAATTGGTTCGAGGGAGGTCGCGTCTTGTTAGCAACATGTCTCAGACCATCAGACCTTTGTTCTGATGGGATCTTTGAAAGGAACATTTATCATTGAAAAGAGGGCAACAAACAGAGATTAGAAATGCTACACTGATTTGAAACTGATAATTATATGTTTCTGTGAACCATAGGACAAGTAGTTCACTTACAGTACGAGTTTGGCCTCACTGGATTCTGGAACCGCTGGTAGACTGGGAATAGTATCAATGACCTACTACACGCTCACCACCTTCTCCGCTGTATTTCTTGGTATTCCACTCGAAACCATCCAGAACTCACCAGCACCTTTTCAGGCATCGTATTGGTAACGGTAATCAAACCCGGAAAATGGACAACGACTAACGTGGAGGACCTTGTTGGACACGTAAAGACCACCCCATGTGTCGCCACTGCTGTTGATACCGTCATTGATCTCTTCAAGTTTGTTGATTTTGATATAGAGCGCATCAACTTCTGACTTTCCAGAAGTTGCTTCCCGGAAAACCTAATTGAGGCAACGTTCCGCTCTCAGAAAATGTGCTTGAAGTTCTTCAATGGTACTACGGAAATCCCACCGGAAATTGCCATGACCATGTCTCCAGGTTCAAATCAGCTTCCGAACTACTCAAGAACTTATTAATTTTCAGAACAACGAGCACAGTTTACTGAAGTTCCGGAGAAGATTGTGTCGGACGGAATGAACATTCTCGGTTTGGTTGTTTTCAGCGTTGCACTTGGTATTGTTATCGGAATCATTGGCGAAGACGGAAAACCAATGAAGAACTTCTTCAAGAGTCTGGAGGCGTGCAGCATGAAACTCATCGGATGGGTTATCATGTAAGGGTTTAATGTGGAAGATGTGACGACATAGTGGAAGACTTTTAGATACTCGCCAATCGGAATAACTTTCCTAATTGCTGCTCAGATCGTGGGCATGAAAGATCCAGGACAGGAATTGCACCGTTTGATGGGTTACGTCATCACCGTAATCCTCGGACTTCTCATCCACGCGTTTGTGATCATCCCCCTTCTCTGTGTTGTCGTAAGTTGAACCGATAGTGCTTAACATTCTCCACTCTAATTTTCAGTTGGCTCGTCGCAACCCGATCAAATTTGTTGGAGGAATGGCTCAAGCTCTTCTCACTGCTCTTGCAACCAGTTCCAGCTCCGCTACCCTTCCACTCTCCATCAAGTGTTGCGAGGAGAACAACAAGGTCGATCCCCGTGTCACTCGTTTCGTATTGCCACTCGGAGCTACCATGTTAGTAAATGAGTACCTGAAGTTGAATAATTTTGGAACCTATTTCAGTAACATGGACGGAACTGCCCTTTATGAAGCCGTGGCTGCCATTTACATCTCGCAATGCGTTGGAAATGATTTGTCGATTGGAGAGGTCATCCTTGTGTCGTTGACAGCTACACTTGCCAGTATCGGAGCCGCCGGAATCCCACAAGCTGGTAGGACATTATCATGGAATCTAGGTGGACGAACTCAAACGGAAGTTTTCAGGAATTGTCACCATGATTATGGTTCTCATCGCTATCGGACTCCCAACCAACCTTTTCATTCTCATCTTCCCAGTCGACTTCATGCTTGATAGACTTCGTACCACCGTCAACGTTCACGGAGACAGTATTGCCACGGCCGTCATTGAGAGACTCTGCGAAGATCAGTTGCAGAAAGGTATGAACGAAAATAAGAATCTGAGATTTCCAACTGGACCCTCTTCTAATCGAGAACCCATTCAGATACCCATACAAAACATTCGGAGGAGAGTGATGAACAAGTCAAGTTCATCTAAATTATCATGTAGGAAGAGTGCTTCATAATCATTTAACGCTTTTTTGAAATGAGAAATAACAAGGAGTGGAATTTTGTTCTGGCTGAACTTTAACTGCTTTTCCCATATTTCATTCTAACTTTTTCAACGTTCAGATTCTTTTGAATACTCATTATCTTTCAGGCGGACACCATCTTGATTCCAATGACCAAGGATACAGCATGCTCTCTACCAACGCTTCTCCCGACCCAAAACGAATCGTCATTGGAAATAACTGCGAAAACTCTCACATGTTGTGAATCAATCAGTAGACCATTACCATTTACAACTTTTTTCCCTGTTTTATAGTTGAGTTAGTAAGTTGTTGAGAATTCAGAGATATCTCGAAGGAAGCATGTTGATGATTTCACTCATTTTGTAAGTTGAGACACTTTCTGAAAGTGTGGTAATTTTCTGCCAGTCTTTCTGTGTTTGAGTCATCCTACAACATGTTTCAAAGTACTTGAACCGACTGATATCCTGAATTCTCATCAGCTTTCCAAATTTACAAAATGCAGCATACTTGCAAGCTGGTCAACTAGCTGTTTTGTCTGTTGAGGTATCATATGATGGTTCTCAACTTTATTGTCTGTCTAGCATTGCCTGTGGTAAATCATTGGACCCAAAGGCGAAATGAGCCCTATCGAGATCTGTAATTTGATACTACACCTGACTAAATATCTTATTTTGAAGTTGAGTTATCTACTGGCCCATTTGCAAGTATGTTTTCAGTGCTAATTATTAATTTTTCTCTTAAACAAAACACACTTTCACATAGAAATTCGAAATTCGAAATGTGAAATTATGTTATGGCAAATCCCCCCTCACTTTTGGTGTTTGATTTATTCCAGATCAGTGATGCCTTTTCAATCCAAAATTTGAAAGAACAACTGAACTGAACTATAGTCAAAACTAAAAGATAATCGAAAAAGTTCTGTTTTCTTGCTTTGAGTCAAGAAATTACCATGATAATATCCCAATTTCAATTATTATATTCTGTTTTTTATTTTCCCCACTATCCCGATTTTGTCCTGTTTTTGACCGTGTGCTCTTACCCAACATTTGTACATTTTTCGAATTCCTGGTGTTACTTTTTTCTCTTCTTTCTCGGTTGTATCCCCTCAAACCCCCTTCAAACCGATTTCGTCTCATTTTCAGTCTCTCCCGAACATAACATAATATGACTTTCAAAACAACTTTCCACATGTTTCCCGCCCGGGAAACTACTACCACTCATCCCTACACTTTGTGTTCCCCCAATTTCTTCCGTGTTTCGAAAAATTGCCCATGTCGTTTCCCTTCTCCAAATTGACTCCAGATGTTTCTGTCATCTGGCTTCTCACATCATAGTCAATCATTCTGAATATTATTCCAGAAGAATAACTAATTAGAAGTGTGATTCTTACCATTTGGAAAGTATTTGAATATTTTCCCATTGTCCGTTTTGATTATCTCCGACTAGTTTGTTTTACACATCAAACTTTGGCGTGTCATGCCGATTTGTCTCTCTCCTTCCCACTTCGTCTCCAGAAATTCATCAACTTTGCTGTTGTAAGCAAATTCCTCTTTCCGCTCCACAACCGATTTCTACTCTTGATTAGTTAGATTGAACATCCTATTCCGTGAACTGAAACCAAATTAGAATTAATATATTTCACCTTTTCACTTTCTTCTTATATGTGAAACAAATCTTCTGATGATGATAATAAACTTTCCAACTATCGTTCTTGTCGTTCCAAGAGTGCTGATCTGCAGTTTTACATAGATATAAACTACATCTGATGAAAAAAGTTTATTGATAAGAAGAACAAACCGGAGAATAAACGAAAAAGTAAACGAAAGTAAATGCAAGCGGTTTTGGAATATCAGTCAATGGGTTTTTTTGGTTTGGGTTTTTTGAGAAAATGGGCTATGAATTGGAACACAGAGCATTTATTCGACAACAACTTCTTCTCCAACATTTGGGTCCGAGGTGATCTGTTTTGGCTCGAAGTCGTCAGTCGGCACGGTGAGTGGGATGAACTCGACTGGGGCTCGGGCTCCCTCGACCTTGACTTGCTCGACGTACTTTGGTGGTTCCAAGTTCTTGCGGATCTGCTCGAGCTCCTCGTTCTGCTTGCGTCCCCACTCTGCTGGTGGTCTTCCACTTCCGCGGACAAGGGAGGCTTGCTTCTCTTCTTCTTGGTTCTCGAACAAGTACCGACGGTCTCCGTACGATCTTCTGTCGGTCTGACGGTCGAACTTGGAGGCGGTGGTGATTTTCGGTGGGTGAACAGATGAGGCAGCCTCCTCTGGGTCGAGTCCCTTCTTGAGAGCCTTGTTACGGGCGGCTTGACGTTGACGCTCGTGCAACTCTTTCATCTGAAAGAATAATCATGGATTTGAATCATCTGAAGTGATTAAACTCACGTCGTACTCTTGACGCTCACGTCTCTTCTCCAAGTCGTACTTTTCAGCCTCGAGCTTGACGATGCGGGCGTGGAGGGTCTTGATTCTCTCCTTCAAGTCGTTTGGAAGAAGTCCGGAGACGTCTTGTTGACGGCAGACGGCAGCCAAGAAGCTCTTCTTCATCTCCTCGAGCTGTTCCTTGCTCACGGCGTCCTTAGCCTTACCCTGAAAAATGGAACTTCTCAATGAGAATTCATTTCTAATGACTGACTTGAGCCAAGTTCCCGAACTGAGCGGCCTGGTCACCCTTGGAGGAGACGGTGAAGTTGCGTCCAGCTCCAGCCTCGACTCTTCCGTTGAAGGCTCCAGCCATCATTTGCTGACGACGGGTCTTCTCCTCATTCTTGCGGGTCTTCTCGGCATCAGCCTTAGCCTTGCGCTCCTCTTCTTCCTTTCTACGGCGTTCGTCATCTTGACGTCTACGCTCGGCGAACTGACGCTCGTCCTCTTCACGCTCGGCACGACGCTTCTCCTGCTTCTCCTTGAGCTCACGAAGCTCCTGCTCGATCTGCTCCTTTTCAAGAACACGACGTTGCTCGTAGTCGAGAAGCTTGGCGGCCTCTTCCTCCTCGTGACGCTTCTTGGCAGCCTGAAAGGTTGGAATAAGATTGCTGATTCTGATCGAAGTCATAAAAAATTTTAAACAGTACTTACCATCATGGCGATCTCGGCCTCAGTCATCTCTGCTGCTGGCTTCTCCTCCTGGACTGGTGCACGACGCTCCTTGACCTCTGGTGGAGCGACGACCTCCTCAGTGGTCTCCTCTCTGGAAACAGTACTGTATTTTTACATTAGAAAACTAGTCCAACTTACGGCTCTTCAGCCTCCTCAGCTGGAGCTTCCTCGGTCTCCTCGACCTCCTCCTCCTCTACCTCCTCATCAGAGCTGCAAATGTATAATCAGTATCATCAGGAACTTGGATTGCTCTCAATGTTAGTATCAGTACAAATAATGAAAAATCAACTTACTACACCTCCTCCTCGTCGGACATGATTGCAGATTGGTTTAGGTTCTGAAATTATACAAAATACTATAGTGACTCAACGACTATTATCATGAAGAAAAGAGTAGACGCTTGGAAACAGGAGGAGGATGTAAACTGAGAGTCCGCGTCGGGTGGGATGTTGAAAACAAAAATGAAGAGATATGAAAGTGCTTGCTCCGGGAGGCCGCCGTCAAGTGGGAGGAGCTGGGAGCAAGAGAGCAGTAGCCTGTCGAAGAGATAGAAAAGTATAACATACGGACACAATCCGTGCTGTAAACCTTACACCTACGCAGTGAGCAGCAGCCGTGCCACGGCGGGAAGCCTCCCTCTCGAAGCACAGCTCTCTACTTGATCGAGCCGCCAGTCTGCGTTTCTTCAGAACCCGCGATCATCTTTGATGTGTTATCGTGAAGATGGGGCATCATGTTTCGATTCGACGGCTCGATATATTTCGGAATCACCCATTGATTCGAGAAACTTCTATTTCGCAGATAGAGAGGAAAAAGAGCCAGAGAAAGCGTTTGTTGAGGGCCACCTACGCTGACAACAAAGCGAAAAGGGACCAAGCAAAGACAGAAGATGATAAGAGGTGGGGACAAGTGGGCGATGGCATCGTTTTGACAACATGTCATTGTTGGGAAAATGTAATAATACTAACGCAACCAAATAAGGTTATACCTGGAAATAGTTTGGGAAAGAGAAAACCGGAGAAGATATTGAAAAACAGTGAAAATAGATACATGGATTTTCCAAAAACTTACCTCCACATTGAACATATTTTCTAGAGCCGGGGTAAATTGGATTTCATTCGGAAAAAAATTAACCATACCGCGAAGATGCACCTAAGATTTTTGGTGACATGTCTTTGAGAATGGAATAGTTCCAACAGCGAAATTGGTGCCTATATCTTATGGTTATCTAGTGATATTTAGTACATCTATGTTCAGCAAAAAAGTGAGACACTGAATAATTTCGGTGTCTCTATCGTAAACAAGATCATCAGAGAACAAAATCCAGGTTGCTTAGTGTAACATTTCGCGTTTTCATTCAATCAGTGGCTATCTTCTTTTGCAATGAATCAAGCGATTTAGATCAGAAGAAAACTCAACTATTAACATAATTAACTCACAAAATACATAGTGACATGAAAAGCAGACATGGAGAAATCCCATTTGACTTGCTCCAGGTTGAAAGGGGCTTTAATTCATCTGATTATGTTGAAACTTTATACTTCAAAAGCTCAAATGTGAAGGATGGCCCGAAAATTTCTATAGGCAGTCAATTACAGCATTCAGCGTCTAAAACCTTTGCTTGTGTCTTTCCACTTCGAAACCAATTTCGGATCAGAATTTGACTGGTAAATCAAAAAATGAACTTAAATCGAAAACAAAAGTTATTACGAGGGTCTTTTTGGCTCAACCCTTATTCAGTACTTCTCAGGTTTCAAGAGTGAAGAAGAGGAATGAAAGTGTCACATAGAAAAATCTTGAACAGATCGGCAAGTCTTATTGTAGTGTTACTTATATAAGTCAAACATTTAATATCTTTATCAGGACAGAGCTCGATCTGCAGACGTCGTACCCGACTGTATCTGTCATCCGTGGCAAATTTCCATTCCAATAGGAAATCTTCGAAGTCGGTAATGGATATTCGCGTGTTGTGGAGTTGTATTGATCTACAGTTGAGTTCCGCCAGTTTTTCTGAATCCATCCAGGAAGTGCAACGTGTCTCAATGCTTTCAGAGCATTCGAGTTTCATCGCGATTTGACAGCCCATGTGCCTCGGGACTTCCCATTTGAATCGCTTCTTGACAATGGTCCTTTCAAGGAAGTGTTCAAAATTATAATTGATCACCATGTCAGATATATAAAGATTGTCGATAGTATTGACGGTTGCCAGGGCGACTTTGAGATCGAGATTGGTATGAACACGGTCGACTGTCACATTATGCACGTATAACTTCGGGAAAATGTAGAAAAGTATTTCAACACAGAATTCATCGCCTGTTCATATCCATTCTATTTATGTGTGGCGTAAATCGAATTAAATGATTGTCGTAGTACTTGCTTTGCTTCGGATCGACTCTTCCTGTATTTGGCACAGTGGCAACAAATAGGTGCTTTACATGCCTTGATAATTACCGATACACCATTCGAAAGCGTGAACTTCATCGGCATTCTTGCGGTAGACCTTTTATTGTAGTGTTGTAAGCCACATCAATGTCAATTCTTCCGGAGAGCAAAAAACTAAAATTGTGTACACGAGACGTCGATTGACGAGACATGGTAGAAAACTCAATTCTGAAAATTCACTTTTTTTGTGTTGCAATTCAATTCAGAAACTTACAGCTCGAGGGTGTCTCACCCTTTCGAAATCTGATCGCTTGCCAGTATTGAAAGATCGAGTAGCCCATTTTTTCTGGTAGGGTTTGATGAAGAAGTGACGGGATTTGATACCGGTGGCATCGTGGGAGAACCGTCGTCAAAAGATGACATTCTGAAAGAACAAATTAAAATTGAAAAAAGACGAAGCTCTGACTTAGAAAGATAACGAATGAGAAAAGAATCAGAAATGTTTGAATTGATTACCGACTATTGTGAAAGAAGAATGAATCAAGGAGAATTTACGAAAAAATGAGTCAAAACTAAACACAAATCTTTTTGGACTGGACGGAAGTCCCAGAATTTTGAACTTCACTATATAGTTTAGAGTTTTCATTCATTTCATTTTGGATTCGGAGGAAATCTAGCAAAAGTTTCAAAAATGGAAGAACAGTTTATTGTGAGGTAAATGTAACAAACTCGGCGTTTTTCTCGTGGTTCAAAAAGAAATATATTCGTGGCGAGATATCTATTCTGAATGAGGCCGTGCGTGTTTGTAGAAAATCAATAGAGGACAGAAGTATATGGACGTTTTTGGATTCATGCATATGAAGGGAGGTGGACAACAGTTCTAGAGGAGAATATAAGGAGTACTAAACTTTAGTTCATCGCAATCAGATATAACTTGATTTTAAAATTTAAATTCATTTGAATTGAAAGAGCTTCGCTATTCTTGAAAATTGGAAAAATATGTTTCAAAAAAAACGGAATGACATTTTTGATTTAACGGGCCAAACTAAATCCGGAAAGTTTTTTCAGCTTAAAAATTTTCGAGTACTAAATTTCAAACCATTCTGTGACAAAAAGTTGATAAATTGGAATTGTCACGTTTCGGAAAAAAACTTTTGAAAACTTGCGAAAAATATTTAGCTTTAGCACAAACCGCGGTTCGGCCTGTTGGAGCAAAAACTGGATTTTTGCTCACACAAACAAATATAGCATTCATTGAGCAAAACTTGAGAACTTTATTGTGAATTTCATGGGTCCACACTCGGAGAATTTATTCAGCACAGATCAACAATGATACTCTGATTGAAGCACTAATTGCAGTTCAAGGAAAGACTTCGCAGCATTTAGACCACAATGAGCTATGAGATCCTCGAGGATGGTGCGCGGTTTGCTGAGATACAGGCACTTTTGAGAGAGGCCGTAGTTTGTGAAATCATGGACCAATCCTTCAATCATGGGGGACTTGATCGGATTGAATCCTTGGCGAAGCTGAAAATGATATTCTTCGAAATGAGTATCTATTTTTTTCAATTTGAAGATTTTGAATACTCTTAACGTTGTAAGTCAAACGATCAACATACGTACTTCTCGGAGGCAGTTGACGTATGGGGATTTGAGGATATGCATCTTTGCGCA
This sequence comes from Caenorhabditis sp. 40 LS-2015, assembly GCA_900536305.3. NCBI lineage: Eukaryota > Metazoa > Nematoda > Chromadorea > Rhabditida > Rhabditidae > Caenorhabditis > Caenorhabditis tribulationis. The sequence continues at coordinate 211,688 of LR544773.1, read as the reverse complement.
CAATCCTCTCACATCTCTTCTCGGAAGGTCACATTCCCATTTGTCGGCAGCACCGCAATACTAAAACTCGTCGTGCTTCTTTTCAAATCTTTTTTGGAGTATTTCACTCACCTTGTATGAAGTGCAGACGTCGTACACACGGGTGAAATCGACATTCAGCGTGATGCTCTCTCCGATGTAGTACTTTGCCAGAACCATATCAACTGCATCAATAGTTTGGGCGATTGTGAAGCATTGGTAGACCCTTTCTGGCAGAGTTCGCATCTGAAAACTATTTTTCAGAGTGGGATAGTATCTGAGTTCTTATTTGAATCTACTTCGTTCAGAATCATAACCCTCCATTTGATTAGCACAAAACTTTGACTATTTATTGGTGGACATGTTTCAACTTACAGATTCATTGCATGGAGGTTCTCTGTTCGGATTCAATTCGAATTTCTCTCCAACAGCAGAAACTGCGAATATAGTGAGAACGAGTACAAAGGCTCGTAATCCTTGCATCGTGCTTGATTGAAACTAATGCAATGCTCTGGTAAGCATGGGAAAAATAGGGGCGTAACTTGAAGTGTCCAAGAACAGTTGTCTTTCGATCTTTTTTCTTTTCTTTTTTTCTTTCTTTTCGAATGAGTGCCCAACATTCCTTGAACCCGAACAATGACTGATTGCGTTGCTTTGAGATTGTGTAATAAACACTTGGTTCGAATGGTGTTTTGAGAAGCGCAGCGTTTTCTTTCAACAGTTGCTACCAAGATTACGCTTAGCAGGAGGGTGTGGAACTCACAATCCGAGAAACAGGGCAGCCAGTAAAAATGTTGAGCATCAATATACAAATTTTTTTTAAAAATGAGTGCATGCTTTCAATATAAAAGACACGAGAATCGACTTAAAGATTTATAGTCCCAAGGAACAAGGTGGACGCGAGTCTTTAAGACTTGCTGTACTGGATCGGTGGTTTTTCAGACTCTTCATATATATATAAAGTGCTAGACATCACAAAATCGTCGCTGAATCCTCCTGAAAATAGGGAACCTATTAGGGTGTTCGGAAAGTTCCGGTCATTTTTGATAGGCTGTTTTGATTGCTTCGTTTATTGAAAGTAAGAAATAAATAGAGGTGATTTGACAGAACAAGTGAGGGGTAGTATAAAACAAATATAAGTAAGGACTAACCCGCAAGAGTTGTACCTTATGTGGGAGGTGGGAGAGGGAGGCGAAGTATATGGAGAGGGATGTCAGAAACGAGAAATGGAAGAGTCAAGGAGAATCATAAATTGGGAGGGGGGGGAGGAAGGTGTTACAATTGTGAACGATTGCGTTCCAGATGGGAACGGTAAGGGAAAAGAAGTCTTTAAGTTTGGGGTGGGTGCATATAAGCATCATGGGGCGGCGGGAAGAGGTTGAGAAAGTGACATGAGAGTGTAGGTCGGGGAAGTACGAGGCACCGCTAATCAATTTATATAGTGTGAATAGTTGGGTTTTTAGGCGGCGGTGGCGGATGGAGGTCATGTTCAAGAGTTGGAGACGATTTTCATAGGAGGTGAAGGGAATGTTGCAACGTTGTAGGACTACTTTGTAGAAATGACGAAGAGGTCGCTCTAGTTTGAGAGCAAGTTTAGAAGACGGGGGTGGGGAGTAAATTGCGGAGCAATATTCAAGAACTTNCACCGCTAATCAATTTATATAGTGTGAATAGTTGGGTTTTTAGGCGGCGGTGGCGGATGGAGGTCATGTTCAAGAGTTGGAGACGATTTTCATAGGAGGTGAAGGGAATGTTGCAGCGTTGTAGGACTACTTTGGAGAAATGACGAAGAGGTCGCTCTAGTTTGAGAGCAAGTTTAGAAGACGGGGGTGGGGAGTAAATTGCGGAGCAATATTCAAGAACTGGGAGGACGTATGTTTTGAAAAGGGCTGCAAAGAATAAATGATTGGTGGAGGAGAAGGATCTCAGGAGTTGGTTAGCTCGAAACAAGGCGAGGGAGATTTTGTTCAGAATGTGTTGGTCAAATTTTAGATTCGAGTCGGTAGTGAGACCTAGATCGCGTACGGAAGAGGAGGGGAGGATGGGAGAACCTCCAATTGAGTATGGGTGTTTGGAGTTGAGAGGACCCATACGAAGTAAGGCAGTCTTGGAAGTGGCTAGAGGTAGACGACTTTTAAGAGACCAATTGTATATTATGTCGATGGATTTTTGAAGTATAGAGGGAGAATGGTGAAAGACTTTAATGTCGTCAGCAAAAACGGCAAAGTGAACCTCAGGAGGTAGAGAGAAGAGGAGATCGTTCAGGAAGATAAGAAATAGAAANTGGGTGTTTGGAGTTGAGAGGACCCATACGAAGTAAGGCAGTCTTGGAAGTGGCTAGAGGTAGACGATTTTTAAGAGACCAATTGTATATTATGTCGATGGATTTTTGAAGTATACAGAGTGAGAATGGTTAAAGACTTTAATGTCGTCAGCAAAAACGGCAAAGTGAACCTCAGGAGGTAGAGAGAAGAGGAGATCGTTCAGGAAGATAAGAAATAGAACAGGACCCGAAACGGTACCCTGAGGGACCCCAGAAGGTATCGGGGAGGATGTCGGATCGATGTAGGAGTTAACTTTGACTGAGAAGGTTCGGTTTGCAAGGAAATTTTGGAAAAAGGAGCAGAAGGGAGTAGGGATTCCGAAGGAGACCAGTTTTTGGAGGAGGATTTTCCAACTTCGTTTCCTCAAACGGGGTGAAGGCTAGGCAGCTGCCGTTATATCGGTATATTGGTAGAGTTTAATAGTGTAAGCACCCTAACTGAAATCATTTTCCTCTTCTCGGGCAGTGAGATACGCCCAACGTTTTGGTCCCCAAAAATTTACATTTTTGGAATGTAATTTTCTTTTGTTTCTATCTGACCGGAAAATTGCTGATACTGATCGTCGATAAGTGGAGGTTTACAAGAAAGATATACCCTCTCAAACTACCATCATGGCCTGGTTTCATCAATTTGAAAAAGTAGAATTTACGATGAGCGAACATTCACGTTCAGGAAAGCCAATGGACTTAGATTTGGATTCATTGAAAACCTAGGTTGAAAGGGACCCATTTTAAACTGTGCGGAATTTATCAAGGACACTTCGAGCAAACCTTTCGTCAATGATCATGGGTTGGGAACTCTTGACGAAGTCAAAAAACTAGGGAGAAATCTTGCACACAATTTGACTCAACACAACTTGGATACCCCTGTGGACACTTGCTTGAATCTTCTCACTTTGCATTGCACACATGGATCCTTGGATCGAATCATTACTGGTGAAGAGACATGGGTTATGTGTGATGACAGTGAGTCTCCGAGGCATATGAGCGTGAGTATCAACAAGATTTCCTTATTTTCATTCTCTATTAGAAATTCATTTGAATCAATTAGTACCACTCAGTCCTTGTTTTTAATCGGGTCCCATCTCACTTTTTCTTCTCCCTTTTTTCTATCTCTTCGAACGGGACCCCAACATTCTGTGAAACGGGACAATGACTGATTGATTGGGTCGTTCCAGGATTGTGTAATAAACGTTTGGGCTCGAGTGGAGTTTTGAAAAGCTCTGCGTTTTCTTTCAACAGTTGCCATCGACTTGACGGCTTGCAAAAGAACTCAGAACTCACATTCCGGGAAGCAGGGCAGCCAGTAAAAATGTTAAATACCAAAAGATTCGATTGAGAAGTACACAGATATAGGATGCAGGACGATTGCCTGTTCGCGGTCTATGGTCAAGGATTCATGGTCCCAAGTGGTACAATTTGTTTAGGTCAGCCCTTCTGGGTTGAAAGTTTACTAGCTGTCTTTGGTCGATGGTTTTTTAAAATCATTCCTGGTTTATGTTGATGAACGCTTCAGATCTCTCGGATTTGTTCTCCCGTGAGCATAGCCAAAATACGAAAACGAACTTGACATAAAAACCGATGTGTCAAACGTTTTTTGGTGTGAGTATAAACCAAAAACGTTTCCAATTTTTATTCACTGTTATAAAACTTACAACACAAAATGAAAAAATAATAATGAAAAAAGAGCCGAATTAAATCAAAGTGGTTTCGTTTTTCACGCGTTTGATAAAGATTGGCTTGTTGTGTCCCTCCTTCAATTGACCGCGGTACAACTTGATGGTTCTCTCGCACAATGTTTCGACATCTCTCTCCGGGAGTTGGCAGTGCGACTTCTTTCCTGGCAATGGACCCATGTATGCGCAGATCTGAAATACTATGCATGATTCTTTGGATTCATTTTGAGATAACTCACTGTGTACTCATTGCAGAGCTCGTAGACGGCTTTGAACTGGGGAATGATGTTGTTTGCTTCCTGTGATGTCATTTCGTCGCTCTTTCCAGCCAAGGACTCCTCAGCGTTTTCCAAAAGCACTACTTTCGCAATACAGTCGTCAAAGTGTTTTGCCTCATCGCCAGTCTGAAAAATTGAACTGTCCGCTCTACTGTGCTTCTTTGATCGACTTACCGCCCATGAACACAGTTTCCGATGTTTCTCATTAGACGACGAAGCGTGCACGGAACCGAACATCACGAACGTCAACGTGAATAGTAGAAACATATCCGGGAACCTCACAGCCCACATGATTGTGAACTTGGGAAGAGTGAGAATGAATCTACTCAGGTCCAGTGACAGTTGGCTTCCCAAATGTTTTCTTGTTTCACAGTGGGTTGGGTCACAGAGAAGAACAGCAAAAGAGAGTATTAGAAATCACTTGACATATCTTCTTCTTCCTCTTTTTACTGCTGGGATTCATACGGATGGGACCGCGAGCAGAACGACTGATCGCGTGACTTGATAGGTGTGGCATGAGGAGTCGGGCTACGAAGGACAAAGTACCTCCCATAAAAATCAGTGCAGATATCAAGGGGTGTTGATAGGAGCCTGTAGTTTTGACACTGCTGCTCTGTTGAGTGAGGGGATCAACAGAAAACTCCGAACTTCGTCTCCACGTTTTCTCATGTTTGATCATATATGCACGCTACTTCCAAAATTTCACCCGATGAGTGTGGCGAGAATACAAATGGAGACCGAACATAGAAAACGATTACACCTCATCAAAATTCTTCAAGTTAACTGTTGATCGGTTACTTGGTTCTTATACATGTAGGTAAGAGTTATGGTCAATGGGAAGAAGTAGGTAGTAAGAACACACTTGCATAGGATTTCTGGATAATGTGTGCTTGACTGAAGTATGAACCGGAAACATTTGAAAGTAAGATACTCTTTAAAAGTATCAGCACACATTTGTATAAAGGTGCCATTGAAATCATTCTGAAAGAACACAAGTTCCTCTCTTTTTTATCTTTTTGAACGGGACCATAACATTCTGTGAATCGGGACAATACCTTATGCGTTTTTTTCTGGATTGTGTACTGAACATTCAGGCTGGAGTGGTGTTTGGAAAAGCTTTGCATTTTCTTTCAACAGTTGCTACCAAGAATACGCTTGGCATGGTGATGTAGAACTCACAATCCGAGATACAAGGGATCCTATGTTTTGACCGCACAATGGATCAAAAATGTCTTTCTCAAATTTTACTTTATTTGTTCATTTTTGCTCTTTCATTGGAGACAAATAATATTGAATTTCTCAAATTAGACCGAATAGTAGTAATTTACGCTGAAGTGAGAACACCCCAAGAATACTAATTTCCCACGAATTCAATTTTCTGGGCGGAGTTTGTTTACGACCACAAGCTATATTGGGCTGCTACCGCGTGGGACCCAGTGTATATCATTTTTTTCCCGTTCTTACTTCTACTCCAGATCTCCTATTTTCATCCTCAAGATGTCCCTACGACTTGTTACGCTTTTAACACTTCTGTGTTTGGTTTGTGGTGAGTCATGACTGAAATTCTTTTCGAGGGCGCAAATTAGTAAAGTTCATCTTGACACATCTTGTTTCCTTATAGGACACTCAATGACAGATGGACATGTTGAACCTGAAGTTTAAACATATAATTGAAAACGTAACATAAAATGACGTAGGACGTGAAAAGACATAGCATGAAATAAGTAACATTTTCTATAAAATCTCACTACTCAAGATGAAAATACAATACAAAAAACTTCTAGGTGTGTGCGCCAGATTTGTTGCGATGATGGATCAAACCGATGTGATCCCTGAAGACACCATAGAAGTCGTTGAGGAGCGTCAGATGTGCTTCTGCTGCAGTGCATTCGTCTGCCGACACCAGACCTGTCCATGCTCTCGATTCACTGCTCTTTTCTAACTGTTGTTGTTCTTTTTTAGAACTTTGATGTGCCGTGTTTGAATAAAAAGTTTATGTATTTTCTAAATTAATGAAAAATTACGAGAAAGCGTATCCGAAAAGTCTGAACACAGTACAGTTGCAATGAAATAAATTCAATTAGAGTAAATATAACATGATGAACGTCAGCATCCATCGATCAAGTCAGAAATGAACTACTGGACCATAGATCTCTTCCATGGTTTTCCCCTCCGGACTTGGAACAATTGATGCAGTGGACCACAATTCTCCGGCCTTCGGTATTTCGAATTCCTTTACGATGTTCGCAGTTAGCTTTCTGACCATCTCCAGTTGCGCTTTGATATCGTTCTCAATGCTGTCCTTCTCTTTCTGCAACGCTTGCTCGTATGGTAACTGGTTGAACGCTGCCTGACCAAAAAAGCCCAACTTCTGTTTTTTCTCCGCGATGGCGTTCAATTCGGCTTCAACCACTTCGAGAGTTCTCTCAGATTCGGGATCTCTGAAGAAAGTCAAATGATGTTGTTTAGGTTTCTGATGACACGACTCACGTGGTCTTCTTATTCTTCTTCGGCTTCAACGGTGTGCGGAAGATGCAACGTGGAGCGCTATCATTCTGAAATATCAACCTGAACGACATACAAGAATTAGAAAATCCACCTTGAATTGACATCCACAATCTCTCGAACTGCAGATGTACGCTACACGTCTTTCCTGCTCCACGCGTGCTGGTTCTTGAGAATTCAAAAATCTCTGCCATTCTTGTCTTTCTTCCTCCAGACGTCTTCGCTGTTGAGGGGAGTCGGGCGCCAAAAAGAGTTCCTCAAACTGCCGAATAAGTTGGAAGTATGCGAGAGGCATCTGAAACGTCAGGTTACACTCAATGAATGACTTTTCGTTGGACGCATGAATATATACAAAAAGATGACAAAAGAAGAGAGAAAAGCGTAAAGAACGTCTTGTTGGCATGTTTTTGGGTAGGGGGAAAAGAAAGGAAGGGAAGAAAGAAAATCGTGTGTATGAAATGGGGCGAGCCGTTTGGAAGATATAGCAATTGTGTAAAAATGGAAAGTCATATGTTTGACGAAAGTACATCAATCTTTCATAGAACTAGGTAACATTATCATGACAAAAAAAGTCAACCTATTGAGAATGATGCAATCTTCTCTATCTTCGAAAGTGGAGTTGGATACCGGTGTCTTTTTCACCCGCTTTGCCAGCAGAGAAGACAAAAATGTAATCGACAGTTCTGAATGTTGAGAAACAACTCAAGCTCGTACGAATTCCGGTGAAAAATGAACGCTCTTGGTTTTGTTTTAGAAAATCGTTTGGGTAGACTTGTGGCAATCGATACTTTTTCGAATGATGACAAACAAAAAATTACCATATACGTGGCACAGACGACCGCGAAAGCACACACATTGACCCGAAACAAGTGCTCTATTTTACTCTCTTTCACCCGACGAAAACGAATAAAAATTGAGGAATCGACAAAGAAGAAAGACCTTGACGTTGTCTATATAATATAACGAATATGGGTGGGAGAGAGCACGAAAGGAGCGCGCCCGTAAGAGAAGGAAGGCGCCCTACTAGTGCTTCTGCTGTTCTCCCATTACACAACAGCTGCGGAAATGGAGATGCAAATGTGGGGTGTGGGGGGAGAGATTGATTCCATGATGTCTTTCGTTCTTGGAAAAAGGTTAGAACGAGTTGGTATTCGAAATGAGATTTGGTGGCCAACTGAGTAGGAACAATTGTTATCACTGGAAACAACAAACGAAAATGAATACAGATGGGGATCTTCCAAATGGTAAAATGTGTGCCAGTGTTTATCTGAGGCCCAACTTAGGTGTCGCTGGGAAATTCACAACTAAAACATCGAAGCATATTCTCAGTATTTTTAAATTCATAAAAGAAAAAGCCGTCTAAATCAGTTCTCGCCAATTTCGCTTTGAGACCCTCTCCCCATTTCCGAATAGGGTCACAAAAAGCAATGAGACGAACACCTGTACTAGTTGTTTAATGTGTCATGGACGCAGTAGATTTTAAATTGTCCGCAAAGATAATTGTTTGTGAGAAAAACGCAGTGAACGTTTTTCCTGACCTTCACACTTTCTCTATTCTCTTCTATGGTTTTAACATTCATCGGTTATCATTGAATCAACCAAAGTTTCACGTTCCCATTGTTCTATTCTCACTGATCAGCACTCCCAAACATTTTTCTTTTCAGTTCAACACGCATCCTTTCTTTTTCCTATTTCGATCCGAAAAATGACATCATACTACCCTACGTTACCAGAACTCTCCACTAGGGGGCGTGGCCTATTTCCGAAAAATAGGATCTCTGACTTGTTGGAAAACGTTTCCAATTCGGACCCGCCAGCCCCACCCTCTTCTTCGTCACTCTAACTTTTTCACCGAGCTACTAGCTTCTGGTTTTTCCATTTCACTGATTATCAGTAACTATGTCGAACAAACTGATTCTGTTACTTTTGCTGATCTTCGTTGTTTCTGGTGAGTTTGAGTCAAACTGTCGAGAGAGAACATGACATCTTACTTTCGGAATATAGGTTTCTCAGACTTCACACATGTACATTTTCAGTAACATGCAGCAGCAAAATCTTGGCCATGGTCGACCAACCCGAGCTGGAAGCGGAAGATACCATCGACCTGGAAGAGGACAAGAAGGTGTGCTTCTGTTGCCGAGCATTCGTCTGCCGCCATCAACTATGTCCTTGTTCTCGTTTTACCGCACTTTTCTAATGTGCTTTTTTTCTTGAATGAATATGATTCACAATGATACTCCTGTGACCATTTCTGACTTGCGAAAACAAACTGAACCCATCCAAAGATACAACGTCACTGAGATTGATGGCTGTATAATATACTGCTCCTCTGTTTCTTCCTCATCGCTCCATCAGTATCTGAAACGAGACCGCCGGTCACTGGGGATTAACTAGAAATGTGATTGAGACATTTGGAATGTAGTATTTTCTTGAGTCAAGTTACATCACAAGAGATGTTCCCAAATAGTATGGTGGAGTCAAAATAGACGTCATTCAAAAGAGAAAAGATTTCATACTGAAAACATGGAGGTTGAAAGAAGAGAACACTTGTCTCTGTATGAAAACAACATTGTTGAGTGAAGATGAACTTCACCTGTTACACATTAACCAGAACTTTGACTTTTCATTTCATATTCGGGGTCTGAAAGCATTTGTTCATGCTATTTTCGACCAGAAAACCCCGAAAATATTTGAATTCACGCTCGATTGAGTCGTGGGTGGATTTAGATATAGACATTGTCGCGGGAAGTAAAATTCATTCGGTCTACATCCGGAATCAGAAATTCGAGAAAAGCGAACAAATAAGTTGGCACTACATTGTTACTGGAATTCACATACAATAGAAACGAAACCAACAATTTTGAAGCTTTTAAGAGTTTGCCTCCTGAATGCTCACTTCTTCTGATGAGGTGTCGGAACTGGACTCTTTCAAAGATACTAGCAGATGTTGGTTTTTGATTGTTAGATGAGAAAAACAATACACAGCGCCTATGAATGGGAACATGCCGCCGAAGAAACACCAACACCCCCTTCCGATTTGGTATTTGAACTGGAAATAGGTTATATAAATGTTTTCGGATTGATTGAATTCGAACATCTTTAACTTACATTTGCCGTTGTTGCATCTACAGGAAGAATGTTTTCAGCGGACACTTCGTAGACAATCATTCCGAATAGACTGACCCAGAATCCAACTGAAATCTAGAAGCATTGTTTTCTAGTTCATTTTCATCCAGGCTCACCTAACAGTAACATTATAGAGAACATGGTCAGTTTGTATTTCTTTACACTCTTGCAATAGTTCATTTGGCAACAATACTTGAAAGCGTAACAAAGCCAAAACATTTGATTGACGATGATGATTAGTGCAATGTAGTATGCCACATGAAACACTGCAAACTTTTGGATAGAATTTGAACGATCCTTGTGAACCTACAGATGGAAGCTTCTTGGACGTAATGGAATGGCAGTGGAAACTTTTCTGATCGGTTTGTATAGTGCCACGGTAGACATTTGGGACTTTTCGATTTGTACATTCTATAGCAGTCAAGACCTTTCACCCCTCTCCGAAAAAATGACATATTTTAGTATCATTCATCAGTGTTATCCGAAAGTTTTCTTGGATTCACCCCTCACCTGGAATTCATCCATTTGTCGTATTCTGACGACGACCACCCAGGCACTATTCGCATACCCAAACGCAGTCATTAACCCAGATGATAACATGAAAAAGAACAGTCCAATATAAGTCCAAATGTGTGGCTTCTCATTATCAGAAATACTGTCCGGCATGTCGAGTGATTAGTGGGGGGTAGTTAACCTAGAATGAATTGGATTCTAATGAGAACAGTGAAGGAATCTTATTTGGCGAATCAAGAGAGAAAAAATGTAAGTGGGATCTCGATTTCAAAAATAGAGCAAAAACAACAGAGACTGAGAGAAACACAGTGACATCTCCACAACGAGAGGAAGTTTGCGCTTCGACACCAGATAAAATCAAAATGATGGCAACATACCTTCATTGTGTAATGTGAGACGAGAGGTTGTGAGACCGCGTTCTCAAATATTCTCTACTGTTGTGTCTACTGTAAAAAGTCAAAAAATCAAACTTGTTTTCATTCATTGTATTGTCAAAAATATCAGCAACAGTTGTCAAAGTGATGACGTGTAGTTCTTATACTTTTCGTGATGCATTCAAGTTTGATCAACTCTCTATTTGAGTGATATTTCCTGGTTTAAGTAGATTCATGTCATTGTCGTTCGCTTCAGGTCAAAATGAACTTTGTTTATTCAGAATATCGAGAAGATACTTTGGGACAATACAGAGAAGACAGAGATCGAGAATCAATGGGCGTATGTAACTAGTTTTGAGCATGATTAAGATGTGATTCGTGGGAAAATGGGTTCATTATCAAGTTTAATATACATAAAGCTGATACCACCAAAACGAAGAAAATAAAACGTCAAAGACTCAAAAAAAAACTTTGATGGATTTTAACGTCTGGTTTCCGTCATTGGGATGATCACTTCTCTTCCGATAACTGGCTCGGTGGTTGGAACTCGAAGTCGTCGATTGTTGACGATCTCTCTGAGTCTGTCCTGGGATTGTTGGATTTCGTTGCTGAACAGGCAATAGGCGGCTCCGATGAATGGAAGCATGCCACCAAGGAAGAAAATCCAGCAGCCCATTCCGATTTGGTATGACCACTGAAAGCATTAGTTTGTTATTGTTATCAATGCACTTTTTCAGTTTTCATGGGATGTTTTTAACTCGAAAAATTCACGCTTCACTGATCATTCAGTATATTCAGATGAAAATCGGAAATACAAATTCTCTTTCTCAGAATTCCAAGTAACTCGACAACAAAAACTCACATCTGGCTCCATCAAATATTTAGGGAGAATGTTGTCAGTGAAGGTCTCGTAGACGTACATACCGAAGAGGATAATCCAGAGGCCGACTGAAATTGCACAACTCATTTTTTTCAGTTCAAATTTTCAGTCGATTTACCCGAGATGCACATAATGTGGAACATTACGAGCTTGATTCTTTCGATGGATTTGCAGAATTTAAGACTGCAGCAGTGTCCGATGGTGTAGGCGAGCCAGAAGACTTGAGATGCCATAATGAAGATTGCGATGTAGAAGGCGATGTAGACAACTGAAAATTTCAAGGATCAGTTTTTGTTCGGGATCGAAGACGTACTATAAGAAGCATCGATGGCCTGGTGGAAGGAAGATGGGAACTTGTCCGGCTTGAATGGATGCTTCCATGGCAAACAAGTGATGTTCTCCGGGTGGTAGGATTTGTAGCAGTCGAGACCGCGGACTCCTCTCTGGAAAATAGTGTATTTGGATTTTGAGTTAGTTTTTCTCATGTGTTTCAAATCCCTTTCAGTGGCCTGAAAACCAAGTTTGTTTCTGTTGACTTTTCTGAAAAATCCCAAAATTTGTCTCTTAGAAAGATGGATGAGTACATCATGAATCATCCTAGGTTCATGAAGATTTGTTTGCTCTCCTCACCTGGAACTCGTCAGTTTCGCGTGGGCGGTTCAAAACTATCCATGCATTGTTGGTGTATCCGAACGCAGTCATCATCAAGGAGAACACCAAAAATCCCACAGAGCCGACATAAATCAGGATCTGTGGGCTCTCCGTTTCAGCGATGCTTCCCGGCATAATGGGTTGCCGTGCGATTGGTTCTACCTGAAATTAGTGGCTTCATGCACAGACCGAAAAGAATGTATTTAGCGGAGACGAAGAAATTCGGATATTGAGCGGGAAACAAAGAAAGAGTGAAGAGACATAGACAACAAGGAAGAATCCCCCGAGGAAAAGTTTGCTTTTTTGACGCCAGATATAATCCGACAACTTTGGTCCACACTGAATGGGAGTCTTTTTAAATATGTATGAACGAGGCGTTGATAGTGCTTTGTACCATTCTACAAAGAATTTGTAATAGGCAGTAATGACAACTTTAAAATATTCAAACAAAGCATATCTTCAAGGCATTCGCAAAACATGGATGGCTATACAGCAGCAAGTACCTGCGTTTTTGATCTCTCTACTTTTCTCTCTCTCTCCCTCCATTCCTTTCTCTCTCTCTCTCTCTCTTGTGTTGTTAGATCGTATTGTCTGCCGTCGTGGAAATGTGGGAAAAACGAGAAAGAGACAGTAAGAAACGCGAGATTCTACATCCCTCGAATACTATTTCGTGTGGTGTTTCTGCATAAACTTCAATGAATCAACAATAGATGCGCGGGAGGAAGAAGGAGGTGGAGAAGAAGAAGAAGAGACGCATCAATTTGGAGGCAAGGACGTCGAGTTAATATGGTGAAATTAGACATTTAGTATCTTACCTGGACATGTTCATCTATCCGTTTTACCGAGAACAAGAAAGTGAGAGAGAGAGAGATAAAAATAGAAAAGATGCCAACTTTTGGAACGCGCAGGTGATTTAGCAAGAATGATAGCGCAGGTGGAGTCTGAGAACATTGCACTGCAGTTTGTGTAACTTTTCCTCGCCCTCAATCTTATTTCACAATCATCTCTTACCGCTCTTCATTGTTTCTCGCGAGCCGTTTCTCAGTTGTAAAACCTCCAGGAAAACAGCTCATTTTTTCATTAAAACAAATAAGAAAGCATCAAGAAGCCAGTCGGGTTCCCAATGTTTGGTTTAGAAGTTCTTCGCCTTTCATTTCATTTTGAATCATTTTGTTCTGAAAGAAAACAAAAAGAAGACGACTGGCGGAAGGAGTTGTGGCAGCGAGGAAGGTAATCCTCGCCCCTTGAGAAGTCAGAAAGCGAGCGGTTGCTATAGTAGCAAGAAACGAGAGAGTATGTAGTTGAGAAAACGAGTGTCCAAGAGTGTCTCTCCACTATTTACATTCTGACGAAATGGAATAGGAAGAAAGAGCGAAGGAAAGCACTAGGACAAAGATATAAATCTTGGTCACTGGCGAATGGCTGATGGAACTTTGATGATGGAATTCGAGGTGATATGAATGTCTTAGAATCGTCGATTTTTGTTTTCTTTTTTGAGGCCGACAGGACAGAATGGGTGTGGGCGGATAGAGAAAAATGGGGTTGGGAATGCTGGTCGCTTGAGGGGATAGAGGATGGAGAACGAAAAGGCAATTAGAAGGACTGTAAATGGCCTTCGTTATCTCCTACAGGGGTCATTTTAGATCCGTTATGAGCCTGGTACCGTAAATGATCAGTCGTAATGAAGGTAATAAAGATCGACATTTTTTAACTGAGAATTGATCGCAGTTTGAAATAAGGTACCAAAGTGGCAAAGTGTGATGAGAAACCAGCCTTTAAAGACAACTCATGAACTTTCAGGAAGTCAGCATCCGTTGCACACTTGCAGCAACTGACCATTTTGCTTGTCTCAGAAATGACTAAACTTTTCTTTTACAACCGTTATCTACATGAAATCTAATTATTGGCGTCTTTCTGGTAAACTATTTGTCCGTTTTACTATATGATAGCGAGTAGGATGAGGAATAAACACAAGTATGAAACGTGATAGGAGCCGAAAGCAGAATCCCCCGGTGCACCTTGCCTCGACAAATATTTCCGCTCATCATTAGATGTTAGTCATATGCGAGAATTCTCTCTTGCTCGAATGTTCTGCTAGAAGACGTTAATGAGTGAGAAAACAAGACGTCTCATTCTTCAAGAGTGTGAGTCCCACTACTCGCCTTCATTCCATCGTTTCTCTGCAAAGCCAAACCTAATGAAAAGATTTCTTACTTGGTCATCAAAGTGGGAAAGGAGAAGAAAGGCGAGGCGACGAGATGGAGAAAACGTCTTTTTCTTTCTGAGAGTTGCCAAAATTGACACAATAGTCAATGGGCATGGCAGAGAGAAGCTGAGGACCCCAACAAAGTTGAATGCGGAGAAGAGAGACGGGGGGTAATCAATTCAAGACATGCATGAATAAGAGATAGAAATCTTGAGATTTCGGATTTCGAACTTTGCAGAAGTCATTTCTTTTTCCTGATGCTTTATTCTGGCAAATATGTTTCAACGGTTCATATTTCGAAAACTTAAAGATTTGGCATATCCTGAATCTCGACATAAGTTGGAGTAGAGTAGATGGTGTACCCATCGCGGATTCCGTACTCACGGAGAAGTTTGGAGTCTTCGAGATGAGTGGCTGAAAGTTTACAAATAGATTTTCGAATTCTGGAAATTTGTCTCACTTCCGAAAACAATCCATTGAATTTGAGATGGGACCGTGGTGATTTCCTCGATCTTGGATTTAGCCTGAATTTATCCAGTTTTTTTCATGGATATAATACATTTGATTTTACCTCAGCAACAGTCGCATTATCACCGAGATTCAGGTCAATCGTGTGCCCAGCATATTTTCTAGTCTTGTTGTAGACGATAGCCTTGATGTGCCTGAAACTTCATGATTGGAAAATGAATTGAGAAATAAAAACTTACATGATGGCAGGACACAGAAAGTTCTAAATACGGTTTGTTCGAGTATCCAGCGACCTTGTATTTATATGGTCACTAAGTAGCTGCATTTTGAGGCAAGTCATCATTGTTTGTCCGCAATTATCTTCTTCCTCCGCATAGTCCGACAAATTTTGACCAATCAAAGGGCACGGAAAGAAAAACGTTTTCTTGCCCGGATGACACAGAGATATTTGAACAACATCTAATCTAGTTTATTTCAAGTTTTATTCAGTACACATCAGATAATTTCGAGAAAAAATGTTCAAGTTACAAACTGCGTTAAAACTAAACAATCAATTTACAAGAGGATTTTCACAAAAGCAACAACGAATACGGAAAGGGAAATCGATAGGAATCTAGATTCTCTGGTAGTGGTGGCAATCGTAGGTGTTGTTACTGGAATGGTGTTTGTAGATGCAGATGAGCCAGTGTTTGGAGCAGCAGTTGCAAGTGGTCCAGTTCCTTGTTGCTGAAAAGTCATGGTTTATGAAAACGATAAGCATGAAGTTAATTTTAACTTACCGTGTATTGAGCGAGAAGTGGCTGACGGAGCATGCTGACTTGGATAGTAGTGTTGTAATTTCCTTGTCCGTGAACAAAGTTATTGATCATTTGAAGAACTGGTCCCGGGCGGTCAGTTGGAGACATGTGTCCGGCTCCCTTAACCGTCAGCAAGTCGATGGTCATGTTGTTCTTCTGGAACTTTTGCACGTATCCTCCGATTTGTCCGCCATACATCCAAGATCCTCTTGGTTGATTGGAAACGAATTGTTGAGTAGTGGCAAAGTTGTTAACCAGGGATCCGGCCTCGAACATTGAGCAGACAGAGTCAACATCTCCGTTGTAGAGAAGAACCCTGGAAGTGGAACGTTGTTTCTGGAATTCCTAATAACAAGTCTTACTTGAGATCATATCCACTGTTGAGAATGTCAGTGAACACTTGAGTGGTATCGTTGTACAAGTTGGAATAGTTGAGGCCGCTGGAAACAATAGCCGATGATTTTTTTTTAATGGTTCAAGTTTGACTCACTTGCAGAAGCTCCATCTTTGAACGGAATCTGGAATGTGAAGAGCATCACGGACGTGAGACAAGCTCAAGTAGTTGTTTGTAGCAACATCGCTCCAGCAGGAATATCCACCAGTGGCATCAGTAGACAATGGATCAGTTGGCGAGGTCTGAAACAAAATATTTATGGTATTCGAAGTCATTTGTGCGAGGAGAAAAATCTGAATTAATTTTTTCCCATTTCCCATCTGATATTCTTTGCCATCTGCAACATGAATGAGTTATAAGAACTAAAATCTCCCGAGCGAACCGTGCGGCAGAACTGCAAAAAGCCTCGCATCACTTGCATTTCACGCGCCGCCTCTTTTTGTGCAGACCCCAATACGCAATAATGCACAAACCTTGATAAGAGCTTGCGGGATGACCGACTTGAGCTTGTGCATCAACTCGAGTCTAGAAACTCTGTCCTTCTTCTCCGCATTAAATGGACTAGACTGATCTCTTGGGACGGTGTAGCAGTCTTGGTACAAGTTGTATTGATCGTACAGAGCTTTCCAGTTTCTGTCATAAGACAATTGCTCAACGAGGTTGGCGCAATTCTGAAGTGTCTGGTTGTTCGGGTACTGCTTGGCGATGACGTTGACTCCGGAGTCGATGGTGATGTACTCGTCGTAGTTGCAGTCGTAGGAAACATCGGAGGATGGGCAACAGGCGCGAAGTTGTTCCCATTGCCTAGAAACGAAATCAGTCTTATTGGATCTGATACTGTGAAACTTACGGCTTGTCATAGATTCCATGGAAGTAGAGGAAGTCTGGAAGGGTTCTGACGTCGTTGACAGCGCTCACCATTCCGTTTCCAATTGCCATACCACGAAGTTTAATGTTGGATTTTCCGGCCTGAATTCAAAACTTATATTACAGAAAAAAGATGAATTACATACCTGGATCTTCTGGATCAAAAGTCTTGTAAGAGTTGGAACGTAGACTCCACCATAAGATTCTCCGGTGATGTACAATTCGCTGTTTTGATGTGGAGGGTAGGCGGCGAAGAAATCCTCAAGAGCAGCGTAGGTGTCGGAAGCTGTCTTGTCGTCATCCCATGTTGTATCATTGTTCACGTTCTTGTCTTGATAAGAGAATCCAACTCCTCTTGGAGAATCAATGATCAAAACATGAGCGGCCTTATTCCATGAGTAGACGTTCTCGAAAAGAGTCTCTCCGTCTGGATTGACAAAGAATGGTCCGATTTCGCTGAGAAGTCCTCCGGTAGAAGCGCATCCTGGTCCTCCTTGAAGCCAGAGAATGATCGGATCTCCCTCGTTTCCAGATTGCGATTCGACGAACCAGTAGAAGAGTTTGTTTCCGGGCGCAGCTTGAAGATATCCGGAGTGTTGATTGAAGTTAACATTCCATGTGGCTCCTGGGAGGGAGAAAATGTGATCGGCCATTCTTCTTTTGACAGTGACTGGAGCTGGTTGATAAGCTGGCAGAAGTGGTTTGCGGGAATAGTCTAAAGTCAAGTTTCTGTTGTAGTCGTACGAGTTGACGAAGTTGTAGATCATCTGAAGCGCTGGCCCTGGGCGATCTTGTGGCACAAAGTGTCCGGCTCCCTTGACAGTAACCTGATCGAATGTTGTTTGCTTCTTGTTTCCAGCATTAGTGTAGGTGAATTGCTTCCAGTATCCTCCAACACGTGGCAAATATTGGTTTTGAGTGTAGTTCCATGGAGAATGCTGATGAGTCACAGCCATGTTTTGGTCCTTGGCAAGCTTCTCGATGAACCACTGATCTCCAAGGAACTGACAGGCCATATCGACGTCTCCGTTGTAAATAAGGAATCTGAGTGGGTATCCACTGTTGAGAATATCATTGAACACGGAGGAGGTGTCATTGTGTTGTTGGACGTAGTTCTCGTTCATAACCAAGTTACAGTCAGTCCAGTATGGAAGAGAAGTCGGGATGTGAAGAGCAAGACGAACTTCTGGAAGATTCATGTACTGTTCGGAAGAGTCTCCAGAGAAGCAAGTGAATCCTCCATTAGCGTCAGTGGACATGTAATTGATCTTCTTCTGGAAAATTTGAATTTTGTTTTTCAGAATCAGGGTCATATTTTTTACCGCTTGGTCAACGAACAAAGTTGATGGGAGGAATGGAGACACCTCAGCAGCTCTCTTCGATCTTCTGTTCTGAACTCTGCGGATTCCACTAGCCAACTCCTTCAATTTGGAATCTCCAGCACCTGGGGTAGCATAGCAGTCAGCAAAAGTGTTGTAGACGTCATTGCTGTAAAGAAATAATATTCTTCCATCTTATTGTGTGTGCTTACTCGGTGGTCCATACATCGAGGAATCCCTGTTGAGTGACAAGAGCTCCGCACTGAGCAGCAAGAGAGTTATCATAAAGTTTTGGAGAGACATTTCCGGATGTGTCGATGTTGATGTATTGGGTGTAATCGCAATAAGCTTGTGGGACTGTCTTGTCGCAGCACTTGGAGATCGCATCCCAATCGCTGAAACCCAAATTAGGAGACAGGATTACTGTTGAAACTCACGATTTGTCATGCTCTCCTCTGAAGTAAAGAAGTGAGACGGCAGAGTTGATTTGTTGAATTCCAGAGAGCTCTCCGTTTCCGATAGCGACTCCGACGAGATTAACCTTGAAGA
The DNA here is from genome assembly GCA_900536305.3 of Caenorhabditis sp. 40 LS-2015. Lineage (NCBI taxonomy): Eukaryota > Metazoa > Nematoda > Chromadorea > Rhabditida > Rhabditidae > Caenorhabditis > Caenorhabditis tribulationis. Next base: position 192,744 of record LR544773.1, on the reverse strand, counting down.
GAGTGTGACTCTGAATTACGTGGATGGTTAATCTAGTTTCAAGTTGTTCAAGACACCTGGATAGCATTGATAAGCGCGCGTGTAAGTGTTGGGACGTATACTCCTCCATAGGACTCTCCGGTGATGTAGAATGGACGGTCCTGGTATTCGGGGAACTTGGCGAAGAAGTTTCCGAGAGCGATAACAGTGTCAGACGCGGTCTGAAAACATTTTTGTGATTTCGATCCACATCAACGATGACTTACGTAGGTGTCATTGTACATTGTGTCAGCTGGGTATTCGTTACTGCGGAAGGAGTATCCGACGTCTCTTGGCGCCTCGAGGAACAGAACGTTTCCGGCCTTATTCCATGAGAATGTGTTTTCGAAGAGTGTCTTTCCATCAGAATTAACATGGAATGGTCCGAGTTCCTCCAAAAATCCTCCGATCGAAGAGCATCCTGGTCCTCCGTTGAGCCAGAGAATGAGCGGATCAGTGGAAGCGTTGAGTTGAGATTCGACAAGCCAATAGTGAAGGTAGTTTCCAGCGGAGGCATTCAAGTATCCAGAGTATTGCTTGAAGTTTGGAGTGTAGGTCAATCCAGGGAGGTTGGTCACTTCATCTTGATCCTTGAACTGAGTTGGTGGTGGTGGAGGTGCAACACGTTCGGTTGGCTTCTTGACTGATTCTTGCTCTCCTGTCTTCATGTATTTCTCGGCACGACTCACTTTGTGGACTTTAGTGTGAACTCTGTTTCCATTGAAGGTAATTCCGGTGGTAGAGCGATTGAGTGAAGCAGATAACTGTTCGGCAACAACATATGTTTGCAACAATGGATGGAGAGAAGTGTCAATGACAGTTGGGTTGCTGTAGTCTTGGTTACGGAAGAAGTTAGCGATCATTTGGAGGGCTGGTCCTGGTCGGTCAGTTGGCACCAAGTGTCCTGCTCCCTTCACGGTGATAAGATCGATAGAGAATCCTGCGTTGTTATCAAACTTCTTCGCGTATCCAGCAATCTGGGTCATGTATCTCCAATCAGCACGAGCCTTAGTGACGGGGAGTTGATTCTTGACAGCAAAAGCCTCGATGAACCATTGGTCTCCCAAATAGTTGCAAGCTTGATCAACATCTCCGTTGTAGATGAGAACGCGAAGTGGATACTTGGAGTCGAGAATGTGCTGGAAGACGGAAGTGGTGTCGTTGTGTTGTTGAACGTAGAGACCGTTGATGGTGTCACTGAAAAAGAAAGTTTGGTCAGATGTCTCCAGTTTGAAGGGTTGGTACTCACTTGCAAGCAGACCAAGTTCCAGCAGCAGAAGAAACATGAAGAGCGCTGCGAACATCCGGAAGGTTGATCCAGCTGGCGGCTTGATCAGTTCCATAGCAAGCAAGTCCTCCTTGGTTGTCGGTAGAAGAGGTTGAAATCTTGGACTGAAATTTAACAGATTATATTATGCAACTCAATGATCAACTCACTCCTTGATCGATGAATCCCTTCATGTGCTTTCTCTTCTGCTCGATAGTCATTCTGGATCCGAAAGCTCTTGTGGAGTCCTCATAACAATCTTGATAAATGTTGTAGACGTCGTTCAAGCTGTTCCAGAATCTCTGTTGTCCAAGGTCGGCGACCTTGTTAGCGCAGAAGGAGTTGTCATTTGGAATAGCAGTTCCATCTGGTCCAAGGTGAATGTACTGAGCGAAGTTGCAATACTCGAACCATTGAGAGCTGGTCTTTGTCTGGTTGCAGCATTGTTGGAGAGAATCGAAATCACTGAAATCAAGAGATTAGAACTTTCTGGAAAATTTATTTTCACTTACTCCTTGCTGAAGAGTCCGTGGAAGTAGCTCATCATGATAGCAGAGTTAAACTGTTGAATGGCAGAGAGCTCTCCGTTTCCAATAGACATACCGACCAAGTTGAGTTGCGGGAAGTCTCCAGACTGAATCTTGTCAATGAGTAGAGATGTGATCGTTGGAACGTATACTCCTCCGTACGATTCTCCGGTGACAAAGAATGGACGGTTCACATATTCTGGGTAGACGGTCAAGAAGTCCTTGAGTGCGAGATAGGTGTCGGTGGCGGTCTGAATAAAATTTGGTTAAATGGAATACGCTGAATGAAAAGGCTCACTCTCTGATCATCCCAGATGGTATCGTTGTTCAAGCTTGGGTCTTGAACGGAGAATCCTACTCCTCTCGGCGATTCCAAGAAAATCACGTTGGCAGCCTTGTTCCATGAGTAGACATTCTCGAAGAGAGTCTTGCCATCAGGATTCGGATGGAATGGCCCTAATTCGGTGAGCATAGCCATAAGTCCTGAGCATCCTGGCCCTCCAGTGAGCCACAAGACGAGTGGGTCAGAGGTTGGGTTTCCTTGAGATTCGACGAACCAGTAGTGAAGGTAGTTTCCGGTAACTCCGTTGAGATATCCAGAGTATTGCTTGAAGTTGAGTCCGTAAGTGATTCCAGGGAGATTCCAGATTCTGTCAGCTTGCTTGCGAGTCCCTGGAATGTCTTCTTATTCACTTGTTACTTGCTTTTTCTTTTCATAAAAGATGACATTTTACGCTACTTTCTCTTTGACATCTTTAACATCGTAAACTGATAAGAGTTTCCATCATCCGTCAATTGAGGTGAAGAAGAGCGCCGATAAAATTTTTCAGTGAAAGCAAAAAGACGAAATTGGAAAAGAAGTACAAGAATTTGTTGCGATAGCACATTTATTGTCATGCCAATAGAGACCGCTGATAAGATTTTGTGATCTACTTGAAAATATCGTTGTCTGCGTCTTCGAATTACAAACTCACAAGTCTTCTGTGGAGCTGGTTGGTATTGGGCACGGAGAGTGGTAGGGGTCAGATCATACGGAGTTTGGACGCTGTATCCGTTGTCGTTGTCGTTGTAGAGGTAGTTGTAGAACAACTGAAGAGCTGGTCCCGGTCGGTCCATGGGCACCATGTGTCCGGCACCCTTGACGGTGACAAGGTCAATCTTAAAGTTTTGATAGCTCCACGACTTGGTGTAACCAGCGAGTGTTGGTCTGTAGGTCCTTCCGGTTTGAGCCCGCGTGTAGTTCCATTGAGAACGTGGGTTGGTCAGTGTCATTTGGTAGGAGCTAGTCGCCAAGCTCTCCACAAACCATTGGTCTCCCAGATAGTTGCAAGCGAAGTCGACATCTCCGTTATAGATAAGAGCCTTCAATGGGTACTTGGAGTCGACAAGGAATTTGAAGACTGGAGTCATGTCAGGATACTGTTGGATGTAGTACTTCTCGTTAATGTCATCACTGCATGATTGCCATGGTGGAACGACGTTTGGAATGTGAAGAGCAGCCCGCACGTCATCACGGCCAAGCCAAGCGGCGGTAACGTCGTCGGAATAACATGGGTAGTTCTGGAGAGCGTCGGTAGACATCTTGTTGTACAACGACTGAAAGATGGATGTGTGGATTCAAGCTCTTCATTCATATAACTCACTCCTTGGTCAATGAACGGATTCATTCCAGTGCTGAACAGTTGGTATGCGTCGTTAGCACCGTTGGTGGAGAGAGCAGTTCTCATGATTTTGCGCATGGTTTGTTGGTGAACCTTAGCATGACGTTCCTCAGCACTTCCAAAAACTGATGGATCAAAGTTGTAGCAATCTTGGTATGAGTTGTACACATCATTGCTGAAATATTCAGTTTTTTTTTTCCGGACAATGAAAATTCAAACTCACTATGTCTCCCAGATGGAGTTCAACCCAAGAGCGACGACCATTTTACCACATGCAATGGTTTGAGGGTCATTTGTGTCGTTTCTTGTGGCTGGATTTCCGTAACTATCGAAGACAACGAACTGAAAATTCAGATTTTCATGGTTTTTGTTTTAGTGAGTCACACAATTTACCTTCGAGAAGTCGCAATCGACGAGTGGGCCTTGAGGAGTGTCTGGACAACATTGACGGAGATTTTCCCATTGTCTGAATAGAAAAACATAGTTTTGTCATTGGATAACACAAATATATAAATGAACGATGGGAGTGTTTGCGGATTTGGCGTACCCTTGTGGGTTTGCGGACCGCTGTCCTAGTGTTATATACATTTGTTTCTCACAAGGAGAGGTCGTTTCCTCTTCTCCGGGAAGGAGGCCCTCGCAAGAAAACGACTCTCTCTCTCTCACGCAAGAGACGAGGACACAAGAACACGGCACATTTGACTTACGTGGTTCCCAACATTCCTCTGTAGTACAAGAGGTCGATTCCGGAGTTTGTCAGCTGCTTGCGACTCAATGCTCCGTTTCCGACAGCGAATCCTTTCAGGTTGATTTGTGGAGTGGTGTTGTTTTGAATCATTTGAACGATGAGTTTGGTGAGAGTTGGCACATAAACTCCTCCATAAGACTCTCCGGTGATGTAGAAGTCTCTTCCTTTGTATTCTGGGAATCGTTCGAAGAATTGAATGAGAGCGAGGGCGTTCTCGGTGGCAGTTTTGTCATCGTTGTAGAGAAGGTCAGGGGTGGCAGAAGAGTCTCTGTAAGAGAATCCGACATCTCTTGGTGATTCCAAGAACAACATGTTGGCGGCTTTGTTCCATGAGTTGACGTTCTCGATGACAGTAGTATCGTCGTTCTTCAATCTGAATGGTCCGTTCTCACTGAGAATTCCAAGAAGAGAAGAACATCCTGGTCCTCCATTGAGCCAGAGGACGATTGGAGCAGTAGCTGGGGAGAATTGGGATTCGACTAACCTAAATGTTGGAAACTTGATAGTTGATTCTTCTCGAGTACGATTCTCAAGTACGCGGTAATGCTCTCGCCCTACATCAGAAAACGAATTTCTGACGAAATTCGTGATAATGAATAATCAATCTTCTGAAACACTGATAACCCATTCGTCAAAATTTTATGTCCAGTTTCTAAATTTGATGTATTATCATCACTTTATGTCTTAAATGATTATTACATTCTTACAAGAGATAATCGGTGAAGAATTCCTAAACCTGGAGTCCATGGAAACATTTTCGGTTGGGGATTGGTAGTCTTGAGTTTCAGAGATCAAAAATACACATTTGAAATCCATCAGAAAGGAAACTGAGGTACTGGGAATTGGAGAAAACAGATCAAGTTTTCACAAAGAAGGAATGCCTCGGAAATTCAAAAAGGTCAGCCCGACCACTCACCAGTAATGAAGATGATTGTTCTGAGATCCATCGAGATATCCGGAATATTGCTTGAAATTTGGATTGAACGTCAATCCGGGAAGATCGGTTACGAGATCAGCGTCCTTAGTGGCCAACTGCGACGGTGCCGCCAGGGCAGCGCCCAACAGGCAAAGGATGCCCAGTGATCGGAGCATTACCGAATAGTTTTCGGTGAGCGTCCGAATGAGAATGAGCTCCCGTCCTTATCATCTTCCTTGTCTCCTCTTCAATCGGTTTGCGGGCTCCGCCCAAAGACTATAATTTTGTGACGACAACGGTATTGTACTTTTTCCTTGGTTCACACTAATCATTCGAATGCAGGGTGTTAGCGAGACATACGTTAGAAAAAAAACAAAGCAGAAACATATGTTTATTAGTCTAATAGAGTTGTTTTACACCGGAGAGCAGAAGTAATACAATGCTCAAAGCTGATAAAAACCACAAAGCAATACACGATCATCTTCACAGCATTGGAAAATGTTGTATGAAACAAGTACTTGACTTCAAGCTCCGGTAGTTCTTCAATCTTCCTGGACATCCAGAAATAGTTCACCTGCAAGCTCTCGTCATAGACTTGAGACCACCTTTTGCTCCCACCAATGAGTTTATTGCAGGAGTGATAAACTGCAAATCAAACAATCGTAGCGACGCGAATTTCAATTTTCCAAGCTGGAAATAATTTGATTTCTAGAGAGTCCGGAAGTGTGCAAAATTAACCTCCATATTTGTGTAGGCGGAAACCAAAAACAGTAATAGGAATGGAGCTGCGACGAACGCAAACGTTGTTGCTGATATCATCTTTTTCAGTGTAAGAAGTAGACAGTATGTTATCAAAATCAAACTCAACAGCAGGATGATGGACACTTTTCTGTTGAGTAGAACAAGGCACGTGGTGAGATCCTGAAACTGATGGACTAGATTTTGATTTGGAACAATTGATGTTATCAATCACGTCATAGAGTTTTTCATTCAATCTGTTCAGAACTGGGACTTTTATTTTTCTACAGTACCTTCATCTTCAACGCCAAATGCTCGTACTCTGTTCTCCCATTACACTTCTCCAGAAACTTTTTCGATTCATTCAACTTTTCTCCGATTCGATAAACGCAATTCGTCCAGATAACAAGAAGCACGACGAGTCTGGTTGTTACAACGATGCACAGAATGACCAGGACGATATCGTACGGCGAGAGGTTTCTGTTGAAATGAAATTGAATTGATAGCAGGACAAGTACAAGACCGAAAAGTGCTTGAAGAGTCACCACTGACGTTCTGAAATTTTGATGTCAATGTTCTATTTTGATTTGAGGATTGAACTTGATGATGTAGTACCTTTGAAGGGATGCTCGATTGTGTCTGATATCCATGGGGGAATCAAAAAATCTAGAGAGTTCATTTTTCGTAACTGTGGTCATGGACAGACATGAAGACAAGGAAATTGAAGAGATACCTGCAAAAGAGAAAGTTTCACGTGCATTTTGCAAGTTCAAAGTCAAAATCAAAACTCGAGAATCATCAGAATAGTCTAATCGCTTGCCACGCGGATTGAAATTTCGAAAACTAATCTGATGAGAAATGATAGTGACGTTTCAGTTCGAAAAGATAATATTGCGTTAGCATTCGCAATCAAATTAGAACAAAAACCAACCGAAAAGAACTGTTCGATAACTCCAAAATGATGATGGAAACATCAGCAGCTGATAAATGATATGAAGCAAAATGATGCCGGATAGGATTGTAATGTAAATGGGGTTCCGGGCGAGGTAAAGGAACAAAATTCTGAGCACAGCTTCAGTGATAGCTTTTTCCTGCTCTAGTTTCAATCCCTGAAAATATATTGTAACATTTTGGAGTGGGAGTGGGATGAAACTGTTCTGGAAATGTGGGATTTTGATTTGGTTGGATGGGGAACTCTGAAACTAGAAACGTCTTTATGAAAAAAAAGAGATTCAAGAATCTCTCTGGAGAGATGAATTTGACGCAAGACTTTTTTTGAACTTTTGACTTACCTCTCAGTTTTGAGAGGTAAAGTAAAGTAAAGAAGACAGGGGCAGGTACATATAATTTAGGCATGTTGCGTTGGCCATCATTTCGAATATTTCATGAGAACAACGTGATTATAGTCTTACAGTTTCACTCCAAACCATAAAAAAATCCCACATTTTTGATATGGCTCCGTCGCCCTTTGAAAGTGTTAACCAACCTGAAAACTGCAATGAATCTTCTTCTTGAAGTTTTTCAGCATTTTTCCAAAACTGGAAGGCATCAAAAAATGGAAAAAAAAGTAACGAGGGTTGCTCGATTCTCAGCGAACCATGGAATATGCTACACCGGAATTGCGCAATTTAGGCACACACTCAAGCAGGGAATGCATGTTTTTTTTCTTTCGGGTCGAGGGATTCATTTTTCTTCTCTTGTTAGAATCTCTGTTGCTCGAATGTTTTTTATTCTACGATTTTCCGATGGTTTCGAACGAACTCGTTCGATATCATTGTATCTAGCGTATTGATTAAACAGTTATAGTTTATTGGCAGACTTTAAAAGCATATGATGTCATTCAAAAAAGTATTTTGAGTTTTTTTCAGCTCAAAAAATCTAACCAAAAACTTAGACGTCGCACCTCTTTTTTGGACTGCAATAACATTATTTTGTGCAAAAATTGTGATGAATCTGTGGGTTTTTAAAGTCTACATGCATACTGTGGATTTATATCATAACAAACGTTTTCTAAAGATGTATTCCTGCTTCTTTCTTTAATAGCAGGGAACTGTTTGATCTGATAGAAGCTTAATTTTACGTTACTAAACTGGAAATCAGGTAGACTTTTTTTGGTTTATTTTCATGTTTAAAGCATTAAAAAACATATCAAGAATTTCGTTTATTTCCAAACATCTATTCACACTAATTATTGGAGAAGAGCTGGGGTGAATCCAATTCTCTGGAGAATAGGGTCGAAATATGTGCAACGTCCGCGGAAGGTTGGAATACCAAGAATGATTTCTCCATTTGAGTTCGGCACAACTTGAAGTTTGCATGCTCCTCCGTAGGGATTGGCGACAAGATCTCTCTCGGTGATTTGAATGAAGGTTCCGGAAACGAATCCGAAGGTAAGAGTGATCTTGGTGTCGCATGGAACAATTGGTGGGTAAACAGTGACGGTGTTGATGTTGATGCCAATGGAATCAAGGATCTGGCTGAGGTAAGAGCTTGGAAGGGAGAGGACTCCAGTGGTGGTGTCAAGGGTGGACTGGATGTACTTGTTGTTGTTGTTCGTGGCGTGTTGTCCTTTGGCTTGGAACTTGGAGACGGTCAATTGGTAGGTGTAAGCGTTGGAGAGTGCAGCATAGGTTGGGTTTGGAGCGCAATGCACTGGATCGACTCCTCCGTAGTAGATGACTCCGTGGGTTCCGAGATCATCGGTCTGGTTGTAGTGCTCCAGCCAGATGGAGAAGAAGGTGTTGGAGATATCTCCCATTTGGACTCCTTGCACGAATGGAGAGTTTCCTCCGATTTGAGAAGCTCCGGTAGCAGCCAATCCCAAGACTCCGTCAGCGGCGAGGCCTTCGATTCCGATTCCGAGGTCGGTGACTTGCAAGAATTTCACAGCTGGGATGGTGATCAAGTCAGTTTTGCGGTCTCCGATCTAAAAATAAGATCTTAAATATTCAGAACTTTTATCAAAAATACTCACAACAGCGGTATCCTTTCCGATGAATCCCTTGAATGTTCCAAGGTTGCTCTTGTAGGTGACTTGTTGTCCGTATGCATAGTAAGAAGAAGAGGCAGCTTGGTTAAACTTTCTCTTGTTATAACAGTTTAACTCGGTCGCTGAAAAACACAAATTTAAAATATAAACAAGAAATTCTGAACTGTTATCAAGTTCAATTTCAAATGCACTTTGTCTGTCAGTCTTTGACCGATAGCGCATCGAAAAAAAAAATCTATTCCTCGTCTCAATAATCAATTTGAAACATTCAAATTGTCAGCAAAAGCTGACAAAACGGCACTTGTTTGATGATTTTGTACGTGGGTTTGACATGAATTGCAGAAGAAATACAATAAAATTTAGGAGAACCGTTTTCGGTGCGGAAAACTCACTGCAAGAGACATCTGGAACAATGAGATCGGAGGTTCTGGTGTCAATGACGACGGTGAAGAGCTGTCCTGGAGTTCCGACGGTCAAGTTGGCGACGAAGAAGAGACCGGTTTGCTCCAAAGTTTGTCCTCCTGAAAAGAGATTTTTTATAATTTTGAGCACGGAAATTAGCTAAGATTTTGCTGAAACTAGAATTTAGAATGATAAATCTGGTTTGAAAGTTTTTCTGTTCACTGAATCGAAATGAAACTATTTGCATTGTAGTTAGTTTTTTTTCTGACAAAAATTAACGGACTACTGCTACCATCATGAGTAGAAGCTCTGAATGTAAAACTGAGAAATTATGTCTCTCATACGCAATATCTTTCCGATTCTCACCTTGGGTAATGTTGGTGACCGCTGGTCTGACTTGGAATGGCAGGGTGAATGCCGCAGTGGAGGCCACAAATGCCAGAAGAAGGATCGACTTCAACATCTTCGATTTTGGAATGATTTCAGATGCTTCCACTCTTCTATTTATGCCGTTTTTCGCCATCTACTGATAACGTGAAAATCGTGACATACGCCCCAAATCGGCACTGCACACTTCCATTTTCATCACTTTTCGCGTGCTTCAAAACTTTATTCGACAAGATACAACTAATAAGAAAGAGAAAAGATAATAACGCAGATGAAGAGAGCAATTGTGACCATTTTTGGTTGACGACTTAGATATCGGCTGGGCGAAGTTTTCCGCGGCACTCTCCAAAACCGATTCTTACACCGTTCTTGTCGCAGACTCCCGATAGATTGACCTCGTCACCGTCCTTCAAGAACTTGCGGATTTCGTTTCCAACTGGGACTTCCTTGGCTCCACGCCACGAGAGCTCGAGCATGGATCCGTAGGCTCCTTCTTCAGGTCCAGAAACAGTTCCAGATCCGAGAAGATCTCCGGCACGAAGGTTGCACCCATTCACAGTGTGATGAGCAAGTTGCTGCTTGAGAGTCCAATACAAGTGCTGAAAGTAAGAAAATTGGGAGGTTTCAATCAATAATAGGTCTCACCTTGAAATTAGTTTTGCAAACAACATGATCCTCGGAGTCACCTTCTGGACGGATGGAGACGGCCAAGTTGATATCGAGGGTGAAGGGGTCGCTGTGACGGAGGTACTCTGGTGGGGTTGGGTCTTGCACTGGGTTCTCAACAAAGTATGGACGAAGAGCTTCGATGGAAACGACCCATGGGGAGATAGTTGTGGAGAAGGATTTGGCGAGGAATGGTCCGAGTGGCACGTACTCCCAGGCTTGAATGTCGCGAGCTGTAAAGTGATTGTTTTTTTAAATCAGGTAATTTTTTTAAATTTCGCTCCCGTTCTAGGTCAATGTTCTAGATCAACAAATTAAAAAATCACTGCTTATCTAAACAAACTATTAAACTTGGTTTGATATAACTACAACCAGCACAACTGTGTTAATTGTGTTGATTCTGTGAAAGTGATATGAATATGATAATATTAACCCACCACTCCAGTCATTCATCAAGACAACTCCGAAGATACGATCCTCAGCCTTCTCAATTGGCACGCGGGTTCCCAGAGTGTTTTCTGGGCCTCCAACGAAGAACGCCATTTCGAGTTCAAAGTCCATCAGTTTGGATGGTCCGAAGGATGGAACTTCAGCTGAAAAGCTTTCATATTTATTCATATTCAGTATTGTATTTGTGTTACCTTCTGGTGCCTTGGTTTGTCCACATGGTCTCTTCAAGTCAGTTCCGGAAACAACGACTGAAGAAGCTCTTCCATGGTATCCGACTGGAAGCCATTTCCAGTTTGGCATCAGAGCGTTTTCTTTTCCACGGAACATGATTCCGACGTTGGTAGCGTGATGGATGGAAGAGTAGAAGTCAGTGTAGTCTCCGATTTGAGCTGGGAGATGCATGGTAGCATCCGATTGAGCGACGAAGGCGCGTTTTCTGTAAAGGCCATGATTTTGAGGACTGGGCGGAACATGTAAGTCTTCAGTTGGAACCGAAGTTCCGTTTTCAATCAGAGTTCAACAAAATTCTTCGTTTTTTCCAGTTTGCAACAAATGGAACTCACCTCAAATCAGCATTATCTCTCAAGACAGCACAATTCTCACAGAGCAACTGTTGGATTTTAGCACGAGCTTCCAACCAAGCTGGACGTGGAAGAGCCATGAATGCGTTGAGTGTACATTTCTTGAAGACATCCTGATGGGATTTCAGTTCTGGTCCATCGAAAAAATCTGCGATCACTGTCAAATCGAGGATCTGGTCTCCAATGGCAACTCCGATGTGGCGTGGTCCCTGAAATAAGTTGAATTCATATTATGAAAAAAATGACATTGAAGGTGTGAAACGAGAAGATGAGAAGCTCATCCTCCAGTGTATCGCTTTTCTGCTTTATCTGTGCACTGAAGCAAGGTTTTTCTGATTTTTCACTCATAACAAAATTGTTTTCAAACTCACATCCGGTTGTGTTGAGAAGACTCCGTAAGGCAAGTTTTGAATCGGGAAATCCGAGGTTGGGGAAACTTCGATGAAGGACTTCATGATTCTGCAAGCAAAAAAACTATTATGTTTGTGTGTGCGTGTACGCGTGGAGTAATGTGGACAACGGTCTGCCATGCCACCGAACCGATACAGAAACGCGGCGTTGAAACGAAAAATACTGAGTGAGAGGGAGAGAGTACGGATAGGCAGAGGGAAAGGAGACGTATACGCACAGGCCAAGGTCGAGACGACAACAACCCTAATAAAACAGCAGTAACCGAAAAGAGACTAACTGACTGTCCCATGTGCAGACAAGATAGTTTTAAAGCGGGCCAGAGATCTCCAAAGATAGAAGAGATGATGACAATGACGTCAAATACAATACGTTGATACAGTATCAAGGCAAGGATTTGACAGATTCGATAAGCAAATGGTGAGAAACGAAGATAGATGGGAGAGAACGACTATCGAGAAAAATCAGTTATCATAAAATGCAAATTGAAGTTTGCGAAATAGTCACGTGATTCGTTCTAAAATGTTTCGAAGCCAAATACTGCAACGTAAGTTGTTTGTTTGCCTTGGTAATAGTGGTGTTACATGTTTCACATGTAACTTGCTTGTCAGTACTTTCGAAGCGTGGTTAACGTTGCCGAAACTAGTAATTCAACATTCAATACTTTTATTGTTACCAGGAAATTATGCTCATGTACAGATAAACATAGAAAATATATCACTACAATGGTTTGAAAGCATAACAGGTAACATTTTCTTTGAATGCTTGGCAGAAAGTGTCCGTATGAGCGATGTAGCTGAATTCTCCAGTTCCACAGATGACGTTCACTTCATGTCCCATCTGCTCCTCGGCAATCTTTTGAATAGTTCTCTTGGATTCACTTGCGTCTTCGATGATGTTCTGAAATGTTAAGAAGTGCAGAAAATTCGAAAATGATTCACTTACATCAAGGATGATGTTTTTCAGTTCCGAACTATTACAAGATGGATCCACGGTTTTTGCAGCAAACGCAGCCCGTCTCACACTCTTGTACTTGCAGGGGGAAGAACATCCGCAACAACAATCATTCTGGAATGATGAATCATCGAAATTCAACCTCAGAATATGAGGTTATAAAACCTGAGCTGGAATTCTAACTGCTGGCATCACAGCTCCACCACCGCAACCACCAGTCATTGGCATTGGTTGTGGCATCATGGGTTGATAGTATTGGGGAACATAAGATGGGTAGAAGGGACGTTGTTGCATGCAAGGGCAACTTGGTCGTGGCATTGGTGGAGGTGGCGGTGGGCATGGCATCGGTGGTGGTGGTGGAGGTGGACAGATTGGGGGTGGAGGGCAGAATCTGGAAAGGATGGTTCAGTCCTGATACCTCAATTTGGCGGCTTCTAAAGACTCACTGAGCGGGACATGGTGGCGGTGGTGGGCATACTGGCATTGGCATAGGCATCGGCATTGGCATGGGTGCAGAACATGGCATTCGAGGTTGACACATTGGAGTAGGGCATCCTCCACAACCTCCTCTACCAAATGGGTATTGTGCATGCGCCCAACTCAAAACAGCCTACAAGAACCGTGAAATTTTTAGCGTATTATAGACAAAAGCTTACCAAGAAAACTGCAATCGAGAAAGTACTCATATTGCGTAAGAAAGAATGAAAACCAGTAGCTGGTATAGAATTCGACCACCTACACGGATATTTATACTGCTTCACACGTGCAACCAGTTTTTTGGTTTTGAGAGTTTGAAGGAGACAGGGTGACCTTTGAAAGCTTGAGGATATAGATTCGTAAGGAAATGTGTTCTCAATGTTTCAAGTAGCAAATGAAATATGGTTTTGGGGGACAAAGGGTTGAAGGTTGAGTATTATGGCCGTTTTAGAGATTTTGCATAACTATACAATTTTGAACAAATGCTTCCACATATACCATCCACAAACTCTGTAAAGCTATCTTGAAAAAAAAAAACTTAAAGTGAGAACAATTGTTCTGGTTCAGCTCGGTTCACGACTGAAAGTTCTTGAGTATTTGACTCATTTTTTCGAATTGCCATTTTATCATCCTTTTATTCGTATTTTTACTCCGAAATGAAACTTCTGTTAAACTCCATGATCCGATTTTTACCATTTGTTTCAAGAATATACTGCATGATTCACGCAATGAAAAAAAAACTATAGTATTATAGCTTTATTTGCACATCCTTAGGCAGAATTCTGAAGGTCATAAATGTTATGATTCAAACTTCATACAACTAGTATTACTACGCTTCTTCTTTTCCATACTTTCCAAAAACGGAGATTCTTTTTTATCGCTCTTCACTACCCATTGCGAACTGGAACACAAACTCCTCTCGACAGCACAAATCGAGCACAACACCATTCTCCATAGCGTTTGATACGTGGAGAGACTGAAAAAACAACAAAATCTGAAAATAACTGAGAACTGTTTCCTTACCTGAATGACTTTGAATTTCTAGAGCACTTCGTTTCCCTCGTGTAGTGCCTTGTGCACATGGTTGAGTGTTACAAACTCGAGTTTGACGAACGGGTCTCCTGAAAGTGGAAAATTTTCATTTACAGGTATTTGAGTAACTCACGAGCAGTTAGTGGTACTGGTACATCTTGTTCGGAACTGAGTACCACAGGATCCACAATTCTCAGAACATCCCGTCCAGCCCGACCATTGAAGAGAATAACCTGAAGATGTTGTATATTTTACAGTACCTGTGAAAACCTTACTTCTCGGTGGTGGAACTGTTACTGGCGCCGGTCTTGGTGCTGGTGGAGATCCATCTATAAGTTACAGACTGATTTTGAAGATCGGTGAATTTTGTTACCTGCTCGATACCGTAGTACAAATTGAGAATTCTGACTAGCCTTCGAGATTATCAAAACACTGTTTCCTTTGCTTATTCTCTCCCCAAGTACTGCTCTGCAACACTGTCGGTATCCAGTGGCCTCATGACTGTATTCAGCTTTAATCTGAAAATGTGATTTATTTCCCCGACTCGACGAGCAAGAAGCAAGACCTCCACAAACTCTTCACAAACCGGTGAGCATCTGTACATAACGTATGTTACTTCAAAGCGGACGTTTCCTCCGTTAGCCTAAAAATAAAACATATTTTCAATTTGGTTGGTGAAATCAACTCACCGCAACGATTCTCCAGTAACAATCCGAAGATCCCGAATATGAAATATTTCTCCATGTGAAATCAGCTCTAGGGAGTTCAACACCGCAACCTGTTAACTGAATCAACATTTGAACTTTGAAGTAAAAATCTTACTCGAAGTTTGAAGTTTCTCACAATATGTTCCCTCCAACCCAGTTGGACATTTACACTGCCAACAATTATTCGGATCTGGATATCCCCCATGTTGACAGTTGATTCGGTTTGTACAAACATCTGAAATCAGTGAATGTCTGGATATTCTTCAGATCTGTGCCAACTTGAACAGAAAGCGGTGTTTAATAGTTTGAGATCCAGGAATGAAGGTTCCACACGGTTTCCAATCGTATTGATAAATGCAGCATCAGTCGGTTCTACGGTATTCAGGGTTGAGGACCTTGAGAAGGACTGAAATTTTTAGAAATTGAAAAAAAACCGGAGATAAAATTCACTTTTGGACCATAATGCATCACGGAACCATAGTCATAAGGCAGACTGTACTCGTTGACTTCTGACCAAGATCGCTTATCGAATTGACCTTCCAATCCATTTATAGCGTTTTGGCGGTTTATTCTAGAATAATTTTTTTAGTTGGACGTTTTTCTGGTATTGTTACCTAACATAAGAATCCCTCTCAGGTCTGGCTTGTTCATGCCAAAAACCCAGAGCATGTCCTACTTCATGAGTAATGATGCCAAGAGTTTCACACCCGTAACCAATTGAAACTTCTTGAGCACCACCCAGTCTTCCAACACTGGAGTAACATCTGAAACTTTTGAAATATTGTTTCCAACCGAAAAAATACAACTCACCCTTGCCCTTGACTGAAAACCAAATAATCTGCTCCTCCTCCATTTAGTGAAAATCGAATGCAAGTGTTTCTTTCGTAATAACGTAGAGCTTCGGTTATTTGAGACTGCCAGTTTGCTGAAATTAGTTCAGTTCTAGATATTTCGAGTCCCTGGCCTAAATTCACTATCTGTGTCCAAAAATCGGTATGGAATGTTTCTCGCCCACGTGGTCCCATTGAGATTCATTTTTCGTTTTACACGGAATCCGTTTTGTGCGATTTTATTCATTTGAGCAACTGTCAGAGCCTGGAAAACGATCTTTTCGGCAAGCTAATATTTTTGTCAGTTACCATGTCACTTTCAAACATGATCGCCGCGATTTTACTATTGGCAGTCATCTCATTGTTTGGGATTCCACTTGTTGGGATTACTGCATTCATATCATACTGAGATCCAGATTTCCGGTTAAAGTATGAGCTCATGATTTGGATAACCTTATCGTAACTTTCACCAGGACGCTGGAAAGCGGCTGTGTTTTGATTGACACTGTTGACCACCTAGAAATTATGAAAAGTTCAATTTTCTCGACACAATTGTTTTCACTTGGTCAATGTCCTGGCTGAACATCACTTGCGGTTGATCCTGTTGTGGCTCCGGTGCCGGTGGAGGCGGAGGGGGAGGGAAATCCTGAAAGCTCTCTGAATTCTCATATTTTTCGTTAATTCAAACCCAAGGAGGTCTCCTATGCCATGGAGGTCGCCGCCAAGGTGGAGGTGGTCTTCCCCATGGAGGTGGTGGTCCGAATGGAGGAGGCCCTCTATGTCTGAAAATTCAATTTTCCACTCATTTTAATTTTCAAATTGAAAATCATTTTCAGATGTTAAACACCAGTAGCAATGAATCATACTCATTGTTTTCAGTTTAATATCTGAAGAATAAATATAACATACCGGTGCCACGGGGGCGGCGGTCCCCATGGTCTTGGCGGCGGCGGGCCTGGAAAAAACCAATCTGCAAACCGGAAAATGTTTAACTCATTTCAGGTGATAAGTACTTCCTGCCTTGACTTTTTTATTTCATAAGTACATTCCCGAAAACTGACAGAAAATGAAGTAAGAGGCATATGACTTTGATAGGTATTTTTGTCCCAACCCGAAATTCCAAAATTTCCCTACCTGGTGGAGGTGGCCGCTCAAAAAAGTCAGGTTGCGTCAGGCAAGCAGCAAACTGCGATATCAGTATGCTTACAAATAACATTTTTCTCGGTCGTCAATTGGTCAACGCGTCCAAAAAGAATACTTGATAGAACTGGGAAGGCAAATTTCCAGCATGAATTAGTTCAGGGTCAACCTAAGAATAACAAGACACACGAATTTCGTGTGTACGTGTTTGATGCAGAATATCTGTAGGAAAATGATTCTTCGCATTCGCCAATCAAAAATAAAGGTCGTAGAAGTTTAATTGGGCAAACTTTGACACGAGAGAAAAAGGAGAACAAAAAGAATGGAAAATGGCCTTAAAAGGGTTTTCTGTCGGGAAAGTTAAAATGATTGAGGACAGAATGAAGAAACAAACACAAAGAAGAATACCAGGTGGCAGTAGTAGTAGGTAGTGTTCGTTGATGCTGATTTAAACAAAAAAAGTTGAAATTGTAACTTTTTGCTGGGTTCGTGATCCTAAATGAGGACAGAACGTAAAATGAAAAAAACTTATATAGCGGGAAGTTCACTTCAAATGAATCATAGAGATAACAAGAATCTAGTCGCCAAATTCAAATGATCCGAAATCAAATCTTGTTCACAGAATCTAAAAAATGGTGTGATCAATCCAAAAATCAGAAGTCAGAAGGATCTTCTGATTCTCCGGACTGACAATGAGAAAATGAAGCGTGAACAGTGATCATGTTAATAATTCAATTGGAAAAGTTTCACATCATCAGATCTTTCGATTTTGCACTCGGAATATTAGAAGGTAAAAATTTAAACTTTGATCAGGCTTAATCCAAGTGAGATATGGGAAGATGGATAATTTCAGATTTGCCTTGGCACTTGATTCTGTAACAACAAGCAGGTTGAAATCTAATTCTGTTCCATCAAGTGTACAATTTTTAGATCACTTCTTGAATCTTCATAATTCCATATTTTCTCATCGTTCAACTATCGGTTTAGCGTTCTTAGTCCCTCGCCAATCACCTTTCATCATAAATCATGCTTACATTATATTTCCCACTCGGCCCATATCATCGTTTTTTACACCCTTTTCAACTTTGTGCTCTTCATGTCATGCTTTCGTTTTCTCTTTTCACTTTCCAATTTTCATCTTTCGTCCCTCTCACCCGAGAACTCAATTTATCAGCAGATAACGAAGAATTACAGACAACCCGCACGAAACTTTGTCTCCCTCACTGACACGTACTCTCGTTTGCATGCTCGCCTTCTGCGCTATCCGATTACTGGAGCATGTAATGTACGAAGAAGGCTTACAAGATAGCAAGGGGGAGTGAAAATTGGGGGGGGGGGAGGAATTGATAAAATTTATGAGTGAAATATTTAAGAGAGTGGGAGAAGCACTATTAAGAACAGAGCAGTTCGAAGGTGATAACGAGACGCAGACAAAAACGGTAAGGACAGTCATTGAGAGAGAGCCAACGCACCTATTCTCCACCTCCCCCTACTCCTCCTTCTTCTCTTGTCTTCGCTTCAAGCACCACCGGCTCATTCCTCGTCAGTATCGCCGTGATGGCCTACTCGGAGAGTCGCTCGGAGAGCGTTAGCTCGAAAGGTTAGTGATTTTTTTTTGGATTGTTATACTTCGTGAAGTAACATTGATCTTACAGTGGAAAGACATTTAGATAACAAGTCTTTATGTGTATTGATGAAGATCAGTTTGAGACTTTGCTCGGACAGTCAGTATATGCCTTAGGGGTTAATTACTGTCTGTTGTTTTGTTCTTATTGTTAACATTTTGGCTCTAGTTTTTTACGATACAGAAGTTTTTATTTTCATGTTGCAATGGAAGAAGTAGTATAGTCACTATTTCCATGGCAATGATCAATATTTCTTTGCCAACCGAAAATATCTCACCCTATTGGAATAGTGACAATTACAAAACCTTCTTAAACTCATCACCCGCAAAAGATTATAATCTATAAACGATGACAATAAGATCGTAACTCTTGACCAAGAGTCGAGACAAAGAGACCAATATTTGCATCCTATATACTTTTGTCTTTCAGGGAAAAAAACATATGGACAGGAACTGGAAACCGTACCCCTCCCGGAAAAGAAGATTTACACAACATGGCCGGATATGATCAGACATTGGCCAAAGACTACATTGTGTATCGTCTCCAATGAGTTCTGCGAACGATTCTCCTACTATGGAATGAGAAGTGAGTTGTGGTTTTGAGACCTACCGCCTGACTAAAATTCGCCCCTAGTCCGGTACTCAGGAATGCTTAAGATAAGAGTATTACCAAGTTGGACTGCAAGTACAGGGTACTTGCAAAGTGCTTCACATCACGACAGTGCATTAAAAATTGAAAGTTTTGGAAAAAGGTCATAATCCGGTTAGGCTTATAGGAAAAGCTTATGACGCTGATAGTTCAGAAGTTCATTTGACACGTGACTGTATATTTTCAGCTGTATTGACGTTCTACCTTCTCAACGTGCTCAAGTTCAGCGACTCTCAATCTACGATTTTTTTCAACGGATTCACTGTGCTCTGCTACACTACACCACTTCTCGGATCAATCGTTGCTGACGGTTACATTGGAAAATTCTGGTTGGAAATTGTTTTGAACTTTGAGAACAACTAGAGTTTCTTTTCAGGACAATCTTCTCTGTATCAATTCTCTATGCTATCGGACAAGTCGTTCTCGCACTCGCTTCGGTCAAGAATTATCAGTCTTCGGTTCACCCGTTAGTGATGCTTGTTCCACCCTTCCGAGCAAAAACTTATCATCAAACTTTGTCTTGTGCCTACGAATTCCTTTCGAAAGGAAAACTTACTGATAAGACTTTCGAAACGGCAACTTTTGGCCGACAGTGCCCATGAAACATTAAAATATTAACATTCGATTTGGGGGGAAGAGTGGAAGTATTAAGATTTTTGGAACTGTTCTCTTTTTCAGATGGATGGACTTAGCTGGATTACTGATCATTGCGTTCGGTACCGGAGGTATCAAGCCATGTGTGTCTGCGTTCGGAGGAGATCAATTCGAGTTGGGACAAGAAAGAATGCTCTCTCTTTTCTTCTCCATGTTCTATTTCTCCATTAACGCTGGATCTATGATCTCTACCTTCATCTCGCCAATATTCAGATGTACACAACTTTCTCTAGACAATACAACGTCCTACACTATTTCTTTTCAGCTCAACCATGTCTCGGTCAAGACTCCTGCTATCCAATGGCTTTCGGTATCCCTGCTGTTCTTATGATTGTCGCCACACGTGAGTGCAGCGCACAATAGAAAAAATCCCATAACCTTTGAACATTTTCAGTGGTCTTCATGGGAGGTTCCTTCTGGTACAAGAAAAACCCACCAAAGGATAACGTTTTCGGAGAAGTCACCCGTCTGATGGGTGTAAGTTTTCCGAACTCGTTTTGAGTATTAGACCTAATCAAAATATCTGCAGAGAGCTGTCAGCAACAAAATGAAGAAAGGATCGACTCCAAAGGAACACTGGCTTCTCCACTACCTCACCACCCATGACTGCGCCCTCGACCCCAAGTGCCTCGAGCTCCAAGCCGAAAAGAGGAACAAGAAGTTGTGCCAGAAGAAAAAGTTCATCGATGACGTTCGCTCCCTTCTCCGTGTTCTTGTCATGTTTTTGCCAGTGCCAATGTTCTGGGCTCTTTACGATCAACAAGGATCCGTCTGGCTTATTCAAGGTTTTTATTCGCTACTTGTTCTGCTAATTTTTTTCTTGAAGCTATTCAAATGGATTGCCGTCTCTCTGACACCCTTCTCCTCCTTCCCGATCAAATGCAAACCTTGAACGCCGTCCTCATTCTTGCCTTTATTCCACTCTTCCAAGTCATCATCTACCCAGTTGCCTCCAAATGTGTCAGACTCACGTAAGACCTTTAGTCTCCTTTCTTACAAAACAAGGTTTCAAATTTCAGCCCGTTGAGAAAGATGGTCACTGGTGGACTTCTCGCTTCCCTCGCTTTCTTGATCACCGGATTCGTTCAACTCCAAGTCAACGTAAGATTCCAATTGCTGATCATTTTCAAGCGATATAATTTCAGACCACACTTCCAAACCTCCCAGGAAAAGGAGAATGCTCCATCAGTTTCTGGAACCAGTTCGACAGCACATATCCAAACTGTGTGATGACTGTTAAGGATGCTAGCGGTAGCTCAAGAGCTATTAACCACAGCATGGTGAGTGGAATTCCGGTTTCTGATTCTCCGATTCTTTGTGTGAAAGATTATCATGCCATTTCCCGGAGTGATAAAGAACACAAAGAAATAAAATAAAGAAATTAGTTATCTAATAAATTATCATTACAATCATCATCACAAATTGGTTATCAGTTATTTGACATACACGTTGCAGGCGCTTCACGAAGACAAAAACGACAAGGCCGGAGTGTTCAAACTATTCCAAACAAAGTCTCCGAATGCGAAGAGCTCTGGAGATTGGACAGTATCGTTCAGCGTTTCTTATAAGAACTGCGGAGAAGACACAATTGTAAGAAAATGAATGCATGGATTGTAATAAGAGTCTCGATTTCAGAAAACTTTGCCAGGAACCGTCAGTGTTAAAGCTAAGAGTAAGAAGGTTATCTATGTTGGAGTTGGAGCTTTCGGATACTATCAGAATGTAGCTAATACTGACAAGCCAACCGATGGAACTGGAGAATTTTCTATGGGGTAATTGGCGCCTGATAATAGATTGAATCCGATTCCTACTGGTTCAGAATTGTTGCCAACTTGGACAGTGGATATGATGGAAACTTTGCCATGTGCCGTACAGATGCCAGTGACTTCGACGCTGCGAACCCATGTAACCCGAGACATCCAGCAGATTTTTACTTTTGGGAGACCGATTACAACGGACACACTGATGACAGAGAAGGAAATACCACTGTTGTAGGAAGAAACCGACCAGTTGTGACTTATAAACAAAAGTCTGTGAAACCAGGAAAATGGGAACTGTTCTACTTGTTGAACACACCAAAGGATGTTGATAGACAGACTTATAACAAGACCGCCACCAAAGTCAAGCACACCAACTACAAACTTACCAGATTTGAACAAGGAGGAGTTTTCATCTATGCTCTTTCCGGATCTTACGACAACCCATATGTGACCGAGCTTCAAATCGTACAGAACAACAAAGTCTCCATTCTCTGGCAAATTCCACAAATTGTTGTCATCACAGCAGCTGAAATTCTCTTCTCCATTACGGGATACGAGTTTGCGTATTCTCAGGTACAGTTCTCCTATAATTGTAATTCAACTTCTGATTCATTTTCAGTCCGCTCCATCTATGAAAGCTCTTGTCCAAGCCTTGTGGCTTTTGACGACAGCTGCCGGAGATACGATCATTGTCATTATCACAATTCTCAACTTATTTGAAAATATGGCTGTGGAATTCTTCGTATATGCAGCTGCCATGTTCCTCGTTATTGCCGTATTCGCTCTTCTTTCCATATTCTACTACACTTATAACTACTACACAACTGATGAGGATGATGATGAGTATGGAGTTGATGATGAGGAAGAAATTGAAGACGTCAATCCCCGGTACTCTATTGACAATAAGGCGTTCAATTCAGATGAGGCTGATTGCTTAGATGTTCACTTCTAGATTATTTCCTATGTATAAACTTATTTTGCAATTTTCGTTATTCTCAAAACCTACTATTGTTGCGTTTGTGACATTTTGCTTATACTCGTTTCTTTCCCACCAAAATGAAATCTTCCAAAAACTTTGTTCATGTCCACTCGAACCCTGTACACAACAGACAAACCGCTTCTTGATTTTGTCACTTTGCGACCGCGGCCGAAAAACATTTTGTATTCTACTGGAAAAGCGCTTGAACTCAAAATAGGGGCCAAATTTGGAAAGTTGACATGCGACGACCGGATGAGTATATCCGGTCTAAATCTTTGTGTATGTATGTAGAAGGGGGGAAAGACGTCGGGCAACAACTTGTAGACCCGAGGCTTCCCTTCTTTCTCTCATTATCCATTTCTCTTCTGATAGTCTGAGAAAGCACACTAGCAAAGGATGACTGACGAGTTGACATCACCTTCACTCAAATCTGGAAATGTGTTGGCCCTACTTAACACATTGTACACCTCCGGGTTTGCGATGGCGTCTTCTAGTACGCCATTGCTTAAAGGTAATATATTCGAGTTTTTCAAATCGGTATAGTTTGTATTCATTGTGCTCATATGTCACCGAAAAGTGAACAAATTTTCATTCGATTACAAAT
Source organism: Caenorhabditis sp. 40 LS-2015 (assembly GCA_900536305.3). Taxonomy (NCBI): domain Eukaryota; kingdom Metazoa; phylum Nematoda; class Chromadorea; order Rhabditida; family Rhabditidae; genus Caenorhabditis; species Caenorhabditis tribulationis. The sequence continues at coordinate 169,576 of LR544773.1, read as the reverse complement.
GAAGTTAACTTTGTTCTAAGGATGGCAATAAAAGTGTTTTATCATCCACCCCGAACTTTACGAGGTTTTAGTTTTCAGGAAAAACTTTGCACACTCTATATGCCGTTTCGTTTGTCGTCTACGTCACCAACTCTATTTGCTCGTGGCTTCACATTAGTTTCGTGGTAAAGGTGATAATTATTAATCGGAAAGATCATTGCAAAAATTGAAATTTCTCCAGGGCTACGTGACCTCATTCCCACTGAATACATGGCTCGTCGTATCGTTGGTTGTCACTGCAGTGTGTGGGTCAATGTGTACTTGGTTACTACTGGTGGGCGTTTGGGGTTGATCAAAATAAGAATCACGAGAGTTTTTTGTTCAGGTTCTTTGCATCGAAAATGCATTCGCCCATCGACTTGACATCACTCCTTATCGAAGCGGATGTGCATTGTTGTTCGAGGCATTTATCGAATGGACACAGGTTGAACTAATGATTCTTCATGTAGAAAACCTTTTCTTTAGGCATTCAACAACTTCCGAATGTCATTTCTTATCATGGCACTGCACGATGCACCGATCACAATTTTCAACTACTTTTTTATCGCAGCATGCAGATGTCCGAACCCTAAAGTGATTGTTAACTTTTTGAGCGAGAAAGAGAAAAGAATAGAAAGAAGAGAAAAAGTTGAATCGGCGGAGTGTTAATTTGAAACGGTTGCAGATACTCTCCTGGCCGCTCGTTCTATCAGCAAGCTCGTGCACAGTGTCATTGGTATGGAGAATCACAGTGTTGTACTTTTCTTACAAGTAGGAAAATATGAAGAAAAATGGAATGAACAAATTGTGATTTGTAGAAGGATGGTTTGTGCGAAGAAACCAGTGAAAAAGGTGTCTGGAGTCGCAGTCAATACACCAGCGAAGAAACACTTCCAGCAGGCAATAGATACAAGGTGGTTTGAAAAAGTAGCCCAAATATAAACATGGAGTTGTAGCAGTAGCACAAACGGAGGACGACTCGGAGAATACGATGAAACGTGGCCAATCAGATGGGCCAGGATTCAGACAATTGGGCCACATCATGATGTGAGATTTATTGCTATGTGTCGGAACTTCCTAACCTTTTTTTCAGAGACTTGTGGAAACATCTGATGCGACCAGTCCAATTTCGAATGGTAAACCCAGAAGTATCCCGACACCTCCTGAAAAGCCAAAACCTGCGATGAAAGACTTCATGAGAAGAGCCGGGGACTTTCGAGCAAGTATTGATGTAAGTTATAACTTTGAATATGCTTTTGCATTCAACAGTTCAGTGTCAAAGCTCATGCCGTTATTTCTTCGGTCATCTGTTCTGGTGCATACTCACTTTCATAACTTATCTCGTTTGGACCGCATTCTGTTGGATCCCTTGTGTCTACCATTACACATGTCGACACAATAGCTTTTATCATCGGCATAAACTGTGCAGATCATTTATCAGGTACCAATCAAAGCATCATATTATCCATTCGCCAACTTTTGACTTTTTTGAACTGTGAAATATCGAAGTGCCGTTCTGCGAAGGCTCAAAAATTGGCGAATGGATGGTACCCAACAAGAAGTTCACTTTCAGATATTTTTCTGTAACATTTCACTACTCCATTTTCTACTTATCCCTTTTGGTTTCCGCACTTCTTATCGGAATGAACATTACACTTTTGTCTTCTGTTCATGGTCTCGGATCAAACTCAATGCCTCCGGAAATCGATAGAGTGAGATTTTCCAACTTGAATCAAGGGACAGTTCTGTTTCTCAGATTTGTGTCACGGTATCTCCCGCATCCCATATGATTTATACTAGTATTCTGCCAGCGTCACCCTTTGAGAGCTCACTTCAACTACAAAAACGATTGAATCGGTAACATCTCCTTGTTAGATGATTCCAATTTTTACTTTTTGTAGACAAAATGCTCCGACAGACTCCCGAGCAATGACGGAGTGTAAACCTTTATGGGAAGATGGAGGACTAGGAATTGGTCTCGCAAGAAGAGAGGCCGGAATATGGGAAATGAGAACCCCAATCAACAACACAATGCTGGTTAGCACCAAAAAAGCCTTCACACAGGACAGTTTTTTTTCAGGCCGTGTCCACCTATGTGACCTTCAATAACACCGACATTCAAAATCCCGCATTGAGATTAGAGTACACCCACACTCTTTTTATACGACGGAATAACAATGTGAATGAAAAGTACACATGTGTTCGAGAGTCCGGGTGGTGAGTAGCTGTATTATGGTCATATCATTTTTATCCTTTCTTTCAGGACAATTGTTCCATCTGTCGTCCAGTTGAGCTGGCCATATTTTTCTGCTTGCGAACAAAGCTGGAAATTTGCTGAGAATCCCAACTTGATAGAATGTAATCAAATTTTTGGAATTGGAAGCAGGAATGGATCGAAAAAGCATAACACGAGGCACAATTTCCACTTTTTGAGAACCTATGCAGCTATTCGGAGAGCATAATCTGCCATGTTGTATTGTAAAATGTTTGTATTAACGAGTACAAAACGTGTCTTTTTTGTCAAGATGAATAAATATTGGTGATAATAATAATGAAACTACAAAATTGTTTTTCTTTTTGCACCCACTTGGAATTGTACCTGATGGAATGAAAAAAGGTTTATTGTATGAAGGATATCCACTATACGATGCAATGTTTATAGAATACGTAGGGCTCCGAATGACTAAAGTTTGGATAAGAGTTGGAAACCTGAGGTGTTAAAACACATTTTGAGAAAATTTTAATTCTAACGGTCATGCTGAAACCAAAATGTGTTTTTGAAGTTGCTCAATTTTTCACTCGCAAGTGATATTCATGCTCAGAACTCATGTTTGAACTAATTTCATATGAAGATTTTTTCTACAATTTCCTATCTCTATAGTTAAACTTTCAAGACGCAGACTACTTTCAGTTTTGACATGTATGGCGGTAAAACTAGCATTCCTTCTAAACGCTTCTATCTTAAATTTTGAAGGTTTACTGCAGCTGAAAATTTGTGGGTATAATTCTTGACCCCTAAGGTTTCTGATGACAGCCTTCTCGTTTTTGACTGTTACAACCACTATAAGCATCGCCCTAGTTAGTGTGAAAAGAAGCTTTGAACAAATTCACGTTAAAAGTTTCCCTTTTAGTGTTCATCATGCGATATTCCCCATTATCATCATTCGATAGTTCCATGCTAATCAGTCAATAGTTCATCATTCCGAATCCCATAGCCCATATTATCCCCCTCGTGATTTATTCCAACAGAAAAAGTATGAATAATTTTGCTTGATTCATCCTACTTTTTCTCTTCTGTTTCCCTTCCAATTTTCATGCATATACCCTCCGAAAAATGTACACCTATAATTAGCTCAAAAGTTTATCATTAGATATGAGCAGTAGAGCTCAGAGAAGGGGAGAGACCTTCTCAAACTGATATTGATTTAGAAGTTCCGAAAATGTTCATATATTTCTTTCTTTACGAGTCCACTATTTCTTGAGTTTAGAGTTTTGCGAAAATTGTCGCGTTACTCGTGAAACTATCGTTTTTTCTACTTTCGATTGTTTTAGATTTTTCCAGATGGACTTCAATCAGCTCTTACAATCAAGTGCTGCCACCCTGACGAATCTGATAGCTGCTGAAGCTGAAAGAAGAGCAGCTGTCCAATGGAGACCCGGAATCTTTACCACTGTTGATTGGGTTTGTGAAAATTTCAAACAGTTCATGTATCAATGCATATATTTTCAGCGTGGCATGGCAAACACTTGCCCCTTGTTCTGTGAAATTGCTGGCTACCATTCATGGACCCAGTACTTCCTGAGTGCCCAGCCTCCATTTATTCCTGAACTCGCGTCGGTTCACTTCAGTTGGTGTCTGTGGTACTACAATCACGCCAGTCCAGGTTTCAAAGCGTCACTCTTGTCTCGTGCTTTAATGGTCTCACAAGTGACTGACCCCCTATACGGGGCACAGGTTGGTGAAAGCTATTATTTTTCAACTAAAATCTTACTACAGGGACCCGTAATGGAGTGGAGAGAGGTTCCAATCCCAACAAAGCTCTATGTCAATTCGATGTTCCCGATCGAGGAACTGAGAACGCTTCCAATGATGCAAAACTTGTGTGAACCATTCGATTTGACCAAGAAGGGATTTGCTAAAACGAGACAAGAGGAAGCAGACGACTGTTTGTTTTTCAAATCCCTAGTCTTCATGCAAATCGGAGAATATGCGCCAGTTAGCCATTCTCGGATGGTAAACGATTTTCAAAGAAGTTATGTAAAACATGATTTTTTCCAGATGGAAGCTGCTAGAAGACTTCGGAAGTTATGCTCTATTCCACTCGGCAAGTTGTTCAATGTCACTTTCATGAACGTCAAAAGTCCACCGAATTCAGCTCCCAGGTATAATTCCATTAGTCAACAAACTCAAAACAGTTTTAGTCTCAGAGACAAAGCTCTGGAGGACCTCCATATCAGAGAGATTATGTTGTGGAACAAGCTCATGATGGATCACGTTATCCACTACGACATCAAGATGAAAATCAAAAAACCAACTGAGAATTCTGCTACTCCTACGATTGACTTGACTTAACTGTATTTTTTGAGTATTATGATAATATTTTGGAAATTATGACTGTAAGAGAAAGGGTCAGTTCTTTGTCGTTAGATAGAAATCGTAAAACGTATTTGTAAAACATTCATTTTTTCACCACGTTTTCCATAAATATTCAAGCAAGAAATCCACTGATAACAATCAAAACTCTTGAATATGGCACATACCAAAATTTGTGCTTCTCTTCTGGAGGATTGAAACTCGAAAATCCCCTAAAACCACTTCTAAGGAATATCAAACAACTATAAGATCAAACAACTGAAAAAGAAGTTTCGAAAACCTCTTCTCAAGAATCCCCGAGGACGCGGGTTGGCACGGATTAGGGCGGAGCTCGATGCTCATTAGCATGTTTTTCTCCGAATCCTGTGACGTTGAGGGATTCTACGTAACCGACGTTCAGATCATTCGGAGTGTGGAGATTTCGAAACAGGGCAGATTGAAATCTGCGTGCGACCATGGAAATCTATGTGGAGTGTTACTTGTCACAATATGGAAACTCAATCAGAAGTTTTACAAGTTAACTTTATTTTTCGGTGAAATACACAAAATTTGAAAACAGTGAACACCAAACAAGACATACATATTAACAGGCTGTCGTCTTGATGCTCGTCACAAGAATCACATTGGTTTTTTGGAATTTCCCGAGTAGATCTTTCTTCACATTGGAGTCGTAGACGAGCAAGATGTACGGCAGCGACAGAGTCATCTAAAAAGATTCTCCCAATGTGAAATAATAACTCGAGAAACAAATACCATGTCTGATGAAATGCTGAGAAGGAGTTTGCTGATGTCCCATGGTATGTCTATGGCATGGAATGCAGTGTTCACTAAAGTGAGAATCGACCAACCCAGTATTCCGATGTACACGTAGCAATATCTCACACTGATGGTGGTGAGTTTCATCCAGACTTGATTGTGTCGAGCGGAGACATCTGAAAAAGAAACGGGAAAAGTTGAAAATGTAGAAACCATCAGAATCTTACTTTGATTTGGTTTGTTTATAATGCGCGATAAGTAAACTCTCACGCCGACCAGTATGAAAAAGAAAAAAACAGAGAACCAGCCCACGGATTTCGTGCTCCAAACCATGTTTTCCATATGAATCACTCCAAACAGGGTGTCTTCCGAAATGAACATTTGATATCCTGGTGGAAAAGCGAAGATGAAGGTGAGTGCACTGCTGATGGCCATCACAGTGAACGCATATCCGATGTACCAGTAAGAATGCTTCTGAATGTTAAGTGAATACTACTTCTGGGAACCAGTTTTATACCTGTAGGAATGCGTTGAGTTTCATGAACTTCATAGGATCAGACACAGAGAGCAACCTATGCAGACATAATGTGACAGCTGTTTGGAACTGCAAGTGGAAAAACCAGTAACCCAAGACTGTCGAGACATCCAAAAAACCCGGAACGACAGACTCGATAGTTTTTAGGATTGGAATGAACGTCGAGCAACTCTCAAATCGGACTGAGAACCATGAGTTAATATGGCAGAGCATGTTCTAAAAAAGTTTTAAGTTTTAGTTTGTGATTGTAAACTTACGCAGAGCAAATCCACTTGAATGAGCTTGTAGAAAGGGTTCCCATATTTCTTCATCATTCCAAAACGGATGAAGAGGGACAACATGAAAACAAGGGTCGGGAAAACGTATGACAATTCGGCCATATACACCCAGAATGTCCGATCTGTCCTCTCTACCTCGAGGTTCATAGTCACGTTGAGGTCCATGCCTACCAGGTAGAGGTAGAACGCGGATGAAAACAAGGAGGTCCTGTTAAATAGACCTACTCGAAAATGCTAGCAATCACAAGAAAGCTCGGCATTCTACAACGATCGAAAATAACTAGGAATGAGAAATATGCGACAAGGAAGAAACTAGAAGGTTAGAAAGCTGAAAAATATATTTCGAAAACCTTCTCTCCAGAATCCCCAAGGATGCCACGAGTGGGCACGGATTATGGCGCTGGATTGCTCATTAGTGTGCTTTCTAGAAAACCGGTGACGTCGAGTAGACTATAAAACGCGATCGTGATGAAACTACGTACAGAGGTTGTGCAGCTTGAAATCTGTAAGGGACCATGATAAAGTTTTTGGAGACAAAGTATTACAACTCAATCACAAGTTTTGCAACTCAAATTCATTGCCAGAAACAGGTATATTTCATTTAGTCAGAATGCTAGTCAACACGGAAAATCGCTTCTTCCTCTTGAAAATCGTGGAACTCGACGCTGAAACACTTGATGATCCGGCTCCAGATGACGAAACTTTCTGGTAGTTGTTGACAGCTTCGAATCCTGAAAAACAGAACTTTAAAACTGGTAGCTGTGTACTGTATACCATCAATATTGCTGATCACCGACAAACTTTGGACATGGGTGTTGTTTCCGTCAGCCGATGCTAACCCATTCACTGTTCCGTCTGTAGTTATCAAGGTTTTTCTGAGATAAGTATACCATGACGACTTACTCCTCTGGACACCATCCTGTTCCACATTCAACACAGCTCTGGTATCTGCTAGAATCGGTCCAGTTCCAGTTCCGAAGGCCTGAATTCAAATATACTTTGACCAAAATGTATTCCCTGGGTACCATCATTGACGAATTTCCGTTCATTGAGTCACCATTCATCTCCACGAATCCATGCCCCGTCACATTGGATTCTTTTCCACTTGCCGCTCCCACTCCATTCGCGTATCCACCTAAAAAGTTTGAAACAATATGAATGAAAACATTTCAAAAGTTTCTTACCAAAACTAGAATTCCGCCACCCTCCTACTAATCCGTTGTCGTTGAATGTGAGCGATGAGTTAGTGCCGTCATGGGATATGGATTGACCGTCACTTTGGGAAATGATTCTGCAAGTTTTTTCAGGTTACGAAACAATGACGAAGTACTCTACTTGACAACTCCACTTGGATCCACTGCTGTCTCCACTGTCTGAGACGCCTTCGAGTTCTCATCGCTGCCAGAACCCTTGATATTTCCGGTTCCCATGAAGGCTAAACACAGAACTCGAATAAGGTACCAAAACGTTATTGCTACCTGCATCGTTTTCAGCATTCACAAACTTCAAACCGTTGCTGGCAAGAATGTTGTTATCCTTTCCTTGTCCCTTTCCACTGATATGAACCACTCCAAGACCAGTCTGAAAAAAATTGTGAGCTCTCAAATACACTAAAAAGCACTTACATCTCCTTCAATGTTTGTGTTGGACATCAGATTCACAGATGTGTTACCGCTGGAAACGGCGTTGGAACTTCCAAACGCTTGGATTTCTGAACAAAAAGTTATAGACTCCAACACTCAGTGACTTTTGAATACCTCCCGTGCTGGAGGACTGGTTACTGATAATGGAACTGGCTCCAACTAAAGTCGAGTTTCCTTTTCCAGAAGAAACACCATACATTGTACCGACAACGTTTTGTTCTGTTCCGTTCAATATTCCATTTCCCTTCACAAGAGTGTTCACAGTTCCTTCATTTGAGTTCAATCCAGAAACCAATCCACTGATAGTGATATCTAAAATAGCATTTCAGAAATGAAAAATAAGATCAAAACTTTCTCACTAGTGTCTCCAGATCCTGTTCCCATATCCAAATTAGATTGGGCACTTCCCAATCCTGTCGCCGCTGCTGTTGCCATTATCCTTGCCATCAGCTGGTCCCAACTCATTGCTTGTTGGGTTTGAACATCTGCTTCCGTGTTGATCGATCCGGTTCCTCCAGCATTTCCGTATGAAAATCCACTTTCTGAAACCATCGTTAGTTGTTTCAAATACTATTCTTGAGAATTTACTTTGTTCTCCATTCCGATTCTGCATAGAGCTTCCTCCATTCACATTTGACAACGTGGAACCTTGCCCAACTACTTTTCCCTAAAAATTTTTTCTCTCTGTGAAATTAGTATAGCACAAATCCCAACTTGTTGCATCACATTTGAAGTGATCTTCTCGCCCTCGACGGCGGCAAAAATGTCAGAGTATGATTTAGAGTTGTCGCCGACGGACATGACGTTGGCTACGTTGTCAACACCTGAAATAGTGAAAACATGAAAGTGTCACAAACAGTTTGATTTCACTTGTATCTCCAACATTTCCACCAGCGGATGTCTCGATGTTAGTAGAGCCAGTACCAGTCGCGTTTCCGTTAGAAGTCACATTCATCCCAAGGGTGCCATTTGGATTCTGAGGAAGAAGAAAAACAAGGAATGAGAGGAGAATCGAAAGTTTACACAGAAAGTTACCTTGAAATGTTGAGTTGATGCGTCCGTCAAAACACTGTCTCCGTTCCCATCAGTGGCAGCATTCGAGCCCACAGCTGAAAACTCTCACTCATGACTAAACAAATGAGTACCCTAACACTAACCCGTCTGCCGTTTCGTCCTTGAAATCAGTGAACTCGCAACTAAATTAACACACAATAGAAAGAGCAATGGAAAGTGGCGCATTTTGAACTGATGAAATGTGGCAATATTGTTTGTCCATGTTCGCTCGGTCGACGATCAATTTTTTTGTTCATTTTACGGTGACCGAAAAAAAAGAAGAGATGATCCCGTGTGTGAGAGTCTGAAAAGCCGGCGGATTACAACAGTCCAAATGGTTATCGACGGTTCTCGTTTCGTTTTCAAGTTCAAACTTATTTTCGCGCCGGATGGAAAAAGTGACAAGTCGAGAATGAAGACATGACGGTTCACGAAATGATTGACTCACTAGTAAGGAATAATGCAAAAAGTCGGATGAGACTTCAGTATCTGACCATTGGAATGGGAAGCTCTAGAAACGTAATCTCTTACTTTCAAAATCAGTGGTTGACCTCTAGAAGTGTGTTACCAAAAATCTATTACTTTAGTCACACTATTCCAATGTGTAGGAAAACACTGAAAACTTTGACCACTCGCAGTGAAACGGTATAAAACTACACACTGCAAAAATGTGGCAGTCCATCTGTTTGTTATCTTTGTTTACATCTAGAGGCCGAACTGACAAAAGATCAGATGAAAAAAAAAAGGATAGATGTGGAGAGAAAAAATGAAAGGAAAATAAGAATCTTTTGTGTGCGTGTGTGTCTTCCGATATCTCTCAACCTCAGTACATTGGTTTGTTCTGTTAAGTGAAATAATGTATTTTTCTGTTTTTGAGTATGCGTGTTCCTTTACCAACGTTTGTTTAGGTTTTATCGGTTTTTTACTTCCTTCTTTTTTAGAAATGTCTAAGCACTACGACGTTGTTGTAGTCGGTGCAGGAATCTTCGGCTCATGCACCGCTTATCACTGTCAGCGGTTAGGACTGCGGACTTTGCTCCTTGAACAGGTAGGCTCCTGGTTGATTCTATACTTTTGAACTCTATGATCCCCGCATCAGTTTCACCTCGGACACTCCAATGGAAGTTCTCATGGGAAAAGTAGAATCACTCGTTACGCACACACGGATCTAGAATATATTCCACTCGTTGGTGATTCATATGCTCAAATTGCGGAGCTGGAAAAGAAGAGAGGAGAGAAGTTGTGGAAGTGAGAGAAGCTTGCTTGAAAATGTATGAAGTTTAAACTCGTAATTTCAGCAAGCTTGGTTTGCTATGGGCAGCAACTGGTAATCAAGTTCAAACTATTTCTGGGCACTTGAAAAATCACAATATTGAGCACAGTGTGATTTCTGGTACAAAGGTGACAATCCAAAGTGAGGTTGCAAATTTAGATTCCAACTATTACAGATTTCCGAAATAAATCCACAATTCAAATTTGATGAGAAATGGACCGGTCTAATTGACCCAATGGGTGGTGTTATCTACGCAAACAAGTGGCTGACTGCATTTCAAGTACTCTACTCGGTTTTAAACTTTTGAACCGTTTTATTCTAGGAAGAGTTTGTAAACCTTGGTGGAGTGATTCAAGAAAATGAGCGTTTGATTAGTCACTCCGAGAACAAGAACTCTACCGTGGAAATTACGACAAATAAAGGTCAGTACACATCGAACAAGATCATTTTCACAGTCGGCTGCTGGATTACCAAGTTATTCCCAAAAGTCAATTTCCAAATAAAGGTAACCAACCCACACTTTTCACCTCTTATCACTGTCTTTCAGCCGATCAGTTTGGCAGTGTGCTACTGGAAAGCCAACAATGAGAGCAACAGTCATCTTCTGAATGAAGACCATTTTCCAGTGATGATTGCGAAAAATTTGGAAAAGAAAGAATTTTTCTTTGCTCTTCCGGATACTGATTATCCGGGGGCAATCAAGGTGAAACACTCAAACTTTGACCAGCAGCATATCAAAATTTTCAGTTAGTACTGGACAATGGTGATGTACTCACTGAAGACTTGGACCATCCGAAAAGAATCAACCAGAACTTCATAGATCTTCCTGGGAAATTTATCTCTGAACACATCCCGGTCGTGGATGGCACGAAGCCATACAAAGTTGAGCAATGCAAATACACAGTGAGTTTGAGCCGAGTTCAGATTATCAAATGATGTACTTCAGAACTCTCCTGATCATCATTACCTGATTGGACCAGTGTCTCATCTACAACCGAACATTCTTGTCGGAGGTTGTGGTTCAGGATCAGGATTCAAAACAGCGCCGAGTATCGGGCGATCTCTAGCTGAAATTGCTGCGGGAAGACAGACTACAGTAGATGTTTCATTTTTCTCTCCGAGCAGATTTGAGAAGAGCACATAATGTCCTTGATCATAGTTAGTCTAATCGTTAGTTGAGAATTGCACGAAAAACTTGAACCGAGATTCAAAATCAAACCATCAACCATTTACACTTCAATTTTATAACGATTATCATTGATAGCTGATAATAAACATTCGTTTGATTATCACGTGCGCATACACAATATGTACGAATGAAACATACAGTTCTGAATTATCAATGAAAGAACAACTCAAGTTCAGACACCTGTGAAAAACAACACAGACTACTTCCTCATTTTCGAGGAAAAGTGGGCTTTTGTCGAGTACAATCCGCTACACAAAATCAAGTTAATACGATATTAAGTTTGTGATCTTTTTGGTTATCGTTATCAGTGCCGATGTATGATAAGATAAGACCGGTCATATTCTCGCGGTCACTCCATTTCCTTATTTTACTAACTTCGATCGACGGTGTTTTTTCAGTTCTAACAAAACATGTCTACGGATTACGATGTGATTGTTGTGGGTGCAGGAATCTTTGGATCCTGTACGGCCTATAACTGTCAAAAGTTGGGACTGAAAACGTTGCTTCTGGAACAGGTTGGTCGTTTTTACAAAACGATATGAATCTATTTTTTTCAGTTCGACCTGGGACACGGAAATGGCAGCTCACATGGAAAGAGTAGAATCACTCGTTACGCTCATACTGAGGTTGAGTACGTGGATCTTGTTGGAGACGCATATAAGCAAATTTTCGAGCTGGAGAGAGTCCGTGGGGAGAAGTTGTGGAAGTGAGTAAAACTATGAGGCACTTTTTCTAATGAGTAACTTTCAGGAAAACCGGTCTTCTTTGGGTTTCTACCGGAAATGAGATCGAAAAGATTCACAACAATCTGAAAACCAAAAACATTGAACATGAAGTTGTGAAAGGAACTGATGTAGAGAAACGATACCCACAGTTCAAATTGACCAATGAATGGAATGCTTTGATTGACCCCATGGGAGGTGTCATTTATGCTGACAAGTGGCTCAACGCTTTCAGAGTAAGATACGCAATGTTTGGTCACGCATCATGAGATTGTTCAGGACGAGTTCAAGAAGATGGGTGGCATCACTCATGACCGTGAAACTGTGCTCTCTCACGCCGAAGTTGGTCAGTACCTGACGGTTACCACCAACAAAGCGCGATATTCTACGAAGAAGATAATCTTCACCGTGGGATGCTGGATCACCAAATTTCTCCCAGATGTCAAATTCAATATTGAGGTTAGTAGTTGATTGGAGTCATTTTAGGTGGGATGTTTTCAGCCAATCAGTATTTCGGTGTGCTACTGGAAAGCGAAAGATGCTTCTGATGGATACCTCCTCAACGAAGATCATTATCCGGTCGTGATTGCCCAAGAAATGGAGCTTCAAGATTTCCATTACTCTCTTCCGGATACCGATTATCCAGGCGCAATTAAGGCGAGCACAGATTTCAAACGTTAACAATTGAGTTTTCAACTTTCAGTTTTGCTACCACTACGGAGATCCACTGACCAAGGATCTGGCCCACCCGGAAAAACGTTCGCAGGTTAGTAACTTTGCTGATGTTGAAAACAAAACATGTAATTTAGCGTTGCATTGACCTCCCTGCAAAATTCATCCAGAGATACATGCCGGTAATTGATGGTTCCGCTCCAACAAGAGTCGACAAATGCATCTACACGGTATGAACTTCTTTTTTATCTTTATTAGATATTTGAATTTTCCAGAACTCCCCGGATGACCACTACATAATCGGACCAATCCCGTCGAAGAACCCAAACATTCTTGTCGGAGGTTGTGGATCAGGATCTGGATTCAAGGTTGCTCCAGGAATCGGAAAGGCTCTTGCTGAAATGGCAGCGGGAAAGAAAACCACTGTTGACGTCTCCTTCTTCTCTGCGGCTCGTTTCAAACCTTCTAAATTGTGATTTTTCTCCATGGACCAACAAAATATTATCTTTGCCTCTCCAAGATTTGCTGATTAACTCTACTTGTTTTTTGGTGAATGAACAAATGTACTCAGAGATGTAGAAAGAATGAAGCACTCTCAGAAAAAAAAAAGAAAGAGGGCTTCGTTGCGCTGGAGGTTTGAATTGAGTACAATAATTATGCAAACCGACTATCTGCGTTCCTACCAATATTTCACTTTATTTATCTATCTTTTCTCTCTCTGGTTCTATTTTAACAACAACACGTATGCATGTTGAGAACGTTTCGGTGAGTGGTTGTTCAGAGAGAGTTTTTTTCAGAAATCGCTTTCATGTTTTTAACATGAGATAACTGGCCCTGAACATCTCAATTGCAAAAAAGGCAAATTAACTGCAAGTGTTAGTACAGGGCTCCACAAAAAGATCGTTCCACTATGAAATTTCACGTATAAAGGTCAACATTCGGACTAAAGTAGCTTCATGAAAAATGTTCTGCTTCAAAAATCATTTAAGGTCATGGAATAGATTTTTTTCTCACGTCACCTAGTTTTTGAAATTTTCGAAAATTCAGTTTTTCGGGGATGGATTCAGTGATTACAACTTAATTGGAAACTGCGGGAATATTCTACACTTCATTTTTGCATTTATCGTTTTTTAGAAACTTTATTGATGATCATAATTATTTTTTACTGATGAATTACAATAAAAATTTCTACAAAAAGCCCATACAAAAATAAATATTTTTGAGAAGAAGATGAAGAGCAACCCGCTAGCCAGTGGTTTTGAAGAAGATTTTGAGTTAAGACGAAGGAATGAATTCTCTAATTTTTCAAGCGATTTTGTTGAAGTTTCCCCGGAACATTCTCATGAATGCGGATCGGAACTGACGGTTGGCAAGAGCGTACGCGAATGGATTTCCACTACTATTCAAGTAGCACATGTAGTATGATAGGGTGTAGAGGAAGGAAGGGATGCATTCTCCTTTGCAGAAGCCATACACAGTCGCCTGAAATATTCATGAAATTTTAAATTCGATTCTGATGACGCAGAGATTTGTTGACAAACCATGATGTAATACGGGGACCAGAGAATAGCAAAGAATCCAACTATGAAGGTGATGGTTCTGAAAATTGCCAAGTTCTTATCAACTAAAAGCGTTCAGCATACCTGAATGCTTTGTGAGCTCGTTTCTCAGCCTTCGTTTGTTTCCGTCCTCTGTTGAACACAGCGATCGGCGCGAAGATCGACGAGATCACCTTCTCCCTTGTGATCACAGTCGAAATTGTCGAAATTTTTCTGGAGACTCTACAAATTAATCAGTCCAACACACAACTACCAAACCAAGGTGAAAACAGTTCTACTGAAATCATCAAACACATGTGGGTGTGTGTGCGTGTGCTACAAAAAAATGAAGAGTTGGTTGAGCACATGCCAATCGTGTTCACCCAGATTAAACCTACCCTGAAGCACTTAAGAACGTGTCTGTTTTGTTGGGTGGTGCGAGGCGATCACGTTCTGGCTGTGCCGTTATCTCGCCACGATCGTTGTTATTGTTGACAGTGAGTTGCGGGATTTTGAGACTGTTGTTACGGTTCTCGGGCGTCTCCTCGCCTTCCACCTCAGAAGAAGAATCACTGAAAGAAAGAGGACGACGTGATTTGATCATGCTTGAACAGGAAAATAGAAGTTTTCGTGAACGATTTTCGAGAAGAGTGTGAGAGAAATTATAGAAGAGTGTGTATATCTTGTAGTACAACACCGCTGGTCGAGCACATAGAACTGACTAAAATGTGGGCTCTTTCGAAAATGAGGAGAAGTTTACGTTGTGTTCAGAATGTCTGTATATTGCACGAGATCATATTGAACGAGATGAGAATAAAATGTTTAAAACGTACTCGCTGTTGCTGCTACTTCCGCGTTCTTGCCGTGTACTCCTTCGCCGGACCAGGGCTCTGGCAATTCTCTTTTTCATGGAGACAACCCATCGGTCAGTCCGTTTTACTTCAAGAGTTTCCGTCTGGTCATCTTCCTGGAACAAAAACAATAGAGAGGTTGACCTAGAAAATATCTGCAAATCCTACTGGTGCGGGCTCCTCAATTAACTGCGCAGTGGTGGCCTCTGATTGCTTAACCTTCGCGATTTGACGAGGCGTAGAATGTTCCGATCGCCGGCTGGAGCGTGGTCGCTTATTCTGAAATAACACAGTTAATTGAACAATGAAATCAGATCCACACCTTCTTATATTTCCTACTTCTCTGCAGTATCACAGAAGTGGTATCACTATCGTTGTTTGAATCCGTATTTTTGAGTTTTTCATCTTTAAAATTGAGCACCGATCCAAGCTCATCATCAGCAAAGAGTTTTTGAAGACTGTCAGCCTTCTCAACTTCCTTCTCCTCCTCATGGGTAGTGGTTATGCTTCCAGAACCACTGTATCGAGATCTGTAAGCAGTTGTTTCTCAAGGTCTTTCTCATGACATTCCCAGTACCTTAAAGAAAGTCTTCCATATGACCTAGCCGGCCGTGTAGTTTGCACTCCCTCACTCTCACTTAACAGAGACACCTTCTCCATTTCACTACATCTCCGCGAATTGGCCGCCGTCGGATGCGGTCCCGGATAGTAGCTCTCGTTGCTTTCTCTGTAAAAAAAAGAAGCCAAGTGCATGTATAACGTTTTCTGTCCCGTCTCGTTTTTTTTTCTTCACACCCCTTGCTCAATCCTACCTTCGCGAGAGAAATCCACTTCTTTCTTCTTCAATGACTCCGAGGTTTTGATCATTGTCGGTGTTCATCGAGCCCTAAAATCAATGGAAGTGAGTTCGCGGTCATTTCTTCTTGACATTTTCATGAATGTACAATCTATATACAAAATTATCCAGGAGGTAGTTGAACTGAAAACTAGATGGCTTTAGTAGTTCTCTGACTATGGTAACATAGCAGTCCAACTGAAACATGTTATTTGTTAGTTGATATAATCTCGAAGAGTGTTAAGAAAACAAGGATGGATTTTCAAATGATATCTCTGCCCCATCGATACGTTCCGTTTCTGACAACATGCACATCAGTAGTTTCAATCCCATCATGGTTATTACAAGAGAAGCCATGTCATTGCCATCAATCGCAACAGATTATATATGAGTCATGATGCATGCTAGTTTACCTCTACATTAAGATTGTTATTTGAATTTGAGTCAACTCGGAATTGACTGGTTTCGGGCTCCGAGAAGCCGAAACGCCGTTGATTATTGGCATCCTGAATGATTTGTTTTGCGGAGAAAATTGCCTAACATGCGCTAAAAATTGAGGAAGGAAAACTAGATGAAAAATGATGTCAAGGGAAAGAAAAAGAAAATTGGTTGATCAAAGTTCTGATAACAAGTTTGCTCCGGATGTACAGTATCGCTTACCCCTGCCTGGTTACTAGTGTATCCACTATCTTTTTGAGCTTCTTCCGCCTTCTCCTTCTCGGCTTTCGACTGAAGCATCAACGAGACACCGACCTATAAAATATATATGCAAGCCAAAAGTCCAAGTATCATTTTCACACCTGCGTTCCCAGCCTCTGACTCAGGATCAGAGCGATATGTCTCCTCTCTTTTGCCTTTGCTTTCTTTTCAAGGTTTTTGGCGGCTTGATGAATACCCTAAAGCACACATAAGTAATGAGACCTTTTTCGGAGCAGGAAGAAGAAAAAAAACCTTATAAAGAATGAGCATGGCTACCAAAGTTGTCCAATAGTATGCCACATACATTCCCATATTGACATATGGATTGCTCAAGAAGGGAGCCGAGCACTCGGTACCGGACATGCTGGAAAAAACCGGATGATGGAAGGAACTTTTCAAAGCGTTCTTACCTATTAGATTGGCCCGTCATTGCCTGCCAGCCGTAAATCATGATACCAAAAATAATTGCTGGCAGCAACCAGGACATGACAATCAAAAGTTGCGTTTTGGTTGGACTCTGCCACTTTAGGTACTTTGCAGTGTGGCAAACTAAAAACTGGGACCATAATGGAAACAAAAACGTTATGAATCTTCTCACCAGAAAGATATCTGTCGGCTGTGATCAGCAAAACTGTTAAAATTGACACCAAGCAAAGTGTGTAGTCTAAGAAAAGCCACGTTTGACAGGCTACCCATCCCAGTGGCCATCGTTCACCTGAAAACCCCTATGAGCTCATTCTATGACAACCAGTACTCACCATTCAAAACATAAACCGTAAAAAAGGGAAATCCTTCTATACCAATGATCAAGTCGGAAATTGCCAACGACACAATGTATCGGTTGCTCACCTGTAATTATTTCTATCATTTTCTACGAACGTTATGATTCTCAGTATATGAACGTATCAGACCGCCATGTTTAGTATCTTTCGTTTCTCTACTCTCTCTCACCTGTTTACTAATATTCCTCTCGATTCTGTAAGCGACAATAACCATAGCGTTTCCAATGATGGTCTCCAAACTCAAGACGATGATGATAAGCCATACAAAGATCTAAAAGTAAGGAGTTTTGGGGAAGTAGATTTTTTTGTTATCCGATCATCGAATTTCGTTCCCATATCTATAACACTTCCGACTCGAGTTCCGAGAGTTAAAAATTATAAGGATCTTTTCCGATTAGCGATTAGATTATCAGAGTGACGAATTATACAGGAAACGTACCTGAACGGGAACACTGTATGGGGAGTTCCAACTAGTGTCGGCTGGCAATGGAGACACCGTGAAGTTTGGCATCGACGGTTCAAGAGAAGACACGGTTGGGACGATGGGTAGAAGCAGATGCCTCAGATGTCTTTAACACTGGAAACGGGTCGAGTTGAAAAACAAAGAAGCGAAGATGGAAAGTGGTAGATAAAGTAACAAGTTAAGTAGACGGCGATAAATCAAAAAAAAGCGGCGAAGAAAAAAAAACGACTAGGATTTATTTCTTTGATTTTTGAGAATGCAGAAATAAGAGAAGAAGGTGAAGAAGATGAGTGAGAAGATGAGGAGTGAGGGAAGATCAAGTGAGAAAAGAGAGCTGTGAGAAAAAAGAGTGATTTCCCTTCTTAAGTTAGCAATCTTTTTTCGGGAAGAGGGTTCCATGAGAATGGAAGGTAAAAGTATGAAAAGATCATGGGAGTGCATCGTCGTTCGGAAACCGCCCCAGATTCTTTTTCTGTTTCAGGGTCACTGGCTAAAGTCAGAAGCCAACAACACTCTCTGTAGGAGGCGGCGCCTGGAGCCCGTCTTTTTCTCCGTCCCTCTTTTTTCCGACTGTGTACGGCGGCGCGAATATATAGATATAAATGAAGAAGTGGAGAAGAGAGGAAAAAGGGACACAACACATGATTTGAGGGTTCACATTAGATTGGTTTGAAGGAAAACGGGGGGACCCTGTCGAGGAGTGTTACTCAACTTTGAAGTTCACTCGACCGTATAGCCGGTGGAAGCAAAAAGATGAAGAAGAGGAAGAAGACGTGAAGACTTGGTGACCAGAGGAAGTTGAGGTTGGGGCGGTAAACGAGAGGAAGAAGAAAAAACATACACGAATCTGGACAATCTTCTGGACGGAGACCCCACACGAGACTTTTGAAAATTTTCGAAGAAATATGGTAACGAAGCAAAAACAAAAAGAAGAAGAGAAGAGAAGACTCACAGAGAAAAACATGATATCTTGGAACAGGCTTAGATCTCGTAGAAGGAAAAATAGAATTTGGTTCATTTTTTTCTTACTTCAACTTCGGCCTGACTGACTTTCCGAATGTTCAAAATAATATTATATAGGGGCGTGTATAGGTGTGGCTGTTAGAAAAAGAGACACTAATATACAAGGCGTGAGAAAGATTTTCTGGAATTTCGGGGGAGCTCTTTTTTCCTCCACCTCATTCCAGTTTATGAAGATATACGTTTATTTTGTCGCGGGTCGGCGCACCGTGTAAATGCAATATATGCTGATTTTATGTCCGCAATAATGAATTGAATTGCAAAATAAGCTAATGCAAGAAGAAAAAAAAAGATGAAGGGATACAGCGACTGAATATTTCCGTTTTTTTCCTGGCCTTTCTCCCTTTTCCAGATCAATCCAAGTGACTACTTCTGCACACGTTGTGCTTTTTGCACACTAATAAAGGAAGACATGCATCGCGATGAATGCGGTTCGTTATTCTTTTCCACCCACTTACTGTTCCCGGAATAAAGAAAACTGAAGGTCTTGGGAAGTCTAAAAAATGAGGAAACGATAGAGGCTGAAAGAACAAGAAAAGAAAAACAAGGAAGCTGGCGACATAGAAAACTGGAACAATGGAGGAACATTGCTCTGGTTGTCGGTAGAGGTAGAGCAGCCACTAACTAATAGGTAGAAACTAAAAATGGTTGAGTCCTCTCCGATCAGATACTCTCACCAGAAGGCATCAACCTTTCTCATTGTCTCCGAGAACTTCGTTTCTGGATCATAAACTGGATTATAAAAAAGAAATCTGGGATATCGAATATGCTATGTGGCTGCTTGGAAACTACTAGAAGGTGAGATATGGGTTCCAAAAGCTGGTAGAGGTCATTTGACAAAATTAGCCATATATCAAAAATTTTAGAAACTTTGCAGATAGTCACCTTGCACAATCCAATGCCCAAGATTTGCTATGTTTGCATGAAGATTTGAACAAAAAATTATCAGGGGTACTAGAAAAGGGAGGCTCCAAGTGAGGGTTTTCAGATTCCCTTTTTTTCTTTGAAAGTTGGAAAGCTTTGAACATCGCAATCGTCTCTACCAGATCAAAAAATTGGAAAATTTCTATACATCAACACGTATACAGAAATACACTCAGATTTCGCGAAGCTATTTTCTGTGTCTATTCTCTTGCCCTCCCGAAGACGACTTTGTCCATTTCGGAGGCGGCGTTTTCGAAAACGACAAAAGTAACTCTTGACATCGAAGCTCAGGCTCAGAAGGCAAAGAAACGTCTCCCGCATCTACTTGTTCTTAAATCAGTTTATCGCATGAATCCCCCGCTCATCGAATGCTCGACGTAGAAGTGGGGAGGAGGGGATGATCGAGAAGCAAGTGCAGGATAAAAGAATTCAAATGAATCTCTGACGCCAAAAATATGTTTTATTCCAGTGCAAAGGTCAGATTATTTATGTTGAATTATATGCGACGCAGAAATTGCTGTTGGATCGTGAGAAAAATTGAAAACTAAAACATGACTCACTTTCTGATACTGGTCTATATGTATATGTATGTCATATCTTCTTTGAATCGTGTTTTTTTTTTCATTCGTTCGAAACCATAATCCCTGATCGCTGATGAACATTATTTTTATGAAGGCGAAAGGTTTGGGTCACAATAAGAAAACTCCTAGCTTCCTTACTGTAGGAGAGAGACCAGACAATTCCAGTATTAAAAAATTGAGCTTAATTTTTCGAGTTCAAAAAAACAATTGCAGTAAATGCTAACCTACTTCAATTTCCATCGTTCAACTTTCAAAAACCATTCTTTTCTCCGTAATTGGTTTCGTTATTAGAAATACCCACGTGCAAAAACAAACTAAATAACTAGACCTGATGGCTATAGAAAACAATCAGACAATGAGGATGTCCCGAACAGGAAACGTTTTTGGGGGTGCCGAAGCTTAATTCTAAGTTTCTCTGTCTGGGTTGTTCTTATACCCTATTTATAACCACTCCCTTGGTTTCTGGAGTCTTGAGAGAGATCAAGTTCGGGTTAAGCTTGGCCATTACTCTTTGAGGGGCTTCATGGGAGGATTCGAATTTTTTTCGGGTTGTGTGTTACGCGCTGTGAACTCCTCTAAAGAAGGAAAAACGAAGCGTCAAGAGGATGGAAAGCACTTGAGAATAAGGGGTAAATTGAGTTGCTAATGCTTTTGTTTCAATAGTCCTCTGTTCAAAATATGGAAAACAAGATTTCGAGGTTGTCCTGATTTGAAGTCACTGATCACAAAGAATACATTGTTTTCTGTAATAGAGGTTAAAGTTCCAGGCACAAATCAGAACTGATCGAAACATGACTAGGATGAGATGAACGAGAAAAAAGTTATGGATAGAGAAGAAAAAACTTGAAATGATGGTCTCTGTGTGCGTTATGACATCTGATTGGCATTTGATGAGGGAAACGTCGAGTTACAAGCAACAAATTGGTTTAGAGTTGAGAAGAGTATGTCCTCATCCCCAAACCACAAGTATCATCATCAAGTAGTTAGTATTGGACGACGACCAGTGTCGCTCCAAAAAAATGATGTGACAACGATCATTCATCAGCACGTTTGGGGCGTCTCGGACTGCCAACCCTTTTCATAAGGATGAAATGAGGATAAGGATAGGGAAGAGATAAAGAGGAAGGTGGCGGCGGATCGATCAAATGTGAATTTCAGAAAATGGGATATGAAAAAAAAGGCGAGACGGCAGATAAGCGATATGGGAATTGTGCTCGACTCATCTCCTCATCCTACATCAGCATGGACGCCGGAAAAGTAACGAATAGTGCTTATCTCATTTCTTAATCCCTTCTTCAAGGTTTTCCAAAAGAAATTATCATTGAATGGGAGAGACGAGATAACAGTTTCTCGATTACAAATCTGATGCTCTTTTGCGAGGGAGGAGTTGATTTCAAGTGGGAGAAAAAACAACACAGAAAGAGCTCACAAACATTACAAAAGGCGGGAGGAGGGGAGTTCGAACATAATTTGTCGAAACAAACATATGTATGGTGTAGTAGCAAAAGAAAAACAGAATTTAGCACAAAGAAAATAAACTGTGAACCAAAGCACATAGACAATAAAACTTCGGTGGGTTGAAAAAATATTTTACTGAAAAATTCGCAACATTTATTTTTGAAAGCTTTTTGTGACACATACTACTCTGAAGGTAAGATAGAGATCTGATCTGAAAGATTAGAGCTAGACAACTTTTCGAAAGAATCTCCGCTCCCTAAATATCGGTTTCCTCCGAAAACTCTTCGCCGGGACCAGAACGAAAATTTTGAACAACAAAACATGTCAAGGCGCATTTGCACGGTAAAGAAATAGGTGAAAGGTGGGGTCCCTACCCGAACAAAAAAATGACGTTGAATCCCAGTGACTATTAAAGATGATTAAGGAAAACGCTCGACAGAAAAAGAGACACGTTGAATGGAAGAATAAAGAGAAGGGAAACGGCTCCGACAGGAAGAAAATGGGTTTTGGGTCAGTCACTACGTGGATGGCTTTTGATCAGTAATTCTCATCGAAGTCTATTCCGCCTCGATGAATATTTCGGGAAAAAGAGAAAGGAAGGCCCTCATCGAACCCGAGTCATCGCTCCATTCAGGATTTTTTCTGACTTTTGAGAGTGAAGATCGAAAGATTGGATTCGTTCTAATGATTTTTTTTTGTATGAATCCTTATTCTTGACATCGACGGTGGGAATATCTACTTTATGATGTTTCACTTTAAAAAGCTCCGTCCCTTCATCTGAGCATATCTTCATAAATGAAGGGACCAATGGAACATCATCGCAGCAAAGTTTGTTAACTCCCATATGACGTAGGGCGAGGTGGGGGTGAAGAAAAAGTATTCAAGTATTCAGAAGAGGTTGCAGTGTAATGAGCCATAAAAAAAACTACGTGGTCTCAGCCTGTTCAAAACTAGACGCGGGAAAAAAACGAAGCCTGAAGTGTGTAGGAGCGACACACAGCCCCCCTTAAGCACCTGAATCAAAAGTGCATTCATTGTTTTTTCTCCGTGTTTCAATGTTGTTATGATGTCATGACAGTGCTCGTAGATTTGCCGTGCTCCTACAGTAGGCATCTTGTTTTCGCTTATTTCTCATTGTCAACCCTTCTCCCTTCCTCATCCTTATTCGAAGCTTCAGCGTCTGTGAAATGAATAAGCCGTTTGAAGATGATAATCAACAAGAATTGAGAATTGACGTCGCTTCACCCGCGACGTCGGAGGCGAGAAAAAAATCCGCGATGTTCAAAGATTTTTTATAACCCGAGGAGGCGTGTCCCGTGGGACTCGATTCTGAAGATTCAAAAAAGAGAAATTCAAAGCTGAAGTGGTAGCAATTTGACAACCCGCTTCATAAAAGCGAACTGAAGAAGGGTGAAAACGAGGGTGGGAGCAACTCCAAAAATATCTAGATAAATGTGACAAGGAAGAAGGGGGAGCTGGAAAATATATAGATATATTGGGAGGAAGTTTACATGAAAAAGGAACAGAGTGGTGATCAGAATGATGAATTATTACTAATACTACATAGTGAGTTTCAGTTGAATCCTTATAGTGCAAGTATTTCTGAAAAAAACCAATGTGGGTTGAAAATATGTTCTGAGTTTGTTATCAGCTCTAACTAGGAGATAGTGAGAAAGATGAAATCTAAAAAAAATCTCAGCCAAGTTTACAAACATATTCTAAAGAATTCACGAACTAAAAACCTTCGATCTTCCGAAATGAAGTTATGTCTGTATAGCACGGTCTAAAAATCGAATTTTAGAAGCTCAGAACTCGACTTCTGAAAGTCAACTGGCATTATCAAAAATATGATGATGTTTTTTTCTGAATCTCCAATGATACTCATCATAAACTAAAGAGTCGGACATATGTTCCCAACACTGTCTATGATCTTCTTTTTAGAAGTCTTGAAAACGGCACGAAGGTGGTTAAAACTGAAAGCAAATATCAAAAATTTATGGGATGTGCAAAATATCATTAATCATAGCAGCTTATATGGAGAGTGGATAATCTTCGGCGGAGCTTCTCTGTGTGTTCAAGTCATTTTTTCTCGTTTCTTTTTTTCCCGTGTATTTTGAGAAGTTGGGGAAAAAAACAAAAGTAGGAAAAATATGACATGCCAGGCAAAGAAAGAATTGACAATTGAATATGAGTATTTGGAATTTTAAATACTTCGATTTTAAAAATACAATATGTTCAATATAGATATTACGTCAATTTGTACGCTTTGAAACCTGTTCCAAAAGGTATTATACAAAACAGCTGAAAGGATTTTGATTGTCAAATGACGAATTCTGATTTTGAAAAATCAAGTATTTCTATTAATGCCGGAATCTACAATAAGTAATTGAATGAGAAGAGGAGTGCTACAGAAACAATGAGTTCGTAGAATAGAGCGAACAGAAGGAAGCAAAACATTAATTCACTGTAGTCGTATTAAGAGCATTTTCATTGTCTTTCCTTTCCACCACACAGAAGAAACAATTCTGCAAAAGAAGAGCCCCCTCTCAACGGTAAGTGGTTCGAATGAAACGCGCTTGATACCACCGCAATTATTTTTCTCTCTACTTTTTTTTTGTTTTTCTGTTCCGTTTTTGAAAACAAAAAGGAACGGCACTGACTTCGGACACAACAAGATATCAAGAGGAGGAGTTTTTTTAGAAGATTACCTGGAAATGTTGTTCTCTTGAGGAAACATTTTTGGTTGTATCCAAAGCTTGATAATCCTAATTTAAGTGTACACTAAACCTTAAAATGATGTTTTTTGAGTATACACACGCCATCATTAACATGAATACGTCTTCTTGAACATACGTGGTGAATGGGCCCGAAAAATAACAATTGAGTGCGAGACACCTGAATAAGAAGAGAAAAACGAAGCTTCCGGTGTTTTGGATCTTTGATATTCTCAAGTGGAGGTAGAAAATGGGACAAGTCACTTTTTTCATACCTAACAATGAGGCATTATGAGTCACCAGTTCTTTTCAGTTCTGACCCTACCTATTATGCTGCTGCTGCTGATGGTCGTAGTAGTAGTCTTTCAAAGCTCACTACTCTCTCGAAACCATTAATTTGTTTTGTTCCTTTCAGAAGATCTCAGGGAGGAAAAACTGGGACACAAAAAAGGCTGAAATTCGATCGCCTGAGAAATTCTAGTGCTTCGAAAATAGTTTTCGTGTCGCTCTTTCTCCGGCCGTTTAGTTGCCGTGCCAAGACTAAGACAAGACACATTGAGGACAAGAAACTGGACGAGTGTTAGATGTCAGCGAGCTGGAAATTTGAATCTCAGTTACTAGTTTCATTGAAAGCCGAACCAGGAAGAACAAATTTAGGATAGGAGAAAAAACGGAAGCTCGGGAGATTGGCGCTGTTACATGGGAGGATGTTGGTGTCCGTGTTACGAATGGGAAAAGATATACGCTTGCTCAGAAGAATCTGATTTCATCAAAGGAGAGGCTAATGGATTTGAGTGATGAATTTTTGAAAGACTCGATACAGATCTACGGACACAGATAACATTCGGAATTGTCTGATAATAATACTGCATGAGTCCGATGTAGAGACACGTCGGTCAGTTTTGCGGTGGAAACTTGATGAGCACACTTATCAAGTCCGTCTCGCCATTTTGGAAAGTTTGTGAATTGCAGTGTGAGCGATGTATTGTACTAAAGAGCATGCCCGACCTCAGGCTTTTCCGACCATTACATCGAAATTTCATTTGTCACTCCAAGGATACCGAAATGAGAACCAAGAACACAAAACGTTCATCTTCGGTAGACAATGTGAACTGGTTTATGAAACTTCAGTATGTGACGAATACCATAGGAAAGAGAAGGTTCTGAAACTAATTAATCTGACAATTTCAAATACTGCGAGTCGTCTTTCACAGTTCGCTATGAGCATCTGGGACTTGACACTTCCCTAACAATAGCTCATTTAATCTGTTCTGCTGTATCAGAATCGAACTTCAGCACCTCATGATCCAGCTTTTGAAGGATTGCAGTTTTTGAAAATGTTGAATAATGTTACAAAACATTTTCTTCCCAATTGTATCCGTGACATGCCAAAGTTCCATAGTCATCAACGTTCCCTAGTTGGACTCTTCTGATCACCTTATTCTGATGTCATTGAGAGAAAGAGAACTGTGAGCACAAAACAGGTAGAACTTAGAATTTCGTGATGTGAAATCTAAACCCTGTATGATCTCTACTAGAACAATAGAATCTGGGATCCTACTATTCCGTTTTTCATCCATTTTTGGACATACTCAAACACTACAGCCAACGATGATGGCCAGTAGGACTCGAAGGATGAGAAACAAATGTCGATGATGATGAAATGATGAAAAAAGTTAGGGGACTTCTTATAAATTGGTGCAGTGATGCGAATCGGTGGCTTAATGAAACTTGAATTAATGACAGATAAAATTGGTGGTCGGAGTGCTTTTGAGCATGTTTTATGTGGATTTCTTAGGGGGGCCGCAACACAAACTTTTGCTCTCCCCTTCCATTCTTCGCCTCGTTTCCGTGCTTTGTTTCACTCAACGGCACGGAAAAGCACAATCATGTGCGGGATGGAAGACAAAGATCTCTGCAGAAGAATGGCTCACTCCTGAGCAGAAAATGGATGTATAAAATGACATGATGAAAAATAGTTATGGTAAGAGGCAAAAAGTGACTAGCTATCATATCATCTCAAATCTCCCGCCAAAAAGCTGGTGTAGACTTAATGCTGCCGGATAAGCGTCTTCTATTATTTTGGCATACTGATATTTTCAAATGAGATCCTCCTTCACCATCACTTTTTTTTCTCGCCAATCTGTTAATCCGTTGCTCGACTGACAGCGACAAGGAGGAAGAATTTGTACTACGAAACCTTATTTTTTGAAATCCAGGAAGCTTACAGAGAATAGTAAAAATTAGAAAATTAGTTTCCCATGTCTCCCTACGTGGGCGGTCAGAGAATAAAAAACAACAAAATGAAACACGTGCTTATGAGCAATCCGTCAATGTCTAATGTACTGGATTCGACTTGTTCGCATATAATCGGAGACGAGATTAAGAACGATAGTTCCAAATTGAATCAAGTCTTCAAAAAATCATTACGTTTTCAAGGCGGAAGAATGTGAGCAAGGTTGAGGATCTGGAGGAAAACATCCTCTATTAGTAACTCGGTTCCCCTTCCGAGATTTTAACTCAATATCCATCTCATACACACTTGTTCTGGATATGAGCTTCCGCTAATGTAATTAGGAATGAAGCAGATGTGTCAGCAAGGAACTATTGAGTTGAAAGGGAAAAGATGGATCGGGGTGGAGGGAAGTATCGGGAAAAAGTGCAGGGCAATTAATAGAGTAGGGCAAAGATAGAATCTTCCATCATTATTATTATTATTATTATTCATACGTTTGGGATATAAAGTTTTGGATTACAAAAATAAGAATTATGGGGAACAGAGAGATTATCAAGAGAAACAATACTGAAGGAAGAGGCAAGAAAAAATGTGTGAGAAAAAAAAAGATTGAGCTTGGAGCAATGTTACGTTCTGTTTTATACTATGTTATCACGTGTCATCTAATGGAATGGTGGATATGAGATCATGGGACTAGAAGCATGATTTCTTCCCTAGAGACCAGACTGTACAACAAAAAATAAATAAAAATCACGATTCTGATCAAAAATTGTCTTTCATTGTGTGACCATGTTTCTTGAGGCTCCTGCCTTTTCCGGAGAATTGTGAACTCCAGTGGACGACATATTTTTGACTGCCACTTTTGCATCGAACAAACGCTCCACAAGATCACCGAAGCCCTCCGGGAATGTGAATCGGTAGGTAACAGTGGCCCAGAGAGTTTCGAGTGGTTCCGTGGTTTCCTGAAAATATAATTTGTTTTTTTGAAGGTTTGTTTCATACTCACCGGCATTACCAAGCACC
Source organism: Caenorhabditis sp. 40 LS-2015 (assembly GCA_900536305.3). Classification (NCBI taxonomy): domain Eukaryota; kingdom Metazoa; phylum Nematoda; class Chromadorea; order Rhabditida; family Rhabditidae; genus Caenorhabditis; species Caenorhabditis tribulationis. Next base: position 141,719 of record LR544773.1, on the reverse strand, counting down.
TGCACCGCTTGTTACGACTACCATTATTCACAAACTCCATGATTGTCTTATCATGGATTGTCTTACGGAAGGAAAAGTTCTTCTTGTTGTTTCCTCGGACGGTTTTGATGTAAGAGTCACTAAAGCATACGATGATGTGTTTGAACTGAAAACAGATTTTCTAGAATTGTCATATTACGTCTCGCAGGGTACCTGAGGATAGACGTGTTCCAACATTTGAATAAGATTCCCACCATCCTCTTTCTCCAAGTCAGCAACATCGACTGCTTTGCACCCCTTGGCCTCCGGTCGTTTCAAGTATTCCTTGAAATTGTCGAAGAACCAATTGAAATTCTTTTTGTCTTTCTTGCTGGTCTCGTAGTGTTGCACCAAGATCACTGAAAAAAATGGTGTAATTCAGGGACGATTTTATTTTTTCTTACTGTTCCGGGCATCGATAATTTTGAAAGGCTCGATGGTCGCTTGAGCCACGACAGCTGGAGATGGTATCACTGCACTACTTGGTGGAGTTGGCTCTGAATAACACCATTGTGAGAAGTTCTAATGTTTTCTGGTATACCGTTTGAGATTGGTTCAACGTAATCATTCTCATCAACTTTTTCCTTTATCTTCCAGAGCAGATCTATTCTCTCAGTCTTGTACAATGCATTCACCAGAACTTGGGCATGCATGTTCTCGTATGGCTTCCATGGATCATGTGCACTAATTGTTTGTTGCATCGGCTGGAAACTTCCAATTTTTATCATACTCAAATATAACTGCTCACAAAAGTGTCGTTAGCTGATAAGAACTCCGAAACGCTTTGCCACGTTCCGACGGAAACACTGGATGGGATGTCGAGATTTGTGAAGATGAACTCTTTGAGGTCTTTTGACAGTTGCTTGATCCTGGAAGGTAACTGTTCTAATCTGAATCAGTCAAAAAAATATACCTGATTCCTCCTGGTAATTGAAAAGAAACCTCTGACATTTTCATTGGATCGCTAATAACGACTTCGTCTTCCTCGTCATCCATCTCTTCGTATAGCTGGAATTTGAGTTTACTGTTAACGGAAAAAAATGTGAATTGATTCATGGTATTTTACATTATCAGCTTGATCGCCGAGTCGCAAGCGCAGAAAGTTTATTGCATTTTCAACATCCTCCTCAACCAAGCCTGGCATTCGAGAGCCTTCCAGTCCGAGATCGGCATACTTTTCCATTTTTCAGCAGAGATTGATAGTATCACAAAATAAATCTGTACTAAATCGGCAAAAGAGGAAAGCTGAAGAATAGCCGCTTCTCGATTGACGAGTGCGTATTAAGAATGAGAGATTTCAACCCAGTATAATGACAGGCTTTGGGTTTTGTTCTCCGTTTTATGGATGTTATTATAGGGTTGTGTTTTCAATGGGGAAAAAGGGCTAGATCAGGTGCAGACGAGCCAATGGGAGGACGAAATATATTGTTGCTTTCAGCAATCGAGGATTTGTTGAGTGGCAGCTCCGAGGATGTCCTTAGCAACACACATAAGCTGGATATTCATTGTTCCTTCTTCTTGGTTTGGACGGATTTATATTTAGAGCGAGCGGCTTCCCTGGTCGTAAATCACATTTAGTACTTTGCGACTTGACAGGGGCTGACATGACTTTTTGTGTTTTCTCGAGTTTACAAAAACTCTTACCACTTCCATTTCTGCCCATTCTTCATCCGTCATATCCAGTTCGATTGTCACATCCATCGGTTTTTCCGGTGGATCTGGTGGATTCGCTGGATTTGTCATTTTTCTGAAAGCGTTTGTTTTGCGGGGTTCTGATATTTCGCAATAATATTGAAAATGATAACTAAGATGGCTCAAACCAGAATGTGTTTGAACAAGAACGTGAAATAAAACGCTTCATTAATTACAAAAAACCAAAAATAAACCAAAAGAAATGCCAGATTGCAAGTTTAATTGAGAAACTAGACAGAAAAAAGTGAAAATGTTTTGGACTCGTAATGGAGAAAAAGTGTTGGGTGGGAGGGAAAAAACCAGCAGATTGATATAGCTATGGAATTTAATATGATTATCAAATGATAAGGAACTAATGGAAGAAAAACATAAAATGAAGACAAGAATAAGAATAAGATTCGGCCGGCGAACTGCTAGATGTTCTCTGATGGGTGGCGCCTCTAGTGATCGGCAGTCTCGGATTCTGTAGATAAAGTGATCTTGTTCGAGATGTTTGCGCCGTTCGAGACCTTCTTCACTTTAACGATCATCGATTGCATGCACGCGGTCTGAAATTTGAATTTACTTTTGTTTCCTTATCGATCGGATAACTAACCTCAAAGGTTGGCTCAATAGTGGTCGAGTGAACACCTTGGTCATGGAAGTACTTCTTGATTTTGTAAGCAGCTTCAGAAAACACTGCAGGATGGCAAAAGTTGATATGGGCAGAGGCGATGAATCGTTGATCAGTCAAAGTCCAAACCGACATTTTCTCCACTTTTGAAACGCCCACAATGCTGCATAAATCCATCTTGATCTTGTCAACGTCCATTCCTTCTGGAGTCCGTTTCAAAAGATTGCGACCAGAAGAGCTAACCAAATTGATTGCACCGTAACCCATGAGAGAAGCCAGAACCATGCTGAAATCGATGGAATGATTTTGTTGATTTGAGTTCAATGCAAACCTCAACATTGGATCCAGGTATGGAGTTACTTTCCAAGTTGGCCAAATGAAAACGACAGCCGAGGTGAACATGACTATAACAGATCCAAGTGCGTCGGACATTAGATGAAGCCAGACTCCGTGAAGATTGTCGTTGGTTTCTACAAAAAATTTCGAAGTAATGGTAACTATGCTTGCCACTCACTCTTGCGTCCCTTTCCTTCTTCATCACTTTCCATATCGACAGCACGGCTATTCAACAAATCACTGGCGATGTGAGTGTACGGGGAGACTCCGGGTTGAGTGTTGACAGCAGACAGACGACGTTCCACAAGTTGCTCGTCGTTTTCCTCTTCCAAAAGACGGGACATAACTTCCGAAGTAGCGTGCTCGGCAACGCTCCGAAGTTCCACACGATGTTCCTTCTCGCCGTCGTGATGATCATCACATTCCTTCTTTCCATTGTGTTCGTGAGAGTGTCCGTGGCCGCCATCATGGCTGTGACCATGTCCTTCATCGTGACTGTGACCATGCTCATGCTTCTTTCCCTTCTTCTTGGATTTTCCGCCATGACTGTGTCCATGACCACCACCGCCATGACTATGTCCGTGTCCGCCTCCTCCGTGGCTGTGTCCATGTCCATTAAGATTGCACAGTCCATAGATGTTGATAGCCAATCCGATAGCTCCGATGATCAAAACTTGCAAAGGGTGAGTGATCAGATTGGTTTGGATGAGACGACCGACAGATTCCTGCATGACCAATGTGCAGACGGTGCACATGAAAATTCCGTTGAAAAATCCTCCCAAGGTTTCAGCTCGAACCCATCCGTATCCGTGACGCGTTGATGGGCGGGTAGCTATCTGGAAAAAAAAGGTATACTCTCTTATCAAAGATAACAAGAATCGAACTATTGTATTTTGAACTTATCATGTTCTTCACTCACCTTGATGCACGTGAAAGCCACAATCAACGCCATCACATCAGCAGCCATATGGTACGAGTCGGCCAGCATGGCTATAGATGAGCATATCACTCCGGTGAGAAACTCGCATACACAGAAAACAAGGGTGAGGATGATCTGAGTGATAAGACTTCGACTGACTCCCCTGAAAACATGAGTTGTGACTCTGTACTCGTGTTTGTCACTTACTGAACTGATTCCGAATGAGTAACTGGGTCTCCGCGTAGCTTGAGCCCGTTTTCGAGACTTTGGGTTCCATGCGGGCAGTGGTCGATCACCTGAAACGATAATATCATTAAATGGTACAATATGAGCTAAAACTATCTACCGTATAGTACACTTCCCCACAGGTCTCACAAGTTTGTGAGCAGCATGAGTGGGTATCACAATCATCCACTTCATTTTCATCCATCGCTATCAAATTGTTATTATTGAACAGCGGACTTTTCACCTTAAACATTTTTACTATGTCTCTCAAAGTGTTTTCGAGTTATAGAAAAAGTTAGAACGCAAAAAATAAACCGTTAATTAAAAGTTCCCATTTGAAACGAAAGAGCGTCTCATCCAAAAAATGAGCACACCTCTGCTGAGATAAGAGCCAGGAGCACAATTTATAGCAGTTTTTAGTCACGCAGGAGTGAAAACGAAACCAAAAGCCAACCCCATACAGACAAAGAACTTTTTTTTGGGAAACAGGACCGAAAAACTGAGGCTATCAAAAGATTGATAACGCTTCTCGCCATTTCTTTCTCAATTTTTTGCGTTGATAAGGATCGTCTTTCTCCGTTGTGACGGTGAACCAATACGAGGCACGACAGGGAAGGCCTAGAATGCTCGAACTGACCGTGGATTAGAGAACTGATTAGCGATCTTATGCGATAATAGTGGGAACAAAGATACGATAACGGTGGAGCGAGGGATAACTCCAGCGGGGGGAGATCAATAATTACATCATTCCGTGAAAACGTGGGTGTTTGAGGTGAAGGGACAATGTAACATTGCATTGAGTGTCTGCTTGGCCATCCATTCAAAAAAGTTTCGGCTGGTAAATGGGGAAAAGAGAACTGTGTGTGATAGAGGAGGAACAGAAATTTTGAAAAGAACCATTGTCAATGTAACATTTCCCTTCGTTATCAGTTTACAATTTCTACTTTAGTGTGAGTTTTTAGTATTCAGTTTTAACACTCGCCATCGAAATGTTGGAATGAGGGAAGTGTTTAATAGTTTTTCAAATTCAGTCCCAACCAGCCATAACATTATTTTCAGATGCAGTCAGTAAACCAAGTGATAATCTAAATTTAGCCCATTGTCAGGGTTCTCAGGTTTCCCACGAATTCATTCAACCTTTGGACCCCGAGTGTTCTTTGCTCTAGAATGAAAGAACTATTCCGTTAATTGAATCAGACCAGGAACTCGAGCCTTTATCAGTTCATTCAGCACACACCACTCTAATGCCTGATAGTACAGTTAGAGGTGAAGCCCAAAATTGTACCCGTACCACTGATACCACATGATGCACCTGTCACTTACATTCGTTTGACGTCGCTTCTCGAATGATTCTTCATTATACTCGACAGTCGTGTTATCGTCTCTCTTAATGTTATCAGCTTTCGCAGAGTAATCCTCCAACGCTACTTTTGTTTTTCCTGCTGCAGCGGCCGCTGTCAAACTCGACCTGCCAGCACCGCTCGGCGGAGTCTCGAAACTCACCGGCATCTCTGAAAATTAGTACATGATTAGAAGTGTAAAAAAAGTGCAGTTGAAAATCAAAGTGTAGCGAAAGCGGTGTTAGAAGTGAAACTTTTTCGTTTATGCCAGTGGTTGGAGCTATTTTACGACTTCTCGCAACGCTTTACCCCGAAAAAATCACACAACCACACGCGCATTCACTTTATACAAACATACAAAGATTATATATATTCAAACCAACCCGATGTTTGATTTGAATCACAGTGATAACACGGAAGGTTGACCCAACTTGGCGGAACAACTTGATGAAATGCTATGAGTCAGGGTAAAAATGTGGCCCAATAGGGGAGCCCCAATAAATCTGTCAGGAAACAGGGAATAGTTTGCGGTTGTGATATTTGTTCCCGTCCAAGAGCAGTACGGATATAGGAATATGACATCTCGTTTTGCCAGTCTTCTATATTTATTTTCGTTTTTCGCCAAGACAAGATTGGAGAACGGATGGATGTTTGAATACGGAATAGCAGCGCGAATGCAGCAGAATGTTGGTGTCAAACGGCTGGGGAGAAGAGAAGGAAGTGAATAAGTCAAATGAATATGACGGCGTGAGGGGAGAAGGCCGACTAACGCGCGGAAGGGGAGAGACGGAGATGCGCAAAGAACTAGATATGCGCAAGTAACAGGTCACGTGCGCGTTTTGTGAGTGACCCCAATTTACAACTAAAATAGCGGTATACAGCTTGAAATAATAGCTATATAATTTTACAATGCTGAGAAACAATGTTGCTGAGGAAAAATAACTGAACGAGCCCGAAAACAAGTTGAATCGAGAATGATGGGTTAGTGGGGCGAGGATAGAGGAAATGATGACAACAAAACAGGTCGTAGAGGAGAATGAGGGGAGAGGAAGGTCCGAGTGCAACGGCGGTCAACAATGCAAATAGGGTGGCGGGAATGTCAATAGAAGAGCGCCATAATTATGGCCTTTTATGTCTAGCGTCGCTATTTAAAGTGGAAAAGTTATGGAAGTTATGTTACGAAACAATCTGTAACTTCGATTTCGCGCACCATCATATTATTGCAATTAAACATTTTGATTAGTTTATATAGTAAACTCAGCAACAAAAAACTTATGAGATTGAAATATAAGCAACTGACATTGATGTTTTCTCTCAAGCCCTCTCAAGACCTGGAGAACTAAAAAGTTATTTCTCAAAGTTCGGAAAGTCAAATATTATTTGAGGACCGTGGAGGGTAAGGAGTGGAAATACGCAAACGCAAGAGACGCAAAGTAATAGCATCTAGTCACTATATAGTTTCAAGAGACTTTCCACTGAGAGGGGGATTCACAAATGTATGTTCACAGAAGAAGCGTCGCCTCAAACGTTTCGTGTGAAGAAGAATACACTCTCACAGCTGGCAAGATGTCCCATCTCTCCCTCTATTGCTCAAGGACATTGTTGTAAAGATAAATCATTGTTTTACAACTCCGACATGTTGTAAAATACGGTCAACAATAAAAAACATTGCGCCTTTTAATAAAGAGTTCTTGAAACTTTCAAACATACATAAATGTTTTAAACACAATAAGACGGCTCGGCTTGACTAGTTGGTGAAATAGAAAAAGATTTTGTAAAAAGAATTCTATGAAACTTGCGAAACCCAGATACAAGCTTATGCTGAGCAATCCACTTGACTTATGAGGAGAACTCGGTTCTTGTTTTTAAGTGCTCCAATTTCGATAACATCTAGAAAGAATTGAAATATGATCTTCCCTCACCAAGAAGGCAGCAATCCAGAGGTGCTCACAAATTCATCAAGAATTTGTGCATATTCCGAGAGAGCTCACCATGAATAATCTATTGTCGCTCGTTATTCTTCTACATGTTTCTTCAACACATTCACACAAGCCAATGTTTTCTCCAGAATTTGAGAATACTACTGCCGATCCTAACTCAATTCGAACTTTGAATAATATTCTAGAGTCTATCAATGAAAGTGAGTGAAAACAACAGTTTAGAAAACTATAATTTCTTTTAGAAGTTGCGGTACCATCTCAAATTTCCTTCGAATCAGATTATGGAGATGCATATACTGTGAGTTTTTGCATCCTTTTCCCCCACAAGTTGAAAAAACTCATTGCCAATGTTTGCAAGTTTTCGAACATTCCAGCAAAGCACCCAAAAGCACTTCTTCATCGAAGGAATGCGTGATAAAACATTGAAAATGGTGGTGCCCGCCGTCGAGCCGCCGTACGTAAACTACGTGAACTTCACCGACGCGGCTGTCACGGAAAAAGGATACGGGCCGGGAGTTGTCATTGAGATACTTAAAGAAATTGGGAAACGCCTCAACTTGACCTACGAAGTAAGGGAAAACTCCAAAGAAAGGAAGTTGCTTTGTTTTCAGATTATTCCTGCATCAGGGAGTACTTGGGGTGAGTATCTAAACGGATCATGGACGGGAGCGTTCGGGCAACTTGTGAGAGGGGTAAGTGGAAACTTGTAATATGGTTAGTAGGAGTTAAACTGGCCGAAGATTTTCAAAGATTTTTGAGTTTTTTCCTGCGGTTTTTCACTCCCCTGAGAAAACTCACGGAAGGTATGACCAATTAGATTCCGAAAATTGAACATTTTCAGGAAGTCGATCTACTGGCGGGTGGAGCTATTATGGAATATGACCGCAGTGTCATATCTGACCTCACTTATCCATTCCAGTTTGAACCTACTGGGATTATGATCAGGTAAGTTACAAAGGACTGCTCAGATAATATTTTTTCCCTTTTTCAGATCGCCCGAAAAATACGAAGACGATACTCTTCTTATTGTCACTGAACCCTTTTCTTGGGAAGTCTGGGTAATCACGGCAGCTGTCATTTTGATTTCTGGAGGCATTTTCTTGGTCATGACAAATATTCTGCGGAAAGTCTACAAAGAGATGACAGTGACGCCATTCGAATCTATATGGGTGTTTTTCTCAATCTTCGTTCAGCAAGGTGAGGTCTGAGAAAACAAAACAAAAACAATGGAACAAAAGTAGGAGAAGACCTCGGAAAAGGAACAACACATACACACATTCCTTTCGTTTCCAGGGCTACCGGAACAACCTAGAAGCTGGAGCTGTCGAGTACTCGTTGCATTGTGGTGGTTGGCCAGCATTACACTCAGTGCCACGTTCACGGGAAGTCTGGTGGCGCTTTTCGCCGTCGACAAAACTAATCTGCCATTTCAAAGTGGGTGAAGGAGGAAGAAAACAATGAGGAAAAGATTTGATTGCAGATATCGAACAACTCGTTAAACTAATCAAGCAAGGCAGATTTGAAATTGTGATGGACGAGAATTCGTTTACAAGAACTGAAATGATTGCGGTCAGTGAGCCTGGAGACTTCTCAAAAACAATAAACATTTAGCGCTCGAAACTTCCAGTCTATAGGGACCTCTGGCACGAGATGAATGTGAACCACAAAGTGAAATATGTGAATGGAATATCAAGAGGTTTTTGCTCTCCTTTCCTTCTTGACTCCGAAATGTAACTTATTGTTTAGGCGTCGCATTTGTTCGTGCAAATCAAGGTTATGCACTTCTGGGACCAATGGCTACACTCAACTTCTATGCGTACTCGGATTGTAAAGTGATACTTTTGAATGATGGCATTCTTCCGGTGTACTTGTCAATTCCATTGGCTAAACACTCGTTATATTCTTCGTATTTCTCGACAAAGTTAGTCAACGAAGGAAAATGTTTGGGGAATAGAACACTAGAATCGTTCTGGAAACCAGCAAGCCAAGCTTTTTTTTCCATGGAAAATATGATTTCTTCCCGAAGCAGGTGAAAAGAAAACAAACTTAACTTTGTTATTTTTCAGAATTCGGGAGATGGTTGAACGAGGTTTTACACAAAAGTGGATAGGCGACTATAGATCTTATGTCGCGATGCAGAAGATCAACGAGTGTAATTCCACTTCGACCGGTCCCAAAAGTTATCTTGACTTAAAACGAGCACAAGGAGCATTTTGGGTGTTCCTTGGAGGTGCCTGCATTGGTATTATCCTTTTTATCGCAGAGTTTGTTTTCAAGTTTTTTAGTGGGAAAGTGAGTTGTTTCTCATCTATTCACCAATCCCATATATCTTCATTCCAGATGGGAAAGCATAAAGAGACTCCAAAACCCTTTGACGAAAACACAACGGTTTCCCCGAACTCTATTCAAAATGTTGCCAGCATTGAACCAGATGTAATCGATCTTTCGGACCCTCCACCAACAGATCCCATCGAGAACTGGAGTCTACGCCGTCGGAATGTTTTGAATCTGTCTCTTGATTTGTCAAGAATCGCAAACTGATGAAGCTTTGAACTCCTGATTCTCTCTTGTCTCCTCTTTATTTTCCACTCTCCATTCATCAATGACTCAAACCATGTGTCTGCTCAAACGTTCGTAATGCAATAAATCGAGTGTCTTTGGACCAACTGACGTCTTGTTTTCGGTCAACACAATTCACATCGGGTCCCCTCACCATTTCTCACGACTCGATTTGTGCTCCACTTTCTTCAGCTCAATCACTTGACCTTGCGTATTGATTTGTATTTTTTGCTTGTTTCACCTTCTGATTTTTTGTAGAGTGGAGAGAATAGGTCAAAAATAGAATGTGGAACTGATAAGTGAAATTATCTGGTACTCAATAGTGTTTGTTGTTCGAAAATGGCAAATCAATTTTTAACAAAAAGTACAGAGCGAACTGAAACATTTTCTAGTCAGAAGGTTGAATACGATTTATAAGTTAAGCGATACGGTCATACCATTCTGTGTCGTATTTTATACTTGTAACTGTAGATGAGACTATGAGCGGAGTCTTAGGCAGTTTACGTGACTAGAATCACGTGAGAAGCACATTTTGTGTCTTTCACATCAAACACTTTCAGCTTTTATTACAGATCAGCAATCATGTTTTTCTCTGAACTGTCAACATTACATAACGTTATCAACTTTATGTACTCAACATAATGTCTTTCTGATTCTCCGCAACTTTTTCTTTTCACTTCAAAATTATACATTTTTTTTCAACAAAATTTTCTTTCTACAATTTTTTATCTTAATTTTCAGATAATGAAAATTCTTGTCTGTTCACTTCTACTGGTATGTGGAGCAATCGCGTTCCGAACTCAATCAACAGGTGTCAAGGGGAAACTGGTGTGTGGAGGAAAGCCAGCAGTTGGAGTGAATTTGAAACTTTTCGATGAAGATAATGGTTGGTTTCTTGTTCATTCTGCAATTTCGAAACAAGTTGGGAACTTTTTAGGACCCGATCCAGATGACGTTTTGGACCAGAAGACCACTGATAGTGAGGGCAACTTTTTGTTGACCGGATCATCCATGGAACTCACTCCAATCGATCCAGAAGTCAGAATCTTCCATGACTGCAATGATCAAGGAAGTGTGAGTTTTGTGTTTGTGGAGTGTAATAAAGTCAGTTTCTCTCTACAGCCGTGCCAACGCGAATGGGTGATCAGGATACCTGCGAAGTACATCACGAACGGACCTGAAGTGAAGGAAGTCATGGATTTGGGAGTTATGAATTTGGAGGTACTTGAAGTTCACATTGATTCATTTTCGATTATATTTTTTTCAGGTCGAACTGGACAATGAGAGCAGAAGCTGTGCTCATTAACTCTTGCTTATATCTATAAAAGTTTTGATTCGATGATTTCGAACGTTTTTTCTTCTCGATTGGTCATTTAACACCATATAATATTTTTAGTGCAGTTAACACTGTTCTGTAACTTATCAAATTTCATAGAAATGATTTCGAGGACTTCAATTCTTGGTGCATGTTTGCTTGCGGTTGCTCTTGCTGCTGCAGATCAACACACAGGAAGACAAAATTATAGAGTGCGTTTTACAAAACTGACTTGAAATTCTTAATCGTTTTTGCTCAGGTGAAAGGAGTGTTTCGTTGTGGAAGTGAGCCGGCGAAAAATGTTCAGGTCAAACTCATCGATGATGACTTTGGTGAGTTCTTATTGAAGTTTTAATAACCAAATAATAATTCTTAGGACCAGACCCGGATGATGATCTAGGAAATCAGTATACTGATGCCAATGGAGCCTTCGAACTTTCCGGACACACTTCTGAATTGACAACCATTGATCCTCATTTGAAGGTGTACCACGATTGTGATGACGGAATCAATGTGAGTTTTGATATTAAAGAGGACATCATGACCAACATTATTTCATTCCAGCCCTGCCAAAGACGCTGGAAGTTTGAGTTGCCCAACAACTACATCTTCTCCGATACGGACACCCCAAAAACTTTGGATATTGGAATCTGGAATTTGGAAGGAGTTCTGCCAGGAGAGAGCCGTGACTGCAATCATTGATATTTTTGAACTATTGGCATTATTGTTTTCGACCATGAATATTGAACTTCACCGAGTCTTGAAAACCGAGTCAAGTGGTTCACAGGGTTTATGAGAAAATTAAAAGATCATGCATATAGTTTTCTCTCCTTTCGGTTTCCATATCGCTCCCTCCAAGAATCTTCCAGACAATTTTGAGGCCATCTTTACGGCGATATTATCTTTTCCAAGTCCATAGGTGTTGCGCACCCTCTGATGACGTTTTTTAGTTTCCAAGCGAACAGTCTCTAGCTGACTTTCCATTTCATAACAAACACCAATTTCCATTTTTCATTCTCCGCTTTTTCGTCTTCCTTCCACAGGTGACCGCCGTCGGCGCCAAGTGCCACGGAGTGTTTCCCGACGACGAATAGATATTTGTTGTAGTAACAGGCGAAATTCGGAGATGAGAGAAGAAAAGTGAAACATGCTTTTTTATTGGTGACCACGACCCAGAACAGTAAGAGGTGAGGAGATTTGAAATCCGAAGGCGTTTCATCCGACCTATATTATTGAAGTTTTGAAGAAGTAGAGAGGGGTCTCATCTATTCAGAAGAGATTGTGCAAACAAACATGCAGTTCAACTCAAGAAAAGTTTCACCGAATCGCACTTTTATGGGGTCGTTCTGCGACGAAGACTGTAACCAAGTTTTTGAAAACCGTTCTATCTGTCCTTTATGTTTTCCAACATGTCTTTCTTTCAAGTTTTGCAGCATGATGTTTACAGTGCTGGGTTTTATGCTCACTTTGATTTGCTCTCAAATGAAACCAGGTCTTTCAGAGTGGGCTCTGATGGGCTTGCCGGTAGTGGGAAACTTGGATGAAAATGTTTGACAGGTTCTGAGACGTCACCATTCAGTCAGATTGAATGCAAAGAAACAGAAACTGACCAGGAAGGTCTGTCCATATATATTCTGAAAATTATCCCAATGTTTGTTCATGTATAGAACAGAATCTAAGCTTACGAATGTTTTATCTCTCTATATCTCTATCTCTCTTTCTCACCAAATTATATTGTGATAACCTTGATACGATTTTCTGACACCTTCCGAGCTTCCACTACATGAAACAATAACAAAAAAGGGTTGGTTCCTGCGCAAGAACAAACGATATCGAATCTGACCCCCATCCATTTATTTCTTATTCTCCCTTTCTTCCCCCCTATTTTTGATGGTATCAATGGTGTCTGTCGTCTTCAGTCATGTCATTTCTTTCAAATTCATTAATGCACTTTAGCGGGTAGTTTTTATGAGGCTTTCTATTATCTCAAAGTATCTATTTGCCCTATTTTTCTTCTATTCCTAGATTGCCTTTTCCCTTTTCACAACCACTCCTTCAGTTTCATTCTTTCCAAAATCTGTATGTCTGGGAAGAAAAGTTGAAAAACCTTTTTTTTGACATCCTGAATTTCCGTCTTTTTGAAGAACGAACCTTACAATTACCCGTCACAAAATTTTCTCGTCTCATGCGATGTTCCCCTTTAATTTTCCTGACAACGTGAATTTATTTCTTCTTTTTCCATCTTGGCTGGGTTTGCCTCTAACCTCTCGAGCTTCTCCATTGATTCAGTATTTTGGTATCCCCCCGTCCACGCTCATCCTCTTAAGCTGCTACCTTTCGTTTTCGTCAGGACTCGTCGAAAAGTGAAACGACAGTAAGTGTGGGCGATGTACACGTTTCTTTTCATATAGTAATAATGTATACATCTTCTTTGCTTCTTCCCTTCATGTGTGTTTTTTTCTCGCAAGTGTCCGGGAAAGTGAACGAAAGTAAACTAGTCGGTAAAGAAATCCATCGTTCATCCCGCAGCCCTACTCTCTCTCTCTCTCCCTCAGAAGTCTTGACGACGACACTTTGAAATCTTGTAAGAGGTAAGGAGAGATCAAGAGGAGCGCATGGATCAACCGACGAGACTGAGAGAGAAACAGATCGTACACAGCTTCTTCGAGAAAACGAAGACAGAAGGCCACCCCAATGACCTGGATCCTCGCTCTTCACTCATTTCACTTTTCTCGTGACGCACCGCGCCAGCACTTTCACCTGAAATCGGCCCCTCATCTCTTTCGATCCCTCGTTAGAGTGAGAGGGGGTAAAATAGGGGGGCTAGGTGAAGAGGGAAAATAAGTGAAAGACTGGGAGAAGTGCCACTTTTCGGACAACATCTACAAGCTTGACCTCTAACACCTAGATTCTTCTTTCCGCCTTCTTTGGAAACTGAAACTTTTATTCCATGATCCTCATAACTGCCCTTTCCATTGTTTTTATCGTTTTTTATCTCCCTGACCTACTGTTTCTTCTCTTACGATCCACCCCATTTCATAATGTCCGTACAGTTAGTGATCCCTTTTTCTCCAGACATTCGGAAGACATCACACAGTTCTTTTTTCAGTAAACCGATCACAAATTTCTAGATAGTACTTTTAAACATTTTCCTTCCGCCCTGCTTTCAAATTCCTATTGCATTATCGTACTTATCAATTTCATACTTGTTTTTGGAATGTGATGGTCTGAATGATGAGTGACGCTAACAAACGATGATATCTCCGTTTTGGAGTCCGAAAAATCAGCTATGATGACGAAATGAATATGAAAAATGATGTGCACCGATTTCGGTAACCGGAGATAGAAAATTTGTTCAATGGTAACAGGAAATATTTTTTAAACCTGACCTTAGATTAAATGATCAAAACTTCCCAGTTTTCATTGAATCCTCGAATGTCAAGTTTCTCACGAATCTTATGAAGTAGAAAGAAGTTGAACAGAGAACTCGAATTTCTTGGGGAACCCCTTCCCATTTAGATGACAATGAGTTTGTGTTTTTGATTCCATATATTTTGCTCAGTTTCCAAATTGGAATTTCGATAATCGTTTCGAAAAACATTTTGAAATGGGTTCACCCCTACCAACTCATCGTGTTTTTTGTTGCCCGTCCGCATGCATGTCAACCTGAAGCGGAAAGGAAAAAAACAGGCCCCGTCGGTATCGAGAGCCAACGAGAGTCTGTTTAGGTTGAGGAGAGAGAGATTGGTGCGCGGTAGCCGCGCGGAGGGCACCGCCTCCGGGGTCTGTCCACAATTAATTTTTTTGGGCTGCTGCTGCTTCTTGTGCTGCCGCCGGTCTCAGCCGGTTACGGGAGGGGGTCTCCATGAGTTTTGGACGACACTGAGCAACAGGCATACGATGTCAATGCTCTCGAAATACAATTTTCACTTTTTCGATTTTTCATCCAGTTTCGATATTTTACCCCAGTTATCAAGATTGATCCCATTTGAAAAATTTATGATGTGATTTCGTTGCTCTTGAAACATCTTGAACCCGTGTGTCAAGTCATGTACGTCATTATTAATCTTTAATCAGTGTTTTCTTTTGCAAATGAGTAATGATCCCGAAACTAAGTGCCTGGAAGCTTTCCATGAACTTATAGTCCCAAAATGACTTCTTCGAAAGTTTTGAGTTCACACAAAGATATTTTTTTGCAAAAAAATTAAACTTAACCGAAAATGTTTTAGTAAGTTATCAGTTTCCACTCGACAAAATGCGGTTTCGGTCGTAGAATACAGTTGAAGACTCATATCTCGTAGTAACTCCAATTTGCATGATCTCCTCTCATCCTAATCCAACAAGGTTTTCATGCAATATATTTTCTGACGATCTCAGTTTCTCAAACATCGATAGTTTTTTCCATCATTTGCTTTTTTCTGTTTGTTTTTTTTTCAATTCTAAATTGCCAATCGACATCCTCGCCTCCCCCTTCGAACTTCCACTTCTTTCGAAATGCAAAGAAATCGGCACCACTGTCATCAAATGGACAGTGGCTCGCTTGTTGAAGTATCGGCCCTCACCGGTCAAACAGTGTGAAAATATATATCGGAGAATAGTGTCGAGAAAGAGATGCTCCTGGAGCAGCAAGGTGAGAGTGCTCTTTCTCTTTTCTCCGAGCTCAGCCATTCTTGTCGTTGTTTGTTGCTCGCGTCGACTGGCAGACCTCCGACAGGGGCGCCACCGTACGGTAGCCGGTCACTTGGGGATGTTTGCAAAACGACTTCAGCTGTTGGACCCTCTGTATCTTTCTTTTTTTCTCTGACTGTCCAATCCAACTCACTTCATTGCCCGATGGCCGCTTTGCCTCCTCATTTTTGACGAAAAGCACAAAACACTAAATCAAATAATTCCGCTGAGAAAGAGAGAGAAAAGGAGAGCCAGTGTATTTTTGTCGTTTGTGTTATGCAATACATGCCAAAAAGACAACAGACTACAACAATGAGTCAACAGCTCATAATAAGAAAATATGTAACTAATTTTTTGATGTTCCTGAGGATATTGAGAACGATTCACATAACTTTGTTTACTAGCTCTGTGTTATCTTTTTCGAACTGAAGAAAAAAGTGCTGACAGTTGGAACTGTTATCTTCTTTCACTCGCTCTGAAAACTTTCAGTTTTTGTATTAGCCAAGAAAAAGTGTGCACAAGTTACGTGATTTATGATGCTGCATCTTTGCATAATCACCTCTTTTCCTCTCGCAATCAATCACGAGTTATCAGCGGTACACGTCAAAAAAAAACTGGGAATAAAGAATAAGCTTATGGGTGACAGTGTAGTTGAGGAGAGAAATCAAGGCATGGATTATCGAATACGTAACTTCAACGATTCCCAAGACCATCGTTCGATAT
The DNA here is from genome assembly GCA_900536305.3 of Caenorhabditis sp. 40 LS-2015. Classification (NCBI taxonomy): domain Eukaryota; kingdom Metazoa; phylum Nematoda; class Chromadorea; order Rhabditida; family Rhabditidae; genus Caenorhabditis; species Caenorhabditis tribulationis. The sequence goes on along the minus strand of LR544773.1, from coordinate 125,371 downwards.
CATTGGTTGCGTCATAGGAGAGAAACATTAAAAGTTGCACAATCAGCAAATCGAAACGATATTTTTTGTCTCGACGGGATAGATGACGGGATAATGGGAAAAGAAAAGATTGAGACTGAAAAAGATCCGCCTACGCAAAACGAATGAGAAACTCCAGAGCCTAGATTTTGTTGTCTAGAACTCTTTGGCATAAATTTCAAGGTCTTGTTTTGTTAATTCCAAACTCCGAACCACTGAACACGTTTCCAGTCATTGTTTATTCAATGATGTGTTGCTGGGCTCCCGAAGACAGAAACCTGTTTCCTTACGGCTCAAAAAACCAACCGAATGAATAGAATGAAAGAGCACATCAAATTTTAATTTCTGCATGGTTCTATTCATGTTTCTCTGTCTTTCTCTTTCATCTCCCCTTGTCATCTTTACTTTACTTGTACCCCAGTTATGAATGAATAGTAAGATTTGTTCATTTGCATTGAAACTTCTCCAATTGAGGGGCGGCGAGGTTTGTACCATTGTGGTGGGGTCCCATTGGTGTCAGACACGGCCATCCTGACTCATCTTTTTTCGGACACCCATTGTTCCGACTCAATATGCATTTTGATTCAATTATAACAGTTCTTGACTTGGTCTGATTATAATCTCATTTCACTCTCATGAAACCGTATTTTACTCGTCACTTGCCTTTAAGTTTTGTCATCGTTTGAACCTAACTCGTTGTCTAATGACGTTTCACTTCTTCTTCGGCAATTAGATCAGTTTTCGATTCAATGTCGAATCGGTGTGCAATATGATTCACTGATAAAAAATCTTCACTCGCCCCTCGTTGACGCAATCGACACCTATTCTCTGAGAGTGCCGCCACCAACTGGCACGCAAACGCTTTCAGATCATTTCTTGGCTCCGAATCGTCAGCGCCGCCATCAATCTCAATCGCTAGATTCGTTACTTATCAGCAATCGGCTTATTTCTGGAAAAGCTCTCTCAATTTTCATGTGACACTGACCGCGCCGGTGATTAAGAGTGTCAAACCCTGTCGAGTCGGCGCGCGCCAAAAATCGCCTTGCTGATAACTGAGCCGCGAAAGGGGGTTGGGAGAAGCGAGCGAGGGGTTGTCGATAAAATAAAGAGTTGACTGATTAGCGGTGCCACTTTATTCGTTATTACTCGAGTGCATAAACAGGTCGACATCGGTCTGTTCTCTCATCTGTACTAACACTTCTCCTCTCTAACTAACTCAACATGGCTGCTGCTTACTGTATGTATCTTCATGTGTACACCCCTAGCAAATGATTTAAGTTTTGATTTCCAGGCGAGACCCAATTTCATGGTTTGAACCAGTTCGGATTCCCGTTCAACAACTTGGAATACAAGTACGGAAGTTGTAAGTTACATAGCATACTGGTTACAGTAACCCTAACTCTTGAACATTACAGATTCTTCTTCACCAATGAACGGCGCTGGTTCAGTTGGTCACCGATGGAATTCTCTGAGCCCGGAGCCACACTCGGGAACGGAGTCGACTGCTAGCACTCCATTCGTGAAAAGCGAGTTCCCATTTGATGATGATCTTTTCGGAATTGATCAGGTTGGTTTTTCCTGGGTGTGGTCACTTTAATTATTGCATGATGGCTCTAGGAAAGAAACTGATTGATGTTTCTATTTGGAAATTGAAAATGACAATTACTGCAGAACAAGACCGTTTGAACCTAACTCATATTATTTTTCGAAACGTCATTACTTCCTCCCTTCTGATTCATCTGTTTTGATAGTACTGACGGTCACTTTGCTCTTCGTTTTGCAATCATGTTTTTGTGAGAAAAAATCAGTCTGAAAAAATGAAAACATTTCGAAACTATTATTTGCCTCTTCTTACATTTTTTCCATTCGGTTCTTAATTCTTGCCTCTCAACTTTTTTTCGATTTTGATTCACAGTAAAGCACGTGTGTGCCATTTACGTCAATGGGGTAATTAATGATAAGAGAGACTTTTTGAGTGACTTTTGCAACATATTAAAACAAGAGAACACAATGTACAGTCTATAACTTTTCAGGTAAACAACAAGCAACATCCGATGGACATGCATTGCCATCTTCCGATTCCACCGCTTGAGTACAACCGTCGATTCGTCAAAGATGAAGATGATAGTCCATTTGTCAAGAATGAAATCGAAGGTGAGTATACTGTAATTAGGATCTGGATTAGACACATATGTACGACAACACATTCACATTCACATACAAATTTACGACCATTTCTCATTGGTGTCAATCATAATCTCGGTTTCTTCTCCCTTTCTACGACCTGCAACTTTCTCCTCCTCAATGTTTTCCTCATTGGAAAACATCTCATTTCGAAACACGTTTTTCCGCGTTCGATTAGGATAGTTAGGCACAGGTCAGCTTTTCTTTTCGGGCTTGACGGCACGCCTGGATTGACCAGTGAAAGTTGTGTGTTTGTGTGTGTGGGTATGTGTGAATGCGCACCAAGCGGCTACCGAATTAGTTCTGATCGGGGTCACTTTTTTCTGTAAGCAATTCAAAATGGTCAGAGGGATCAAGAAATAACTATTAGTAGAGTTACAACTATCGAAAACTAAGGAACATTCAAAAAACGGTGGACGACACTAAATGTATATGGTAAATGTGTCAGGGTTAGACAGTGGGTCATTAGCGGAAGACGATCGACATGCATCGCCGGTTTTTTGGTTCAAAAAGTACACCAATCAACGGAAAAAGTTTCAGAAAACATTCTCAATTTCAATGTCAACCCAGAGATTGCGCAAGACAACGGACTGGACACCCAGCAGATGGATATCTACAGGGACTTGATCCTTCGTCATCTCATCCAGGACATCAGCACGACTTGTGCAAAGTTGGGACTTCCAACTGGTACGGTATCAGGAAAAGATCTGAAATGAAAAAAGCTTTTCAGACTTCTACCTTTGGACCTCCGAGCACGGAGCCCGTTGGATCAACGAGATGTGCCAACAGTTCACTCTTCAACCACCGAGAAACTGCTTTATCACCGGCCGTGTTTTGCTCGGAATGAGTCAGAAAGAGTTTGAAATGTTCTTGCCGGAGGGCGGTGACACGTTGCACGCCCAACTCCAAGTGTGGAAGACCGGTACGTCAAATTACGTGTGGAAAGGGAATGATGTGATTAGCGGGGCACATGAATCAAGCCCCTCTTATTGTTATCATCAAAAAGCGCAATACGTCAATCCATTTTTGCCCATTTTCAGCATTCGAATCTTATCATCCACCAGCGACGATGCAAAGTTCTGGAATGACCGCCGCTGACAACGGAATGCAATCTAAGGCTAATTGGGTATGTTAATATGTATCTTCCGCCACCAACTCTTTGTGTGCCGCCCTATTTGTTCAATGCGTTTTGGCGTTTTTTTATAATGCTTTCGTATTTTTAGATGGCCAACACCAACAATCAAGCAAACAACATGGCAGCTGGCGAGAACCCGAATCACCAATTCTTCAATGGAAACGGTAAGCTCTAACCGAACCGGAAGAGTGAATATAGGTAAAATTTATTTATAGGAGGGTATCCAAACATGTCCATGAGCGGTTTCTTCCAACAAGGAACCGTCCTGCCGTCGCCAAGCAACAGCGATACCAGCAGCAATGGAAGCAGTCAAGACAGTATGTTAGACGACCCGCAACTTTCATTAGTCAATCTTTTCAGTCAATGACGATGACATGGACATCCACATGAACACTCCCAACTGTGGACTCACCAACTTCTTCCACCATCCCAGTTACATTAACTCTCCCATCGACTCCATGTGCAATGGAAGCGAGGGGGACGATGATGACCGTGCCTACACCCGCCACCAAGGAACCGTCCACCTGTGGCAATTCATCCGCGAGCTTCTGGACCAGCCGAAGCAATACAGTACTTGTGTTCGATGGGTCGACAGAGACGAGGGAACCTTCAAAATTGAATCCTCGCTCTTGTTGGCTAGATACTGGGGTCAACGCAAGAACCGTTCACAGATGAACTACGATAAACTGTCGAGAAGTCTCCGTCAGTACTACAAAAAAGGTATCTCAATTGAAAAATTGTTACCATAGCCTTATCTGATTAATTTTAGGAATAATCCAAAAGCCAGAGAAGAAGCAACGTCTGGTCTACAAATTCCTGCCTCCTTACAACTTGTAGTCATCTGACAGACAGACAACTATGTGTTTATATGTGTATGAGTGTTTCGTTCTGTATGGAGTGTTATTTCATGCATTTCGACTTTCCCCACTTTCAGCCAATACCCAATTGTACATTTTGTCCTGTCGGTCCAGTGTGGTCCCAATTCCCGATATCTGTGATACAAGATATACTTCCATGTACTGTTCGTTGTAGAACACTTTACCTGTTTATTCGATAGTCTCATTCCCAGCCTTAATGTAATCCAGTCAAACTATCTTTTTTGGGAATATTCAAAAGTATTACTTCTATTTTTGTCCCGAGTGTGTAGTTCAGATGTCTGAATATGGTATCACTCTTTCTCCAACTATTTATTCTGTCTTTTTCAATGTATACCGGTTCGAAACCGTGCAATAATGTACTTTCTCTTTGTCCCAGTCCCCACCCTCTCTCCCAAATACTTTACCAAATAACGGCTCATCCATATTCACCAGTGACAACAAAAAAGCGTTTTACTGTCTTTAACTGAATTCGAAAACATTTGTATTTATTTCTCTCAAGATTTTCCTTCCTTTTTTTCTTTTTCGAATTTCATGAATTCCACATTCCACTTATTCTCACTTCTCCAGCTAACATACTTTCACACCGAATACAGAAATTCTGTCGAAAAACTTCTATTGTCCACCCTTTTAGCCTAGATACCCAAAGAAATTGTATAAAAACAATGTGTAGTCCCAGTGTTTTTGCGTCCCCCTTTGAACTTAAAATGCATGTGCGATAACTTATTTATTCAATATTATTACGAGATAAATATTTGAAAAAAAAATCTTGAAAAAATCACATGAAATATTTAACAGAGCCAGATCAAAATCATCATCCCAAGTAGTTCATTGTCGGAAACGTAGCCAACTGCGATTGTACAGTTTGTTGCTGCGGGTCAGTAGCAGTTGGCACAAGTCCAAAGGTCTCAAAATCGGTTGTGTAGAACTGCTGAAACAGAGAACAACAGGTCATTACGTCAATGCTCGGTTGAGCTACCTGTCCATTTGTATTATCAGTGATTGGCATTTGTCCGGGGACAGCGAAATAGTTTGGCTGTTGGAGAAACCCTGGAAAACGAACCGATAACGGACATAAATTGTGTTTGAGGTTAGGAATGAAACAGTAAACATGATTAGAAATCGGGAAAAGGGGACTTTGGAGCATGACAATTTGTGACAGTGAAGAGTTATCAAAAGTCAAACTAACTAGGGAATGGTTCAAACAAAGGGGTTTCTATTCAGCTTGTCATTAGAACTATTAAAAATAAGAAATTCGAAAAAAGCCATGTTTTTTGAAATCTGCTATTGATCTTCGGAAGTTGAGTTCTTCGCGAACGGACCCCAATTTCGGACGATCTCGATTTCTAAAAGTAAGGAGCAACACTAAGTGAGAAATATTTCAAAACATGCGCTTTCTAATGTCACACATACTGAAGTTGTATTCTTTCTTCGACAAAGAATGTCAGAAACTGCATGCACACACCTGTTAGAAGAAGCTCACCACTGGTATTGTTGATCACAGTTTGCTGGACATTTGGAATCATCATAGCTTGCATAGCCGGGTTCACCAGCGGCAGATTGAGAATTCCAGTACTTGCCAAGTTGGTAGACGCAGCGATAGCAGCTTCTGTAGCAGCATTCTGCTCTTCCAATTCCTTCTGACGAGCTTCTTCTGCTGCAACTGCAGCGAGCCGCTTTCTCTCCTCTTCTTCACAGCGTAGAGCTTGTTGTTTCGAACGGATTCTTTGATTTCCGAACCAGTTGTTTACCTGCAAAACAAAACATAACATAACACACAAAAAACTTCTAATCCGTGCAATGAAATACAACACATCACGCTAATCCCCCGTATTAGTACACATGTTTCACTCATTAAGACATGACTATTCACGGATCCTGGATAAGACTTGTCACACACTTGCATCTTCGTCTATTGTTGTTTACAAATCCTAACGCCGACGCAGTGATTTTTGGAAAAAGGGGAAGATTTGGTGATTTTAGTTCATGAATGCAATGGATCAGGCTTTGGATGTTGTATGTTTTATTTACATGAATGAAATCTTCTATTTCGGTTCCGTGATATTTCCAAAATCGGATTTTCTAGGACACTCATAATGATGGCAAATCTCGATCAACCAAAAATCATTGCTCCACTTTCTGAAAGGTCGAAGCTGATTCAGATGATCTAGAGGAAGAAATGTAAAGCATTCCCTGATTGTTTTGAAAACCGAAATTCTGGATTGTGCACAAACTCCAAGTCTAGAAAGGAGACGTTATTTCACCTACATTGCCTAACAAGATTGTAATACTTTTTTGTAGTCGTAATCGGTTCAGAGTAGTTTTTCCGCGACCGAGTATCCCATCATCTCTTCCACAGACTTCTACGTCAGTTTCCAGCTACTTTAACCCTAATGCAATTTTCGCTGATTCATATATTGTTTTTGACATACCATACACTTCGAACATCACACACCTCTCTCTAATCATACGCTTGATCTCACCTGCGAAATTTTGATATTGCACTGTTTTGCTAATTCCGCCTTCTCCTGGTCGGTAGGGTATGGATTTTGACGGTGATCGTGGAACCAATTCTGTAGGGTGTCCGTGGTGTTTTTGTCGAAGTTACGTCTCTTGCGACTGAAAATGTGAAGTTGTTCTTTAACTAAGGTTCGTGAGATCTATGACTTCTGCATTTTGCAGGAAAAAGTTTTTGTTACAAAGTTCAATCAGGCTTTGTCTAATCATACAGACCTGGATCTGATTTGAAAGGCTGTCTGAGTTGTTTTGAATGAAAGCATCTGTGCAGGTCTGTGGAGGTGTTCATGATCTCATGTACATTTTTTCATTTCCGAAATTGGAGCAGGCCCCCTAAAACCTATTTTAGCAAAATTGAAAATATGTTCCTTCTTTAAAACTTTGAAATAGAGATCTGTATCTCACAGACTCTCAATAAACTAGACAGTTGTCTACCGAATGTTTGTTATTCTACCTTCAATGAAATACCACCAAGTTTGGTCCCTAGTGGTTCCCTATGTCATCGTATTTTTCCTCTGACTTGTGAGATAAAGTTGGCTGTTTGTCATAGTTTGTCTGGTAGAATCAAATGTTTTGGAAGTAATTCTTTTAATGCCAAGCTACGTATTGTCTGGTGTGGCGGGTCAATAAAAGCTGGTAAGGATTTTAGGTTTCAAGATCAACACATATTGCTAAAGCTAATCGAAGTTTGGAACGGGAGTTTGAGGGTGAGTCAAAGTTTTTACCAGTGAGGGCATTTTAAAGTATGTTTCCAAGAACTTTCTCAACTTGAGACCTATATAGAACAAGATAAGTTTTTGAATGTTCGCCATTCTTTCAAAGCAGCATCAACATTCACAAGGTTATGTGATGTCTCAATAAGGATATAGTACAGTAGGCAAATCTGAATGAGTTTTCTCGAGTAGTGTTCCCGTTTCATTGTTTGAAACGTTTTTGAGTTTTCAAGTTATGTAGTAATTGGGCCTGAGTTACTGAACCAGCATTTTCTGAATACATTTGGATGTAAATATACCCTTGTTGCTCGATATCTCTGCGAAGCATCAGAATCTTCGTTGCGGCATCTCCACGAAGACTGACTTTCGCATTATCAAAGTTCCGATTGATGCTTTGCCTGATGTTACAGTAGTCCTGAAAAACGACAAAATTTAATACCGATCAAAGAATTTTGCTTCTTTCTGATCCACATGGTCCTAAATTCCTTTACTTCTGCTTCCCTAATCCTTTTTGATGGAGAAACTTTATCTGATTATCTTTCGTTAAATCCTTAAAATCTAAGAGTGTCGTGAGACTGCGGAATACACACTCGAGTGTTCTTCGTGACGTTTCTAAAGGCGTACGCTGGATAGTTCAGATTTAAGGAATACTTATTTTCAGGAGTTTCAAATTATCGTGTTTTGTGTTGTTGTTTTGTTCCTTTGTACCAAGGAAGTGTAGTTTAATATCATGCACGTAGTATTCTAATCCTACATCAACACTTTTGACTTTTCTTTCAAAAACTTTCTGTTGATCTGATCTGAGCGAAGTGCAGGAACATTTTTCGAAATGATCGGATGGAAGTTGAACGCAATCCCATGTGATTTGATTCGATGGATTACAGTAGGTATATCTCATTTGAATGCTCCGAGTTAAGCTTATATATCCTCTCGAAAAGGATAAATTTCAGAACAACAAATACTCTTGTTGTCTTTTCATCTCATCCATCAGCACCTGAGTTCTCAATTTCAGGATTAACAAGACCCATTTTCACTACATCTTCAGCAAATGGTCACCTATGTATACTGTAACATATTCTCCACTCACCCTTTCATCAAGTGGTCGAAAGTCTCGATGGTTTCTGAGCACCTCCTCACTATGAGCCAGTGAGCTTTTCAGATCCTGAAACGTGATAAACTATCCGTAAATAGTGGCGGGATTCATTAGGCCTGAGAGCTGCTAAGCTTCTTGAAGAAGGTTATCTCAGCTTTCACAAAATGTTATTTAGCAATTCTCAAAACTTTGACAAGCTGCTATATCATGATGACATGTTCTGACAGGAGCCCACTATCAAAATGTCATGCCTGTGGGATTTTTAGGATGATAGTCTCAAAATCCGCCTTGGCATTAACAGTTTTCATATGCCAATGATCGTTCATTGTCCTTACAGAACTTGAGGACACTTCCTGATACCTTCTCTAGTTGAGATTGTTGTCCCAGCATGTCGTCCTTGATCTTGGTGACTCCATCGAGATACTTTCTCTCCAGTGGTTGCCATTCCGGTTCCTTTTCAGGGTTGACCTCTTCTATTGGGAAGGTAGGGTTGTCAAATTGAGCCTGCAAATACTTGTCGGTTTCTGTGAATGTTACTTATGGCAACTAATAGTTGTATTCATCTGTTTAGCTTCTTTTTGTTTTTCATTCGAATCTCACTTCGAGTGTAACTTTTTAACAATGCACCTCGAGTCATCACTTTTGCAAGAAGATGAGCAATTGATGTTTCCTTGTATATTCGAATCATTTTCACTTGACCCATTCTTTGCATAGTAAGTCAGATTACTCAAAGATTTTTCGGCTTGTCTCGCCCCACTCACCAAGATTTCCTCAATTTCTGTTGACGGTTCCTCCGCTTCGAACATAACCACCATGTTCATCCTTGAGCCTACAACCGAAACGTGTTAATTTTTGATGCGCTCATCGCGCGCTTCGTTTTAACTTCAATTCGTTAAAACTAGAAATGTGCTTCTTCATCGCATAAGCTATAGCCTAGCCATGTTAATTCCGTAAAAGACCACCGGAAGTGGATTCCGACCTTTCTCCTTTGCCATGCAACATGTTTCTAATTTTTAATCTTTTCCGCTTACGTAGAATATCCTTTCGCTCGAGCAGCACGTCGTGCAACATCCTACGGTATGGATTCGTCTCCAAACTTTTTCTGCAAATATCATTACTGATTATTCATTATTCATCGGTCATGAAAACAAGCAGTTGTGTTAGTACTCCCACAATGTCTATGAGGGACGGGTTTGTATCCCACAGGAGGTAAACTTTCTCCAGAATTCAGATTCAGAATTTGTGATTCATACTCCACATCACCCCAATTCTAAAAGACTACTTGTACATATTGGGAATTGTACTCACAACGCCCAGATGTTTTTTCTCTTTTCAGTTTTGACCTGTTTTTGAATCGAAATGCCTCCTCCTCACTTCCTAATCTATATAAAGAGGTTCACAGGCAAAAGAGATGCTTCCAGTCACAGGGTTTTTGTCTTTTCTGGAACTAGTCATCATAATGTTTACTCATTTGTTGTGTTTTTTCATATTTCCATAAGTCTTGAAATCGTACGAAATTGGGGAAGCATGTTCCTCAATCACAAACCACATGTCTTGATTTCCAGACAATTTGATTCAGATCAACTCAGAAAGATCCTAACAAACTTTGAACATCAAAACATCCATTCATATTTTTTTTGAAATCATATTTCTCTGAATGAGTCTTGTTTCTGTTATGATTATTCCTTCAAACTTACGCAATCGCATTACGGTCAGCAGTGTTATCGGTCGAAACTGCTTCATGAAGTTGTTTCATCAGCTCATCCATCTTAAGTAGATCAATTGAGTCAGGAAGCAATCTTGCTGTTGTAGCCTTAATCACATTTGATATGTCGAACTTAAAACGAAAAGTGAAAGAAGTAACGAAGGTTCTCAGTGAATCAGATATACTGTACCCGAGGGGTGTACTCGTTGGGGGGTCAACCGATAATTGGTTTGTTTGATAGAGAAAGATATTGGGAATGCAAACACATTCTTTATTGGACTACTGTCACCCCTTCGCTCAGATATTTTGAGATCTCTTTATTGACTCATTACGTGATACATCAATAACCGAGACCGACACTTATTCTTGACGATGGCAAACACTTCTGTCAATTAGGCACTAATCTAAGAAAAGGTGGTATATTCAAATTGACATCAAGATGAACATTCGAAGAAGAAACAAAAGTAAAGTATATTATGTGAATGAAAGCTAAGGTAGGGAAGTTATTGAGGAGAAGAGAAGTGAAAGACACGTATAGGACTGATAAGGAGGCATGCTAGTGGTTTTTTCCCCTCTGTTCTTCTAGAGCTTGTTACATACAATGATAACTGTCCATTGTTGCGTTTTTCGCAATCAACCATCTGTCAATCTCTCCATGTTCCAAGCCCAAATTCAAACTGTCAATCGAAATGCTCAAAGTTCTAAAGCAAAAACCCTTAAAGTGCAACACTAATCTGAAGGCAGTTGGGAAGCTTTCGTTGTGTAGTAACGAATTCCAGAGTTGCTAATTACTCAAGTGTAAATATCATTGAAGATTAACTTTTTTTCTCATACTCGTTAGTAAAATGAATTGAAAGTTTTTGGCGAGCACACTTTGTATACTTTACATATTGTGATTGTTTTTTCCTTCATAGCCAAGTGAACCAAGTACGATTTTGACACGTTATGTTTTTGCACCACATTGCACTGAAATTCCGAGAGGATCAAGAGATTTGAAACCAGATCATGTTACTCACACGGACAAATCCATCAGAACTAAGATACTGGGAGAGAATGGTACATGGTGTTGACAGCTATCCCTATTCTCATGGGGAGGTTACTACCAACTGTACCCAATTGGTTTTTGTTATTTTGCAAGTTTCTTATCAGTGCGAGCCGGTCACGTGTGACAGGACCAACATTTCCTTCCGACTTGATCGGTCTTGTCGTGATGCAATTTTTCACGTGTGCCGATGGAAAAACTTGCACAGAGGCAAAGCACAAATCACCAGAGGCTCAAGGAGAGATAGATATCAATTGAGAACAAATCAAAATAAAAAAGAGTGTTTTTCATGTGCGTGTGTGTTCGGACATTAAAATAGTTTTCTCTTCTTCTTCTTCTGTTTCACAATCAGATTTTATGAAGTTTTCGTCTGGACACAAAACCTCACGAGGTGCTGTTTGTTTTGTCTGGACGCCATGACCGGATACTGTAGATCATCAAAGAGCGCTCCTGACCACTTTGAAGAATCTTCGGTTCTTTCTCACATTGTTTCTGTTCATCTTCTTCGAAGACCCACAGTTGGACGTTTGTTTTCAGGATGACATGACTCAAACTGATCTTAGTTCAATACATAGTACACATGTTTGTGATTTTTATGCTTAAACTTTTGACTTTGTGTTTCCATTTGTTTGTTCGAGTTTGTTCCGTTCTGAGTAAACTAAATCAAAAGAGTCCAACCTTTGAACTTGTTCCGATTAGGTCAATTTGTTCTAGACATCCACTTCCTTCTTCCTTGATACTTTTTTCTTCGAATGTTAGATCTCAAATTATTGTTTATAATCAAGTTCCCCCACCCTTCCATTTATAGAAGCACAAAAATTACCAGGCAAACAAAAGTTGCCGATTTCCTGCAAAACACGAACACATGAGGAGGCCACCCCGTAACACTGATCTGTCGTTTTAAGGCAGATTAGATTCGACCAAGCGGGGGCATTTTTCGGTTTAAATTTCAAAAGAAGATCTTTCACTTTTCCTGTTGAGTGAGTTTTTGGGTTTCGGTCCCGTAATTTTCGAATTGGATTCTAAAACTTCTTTTTTCTTGAATCAGTCTAGTAGACAAACTTTGATCTTCCGATTGTGTACTTTGTTCACAGTTTCAGCTTATGTTGCCTATTATGTTTATCCAGCGGATAAGGTTTTAAGGATGTCCGCTTTCTAATTGACCACGTAGCTATTGTAAGAACCATGGATCAGTGAGCAGTCTGAATGGCTCTGATGACAACATTGTGTTATAAATACCATCTGAATATTTCGCGACCCAATTGCATTCTCGTTTCTTTTTCTTATGACCTAGTGGGTGGTTCATTTCGGACATTCTTGTTGCTATTAATAGGGTCCCCTTGTTCCGTTTGACTTTTTGAAAAGTCTCGGCTCTTCCATTCACTTCTTCAGTCTGATGTCATAACCTTGACCCACTGACCTCTCCGCCTCCTCAATTATTCTCAGAAAGATCCAAACATTTTTGCAACTATTTTTCACTTCCACGTTTGTTCCCAAGTTCAGAATACATGAGAGCTCTTCAGGTTTGTAATTTGACAATGAATGCCACCTTCTCCTTTATTATGGCATTTCTCACTTTTTAAGAATTCGATTCTTTATGAACTTTTGAGAAACTTTGTTCCACTCATTCTGGTTTTTGAAAATCTTCTCGTGTCTTTTTTTTTGAATTACTGTTCATTAGTGATGATTACAAAAAGCAACAAGATAATTAAGAGCATCCGCAGCAGGAGTGAACTCCGTTCCAGTAGGCCAAAGTTCCAGAGTTGTGGCATCCGCGTGGTCCTCCGTTGTGGTTACGGGCCATGATCTAGAAGGAAAAGTTATACTAGACATACTTGGAGCCAAAGTGTCAAGGACACTAGGAGAATTGTGGTGGTGCTCACAAAATTTCTGATTAAAAACAACTTATGTTCCAGTTACGTGGTAACGTAGCCTTCTGATTTGCAATACGTTTTTTTCAAAATTGCTATATGCACATATACACACGAAAATGCTATGTGACCGATGGATGTAATTGCTCAAGGAGTCAAATCGTTTTGTAGTCCCTTTTTCGTCAGAATCGTCCCAGAAAACTAACTGGACATGTGAATTTGTAAGTATCAAGATGTGACCACTTGCATCTCGAGGAACACATTTACGTCAGAACTATTTGATTGTTTTTTGTTGCTGGAGAAAAATTCAACTTCAAATTCTACCTCTCAAATGATCGATCTACAAGATTGTCCCAGGAGATCCAACTTTTGTGGGCTATTCAAGTTTTGTTACTTATTCTTTCCTGTCAAATTGAACTTTTAGAAAATGTCTCCTCAAATGCTAACTTTTCTTTATCAAATCATATTTGATGATAGGTTAGAACAGGCTTGTTCCTAGTCTTTCATCTGAATCACTGAAAAAGTTGGACCTTGAGAAAAAAAATCTGATTTTTTAGCACTCATAAGTTGAACTACAATTTTCGATTCGAAAAGCGGTACTGATTAGTCAAAAGAGGGCGTTACTGATCACCCCCATACTTTTGGATGTTTCCTAACTTTTCTGACCCCATCACTTTGTACATCTCTTGGTTTGTTAGAGTGATTAATTCAAAAATCACAATTTAGACGAACCTCCGCCAAACAACTAGACACTCCCGCCCCTAAAACTTCCAATTGTATTGTAAGGATACAATCCACTAGTATTATTAGCAAAACATTTTTCGCGTAGGCGAATTTGGTTCCTTACCTGGCAGGCTCCCATTCCAAGTCCGTTGCACTGGCTCTTGTAGCGGTTGTAGTAGTTCTGAAAAGAACGGTGAATTAATTTTCATTCTGTTTTCACATCCTACACACCAATGGGTTCCTAGTATCAAGATCTTTAGCGCGAACCAATTCATTCCGTCATAATCTATGCTTTATGTTGCTTTATATGCGTTGTTTTCTTGCGGTGGGTGCTGATAACAATAAGTACTTATTCGCTGACAACGTCGACCACTCCACTCTCGCAATACATGTCAGCCTATTAATGACGTTTTTCACTCGTTCCCCATATATGTTAGTGTGTGAAGAGTGGTTACGGTGGGACAGGTTATTTTTGTGATTTTGTCTCGAGATTTATTTCGAGCTGGCCTGCCGTTTGCCAAATCTAGTTCCGTCGGTTCTGCCAAAAAAAAAACCCGACTCATTGCCCGGGGGTATGACGTGACTGAAGAGACAATCAGCAGAAAAGTTGTTCAGGTAATGTCACTACGATGTAAAAATCAGTATGGGGAATGCTTACATCCCAGGTGGGCGAGCGAACCACGTAATCCACGCGCTGATTTAGGCTACATGACTTTTGAAAAAGTGATCTTCTGGATGACGAGATTCCCCGAGGATAATCACTCCGGTACGAAGCTGAAATAGACGAGAGTCTATCCGGAATATTCGGATTTCGCCGGATTCAAGTTGCAGCACCCACTCGACTCCGCCCGTTAAAGCATTTTCCCGACATTTCCATCTCATCCAGTTTCTAATTCTGGTACTTACCTCGACACAAGTGGTGGAGCAGCTGAGGTCGTCAGCGCATCTCTTCCAGGCGGCATCAGTAGTCTCTCCAGACTTCTTTCCTGGCTGTCCGCAGTCCTCGTAGTATCCGATCTTGATCTGAAAACAAAACACTTGTTTTGGTTCTCGCATTTGATCTTGTGCACCCTAGAATCTAAGATCATACCAAACAAGACAGAGTTCTGAGTTCAACTTCCTCGCCTTCACCAATTCTGACAAAGTCTGTCTGCCTTTGGAAGTGTGCCAATTTCAATGAACACTTTTCCTATCTCCATTGATACTATGATTTTTGTTTGTTTTGTTGGTAGCTAGCCTAGCTTGTGGTCCTCAATCCGGTGTTAACATTCTCATCTGCTCTTCTTATCTTTATGATCTACATTACGCTGATCTAATTTAATCCTGTGCTTTTTATCAATTCCAAAAACCGCGTGTCTCCCATGTTGACATTGTGAAAAAGTGTAATTAAACTCCATTCACTTGCAACACTGATTAAGAACTTTCGATCTGCAGGCTCATGAAAAAGATATGAGAAAGTGAGGGAGGAAGCAGTCGACCGTCTCGACTGAGTTTTCTAGTTTTCAGAATGAGGTTCAATGAGTCGGAACTAGATTTTCGTGAGTTTTCAAAAATTGAATTTGATAGTTGGTTGAACTACGGTCGTTCATTTTCTTCCTTTTTTTTGATTAGTCTAACATTTCGACAATTGTTTTTGTTTCCTCTTTTGAATGCCAAGGCGATCAACAGACCACCGAACACCTCCTAGGGTTTCTTTTCAATGAACAACTTGACAAAGAAAGCAAATTTCTAAATCCTCGTGTTCGGATACTCATTCACTTGTCCCGTCCTCTTACCTGGTAGTATCCGCAGGAGAGGGATCCGACGTCCATGTGGCATCCGATTGGCTTGCATTGAGATTCTCTCATGCAGATGCAGTGGAGACAGTCGGCGGAGACGTACGCGATAGCTGAAACACCGTAACCTCATGATTCATCTTTGTTTTCCCATTTCAAACTTCTAACTTCAAGCCTCTAATTTCTCATTGTTCTGAAACAGGCTAACTTATAATTTTGCTAATCAAGCCCAAAAGTCACTATCATTATCGGGATCTCATACCTTCTCACGTGGCTTAAGAATGATTTCAGTTTATTCGTCGCGCACTTTCATCCGGTTAAGCTCTACTGACATCCACCAAACACAACAACAACAAACAAAAACAGTAAACATATTAAAAGTGGAGGAAGATGGCTAGATTAATCGTTGGTTTCGCTTTTCCGGGTCTAAGCTAATCACTCTGGATTTAGTTCTTTGCTTAATTATTTTGCTTTCCCGAACGGCTTATCCCCCTTTTTAGCCTGCAAAAGTTGCCGATTTTTATATGAAGCTTTCCGTAAATTGAATGAAAGCACCAGTGTTCAAACGGATCCAAGAGTCTATAGCTCAAGTCACAACTGAAAATCAAACAAAAAGTTAATACCTAATTGAGTTAGCACCCTCAAAACCTAGTTAGCCCTATTACCCAGGCACTTTCTTGAGTGATCTATTCAAGTTGAGCTGCTGACTTGTTTTTTCATAGGATTATTGTAACCACCACACTGAAATAGAATTTCAGTCAGACTTACCGACGGAGAGGAGAAGAAGAGACTTGACAAACATATCGGCAGATGGACAAGCTGTCTTGACTGTCCGATATCAGAAGTGCCTTTTTATACTGTTTTACACGTGCCTCTGCCCATTTATTCCTTATCTATAAACCGGTAATTCCTACGTAAGCACCGCCAATAATGTACTAAAGGCCATAAAAGGCGGAGCCGTAGATTCATGATCGGAGAGCGAAAGAGCAGTTGACAGTGTCGGTACTGTCGAAAAATAAACTCTGGAATACAATAGAAAGTTCTAGAACACATTCTCCGCATACTTGGAAGAGGAAGCGCCATTTCGAGAGCAAGTCAGAAAGATTATGATTATGGTCAATGGTAGCAACTTTTTCTATGAAAAGGATGGCGATCTTCAGTTAATCCGATAATTTAATCTCCCGGGGTCAGAAAGAACGGACACTTCTGAATGCACACTTGATTGGTGGGGGTGGACAAGGAAATGCTCTGAAATAGGCTGCGCGGATTTGGATTAAAAAAATCTTTTTTTCCGATCATTTTTTGTTCTTCCCTGACTCTTCGTTCCCTTTGTCGTCGTAATAGAATGTCATTGTTTTTCCTTCTGCTAGCGTAACCATGCTAATTTTTTGAACCCGTCCGTCCCTGCTCCCGCAAAACATCACGAACGTGTTTTTTGTTGCTAGAAAAATAAGGGCGTGTGTTTCCTTCTCGAGATTTTTCGAACCCATTATCACTCTTATCAATTAGTAGTAGTAGTAGTAGTAAGAGTTGTGATGCTCACCTGTGCGTAAGATGCGGGTTCTGAATAAGCTTCTTGCAAGTTTCTAGTCATGTGAGACCGATAAACTTGATAGGAAGCTCGATCAAGCTTTCTAATTTCTCTAAAAGGACAACGAAAGTTCAACAAAAACTCAACAACAAACAGGCAAACATCTACACACATATACTAGATTTTCAAATTTTTTTCTAGAATGGACCACAGACCGTCAAACCGTTCCTAAATCTGTTGACATGTTGCCACGTTGGTTTTGACGTAAATAAAGAGGGAGGCACATCAGTTCACGTCCAGTCACTCTAAAAAAACTACCGAAACAAGAATAGAAGCAAACAAATAATAATAATGAGTCTTGACACTGACGCGGATTTACCTACGAAAAAGGAGCCTTCAGTTTACACATTATGCCCCCTCGTTCCTCATTGTTCTTCCCAGTAGTGCAGTCTGTCTTGTCATATTTCATTCATTATGTCGTGTCGACGTCATCTGGAGGAAGAATGGGGTGCTTTATTGAAATAGACATGACTAAAAACGCAACAACTTCACTTGGTCATCTCTCAATTATCCCGTCTATGAACTTCATCCGAGTCCAGTTTTTCTTTCATCCCGGTTTTCGTTTGTCGGCTCTTCGAAAACCCACTCAATTTTCCGTTTACTTGTTTTCTGTGGAATTTCAAAATTTGGCATGTTGCAGAATAGGTTGTGACTATCTGTTTAACACTTTCCTGACTTTTGTTGTCTCTTATCGCCTTTTCTTTCGTTATATGATTGTCTGTTAGTAGTGTGATCGGCATGGTTTACTTTACCTAAGACGATTCGGAAACGAATTAAAAGTTGCGTTTGATAGCAGGAACTGAAACAAAATTGTTCCGATTCCACGCAATTCCATTTTTGTTTCGTAGCAGAAATAGGCTATTTTTCCTTGGAAGAATTGGCATTCAGGGCCAAGGTCCACCCCGTGCAAACCATACTGATAAGTAAACGCAAACAACAGAAACTCTTCTGTAGTTGTCCGGAAATCACAAAACCGAAACAAGCAGGTGACATTCACAACCGTCTGTATCGGAAACTGCAAAACCATAGGATCACAGATCGTACGTATCACACTTTACCATTGAAAATGTCAGTTGATTCATTGATATTCGGTATCAAACGACGGAAAAATACAAAAAAACAGGATGTTTTTGAGGGAACAGTGAAATATTGACTGTTTTTTAACCACCGAAACATAGAAGTTTCCTTCCGGTTGTAAACTTCGAAACCAAGAGCTCAACGTCCAAATTGGACGACTATTTGATATTCAAGCCATAGTTCAGCGAGGGGCTAAACAAGGAAACATGACCAGGAACTTGGAGAAGGAAGGATCGTTGACTTTTGGACTGAGTTGAGCAACTAAATGGGAGCGTCCTTTTGGTTCGCATTGAGGATATTCCGAAAATTCAGTTTGGAAGTTCTAATTGAAGCTTTTCCTTCGACTTGATTGATTCTAATCACTGTTTTTCACATTTGGAAAATGGTTCTTCTCGTTTTCTGAAAATCGCAATAGGGGCTTGTTTTCAAATCTTTGATGCCATTTTCTAAGAAAAATAGGCTACGTGTCCTTTCGATAGCTATGAGATTCATACCGTACGACATCTTCTATCATCCACGATTTTTGAGTTTCTCCTTTTTCAGTTCTAGCTTTTCGGCTGATTGACTATAAGCTTTTACTAAAACCATCAGCTCATAAGCCTGTTTACAGATTCATTTTTACGAGTATCCAAATTCTAGTATTCCCATTTTCTGATTCTCAGTTACTTCCTCTAACTGTCCGTTCAGCCCTAGAGATAAAAAATTCCCTTACATCGCAAACTTTTGGCACCTGATCTGAAGTAATGTGTGATGATATGCGTCAATGACACGTGTGTTTTTTCTTCGTTCATTTTTCTACGTTTCGATTCTGTTGATGCGACGCAAACGAAAACAATAAGGTGCACTAAGTAATGAAGGAAGCGTCAACCTTCAAAAAACGAATTGTCAGAGTCGGAAACCGTAGATTTCAGATCACGTCAGATTCATCTGCTATAGTGCTCATGGTTGTCAAGCCCGATTTGTCAATTGATAAGAGTACACAAAGTTTCTGACGCAGCCTAGACTATTTTCTGGTTTCGCGGAAGCGAACACGTTTCAGACATTCGTTACTGCGTCCTTCGGCTCAAATGATATGATTAAATTTGTTCTAGATTAAGTTCAGATCAAGTCTATGGAGTTTGTTGCCATTCAACAAGTAAACTAACAAAATAACAGAGGTCTCGAACTAGAAAAGTCATACGTTCAATTGCACCCATTGACTCACATGGAGATTTAGGAAAACATCCGGTACGCCGGAAGGATGTACTTCTATCTCCCCCACCTTCTTTTTTTTCTTCCCGCATCCTTCTGAATTTTCCTTACTTCTCACTTCGAACTAACACGCACTCTACGCCAAGTTCTCCACTTCTTTCATACCAGCTCATAATTGGATTGGAAAGAGATTCTCATGCGATTAGACTTTTCATCTCTTCAGTTGCAACCTTTCAGAAAAGCCTCGCCTGGTCTCTAATCTTTTTCCTGCTGATTTTGATTTCCGCTCTCAACGGATAGAAATGAATGAAAAAAAGACGAACAAAAAATGGCAAGGGAAAAAAAATTTTAAAAAAAAACGAACGTCTGAAAAGTTAGAAAATCCTAAAATCTGCTGGTAATTAGAGTTAAGCCTACAGGATTTGGATTGTATCCAAATATTACCGTTACGGAATATTTGGATAAAATCCAAATCCTCGTTTGCTAAGTAACATGTAACCGTGGTCTTATTTTTCACTGCCCATTCTTCACCTACAGTAAGACAATCCGTAACTCTGGTCGGGGATTTGTGTTATGTGGGTTGCTTCTAATGTCAACACAGTTGTGTACGACATTGAGCCGAAAGTAGGCAGGATAACCTGATAACATTTGTTCCGTACCGAACGGCTATATGCCTCTCGTCACTTCTAATTAGGTTGAATTCCCAGAGGAGTTCACTGTAGGTGAGAAAAGTGGGAGGAGCAGTCTGTGCGATGCTATGCCACCCTCATATTCCATCCGGTTCGAATTGAAAATTATATAATTTGGACTGCAGACCAGCCCGGCTTTTACGTCATAACATCCTTGTTTATTATTGTACCGAGTAATCTGCATTTCCATGTTCTCAAACCCCTCTGCAGTTCATTTCAATATTTTCACTTTGTCTCCTGTCCGCAGCTTATTCACTGATCTAAATTTGACATTTACGTAGCACATTTTAATATGCGAATTCCTAGAATACCACTCCTACTCGACACGTAGTAAAAATGATTAAAGCAAAACCATTCTGGGATTTCTAATCCCTCCATGGAAACAATGAAACCCACTTTTGGTTGCACAGAGCACAAAACGGCATGGGGGTGTTCAAAAATAAAATGAAACCCCTGGAGTTACGATAATGAAATAATGTAATGTATTCCAAGTACCTTCGAGTCATCAAACATGATGAGAGGGTGAGGATTTGTTTCGTTTCTCTTCTCAATCTGAGTAAGTATAGAAATTTCAATTCCTTTTTCAAGGAGGGCTCCCAAAGTACGTCACAAATCTCGCTGACCCACTCAATTCATGTCTTGACGATTAGTCTCTTAGTTCGGAGAAACGAGTGGAGAAGTGATTTACGGATAGAAGAGTTGAATTCATTGCACGCTTCAGGTTAAAAACACGAAAGTAAACGGGAATAATTAATAAGGCTCTGAACTGACTTCCACCCTCATCCACCTACACCGCAAAAACGATGCCTTCTCCTATTTTTACTGCTGATGCAATCGCGGTGGACCTATTTGAATATTCAACAACGCTCAAAAAAGTGCATTCCTTGAATCAGATTCCGGGTTGGCTATCTTGGAGCCATTGTTCCAGTTGGCAAACAAAATCATCGTACAGTTCTGAAACTCTAAGATATTGGTGAAAAGAGCAGAATCATTGCGATCAACTTAACGAAAATAGGAACAGGGTGCAAGAAAGCACTCAGAGATGTTATTCACCTACACCGAATATGCTAAGCTTCAATTAGGGATGGTTGGTTCACTCAGGAAGAGAGACAGTAGTGACATCAAAAGTGGTCTTTCAAAGATCCCATTTCACAAACACCTTCGAAACATCTCGAAATCAAGACTCTTGAAGACGTCATCTCAACAAAAGAGTTGATTTTGAGTTCAACCAACTTTAGTTCAAAATCTTCACTCCACTCAATCCGAGGTAATTTTTTGGAGGACTCTTCACAATTTTCTCTTCTTTTCCAGACGTCTTTTCTCTATTCCTCTTCCCCTTCTAGCCTGTTTTCGCTTCTGTTTCTGTTTCCGTGAGCCCCCCCCCCCCCCCCC